>OX392464.1:120824734-121313970 GCA_947623515.1 Neoascia interrupta
TAAGCTGAAGAGGCTTTTGAAATTGATATCGATTGTCCGTCGGTCGGGATGAGGGCTTGACAATTTGTTTGTTTGGCTTCTTGAGAGCAAAAGTGCGCGGTTTGGGTGTTGGAATGTTTGTCAAAAGGCCAGTTTAAATTGATTGAATGGAAGTTTTTGCCATTAGCTGGCTGTATAGGGGATCTTGCATAAGAGTCTGGGGATTCTTATTTTAAATTTGCGTTTTTTTTTTCTGGAGCTGTCAGACTCGAAGGCCGAGTTGGGTGAAACTTGGAAATTATTTCAAGCGAAGATTTTAAATTAAGTGGCGATGAAATCGAACCAACTACTCTTGGTAAGATGCGAAAAGGAGCCCTGAAACAATCAAAGTAATGAAAAGTTACGAAAAGTGTAAACCCAGCAAGACAGTATGAATGAAATTTAGTTCCAAACCAGACTTCTTCGATTGCTGCTGACGCAGGCTCATAAATCAAACAATCTAGACTCGCCTTACAACAGAAGCGAATAAAACTGCAAAAATAAATATGCATAGGCGCCACCAGATACACCGACCTCACGACAATCCCTAATGAATGGATCCATATCGAAGACATTCTCTCCAATTGCCATTGGAAATAGAGGTTAAGTGTGTCTGCCTGCCAAGCACCCTGTATCCCATCAATTTACCGATATAGACTACCATACAGCAGCTTAACTCTCGTACAGATGTCGCACTAATATCGTAACCCTTGAGCGCGCGACTTTGTTTATTCACCGATATTCTATACCCATAATCTGCATAAAGACGAAGACCTTCTGTGGCCAAACAGATTCGCAGAACACAACACGCAATTAATTTAAATTAACTACACTCGGGCGATATTAGTGCGACTATCCTGCGGGCGATGGAATTACACACCATTGCAATCTCGGTGGACGAGCAAGCAAGCAACTATACACATCACCAATTAATTAGTTGAGTTATTATGAAAGATTTGTTCGCGCCAATAAAACTGATCAATTTGTCTGAGTTTGGACCTGGAAATGCGAGAAAAATTCTCAATTAACTGAGGCATCAAGGAAACGGACGAATGGACACGACTGTGGAGCAAAGTTTTTTTTTTTTCTTGTGTCACAAGAAAAGCTATGCGCAACACCAAGTGCTTGGGCAAATGCTTGTTACTCGATTGTATTATCGGGAACACAGATCTGACAGAGCACAGTGTGGCTAGGAAGAATTATTAATAAAAAAATAATAAAGCAACTACCGACTGCGCCAAATGTTTTTTTTAATCTTTTTTATTTTGAGCAAGGATTTTACATGAACCGTTTACCAGCCCTTAACGGTCAGAAATCATTCCTACTACAACAGCAATTTGATACGCCAACCACCAACTGCGCCAGACTTTTTTCAAATAGAAAATCGAGATACACGATATATGAATTTTTGGAATCCCATTTAATACACTAAACAGGATGCAATTTTACTGTTCATATTAAAAATAATATAAAAATAAAAAGTATCGACTACGCCAGTATATTACCAGCCGACTGCGCCAGGAAATTGAATAAGCCAGACTTTACTACACATTCGAATGATTTCAGAGCAAGATTTGAAAGAAGTAATCTAATTAAGTTTTATGTAAAAATGTGGTAAGTAACCTATCGACTGCGCCAGAATCGTTTTTCTAATGAGAATTCAAAATCATTGAAAACGTTTATTAGCTGGCTGAGGCTTAATTTAATGTGAAAATAGACAAGATAAGTTACATCCTACCGACTGCGCCAGGAATATTTTTAAATGAGAATTCCCTACAAATCCAGGCTTTTGAAACAGTTGTTCTAAGACTTTGCAGGAGCAGATTTTGCTGTAAAAAATTAAAAGCTGGTGGATCCCTGCCTGTGAAGCCATTTATTCGTCCATTCGTTTACACTTGGTAATTGCATATCTTTCTGGAAAAAAGAAGACAGAGCACAACTTACCTGCAGGAATTAATTTAATCTTTTAGAAGCCACTTTGAGACTCGGTAGAGGCAGAATTAAATACAAAATTAAGAAAATATACCGTCAGTGTCAGAAATTTATTGCAATGTAAATGCCGAACAAGTTCATACGTTTGCAAGAGTCATTTTTTACTTTGAAACAAGAAGACTTTACTGTTAATAATAAGAATTTAGTTTACACCTTAGAACGAAAATACCCCGACTAGACCAAGAAACTAGATAATAACTAAGTTGAAATAACTAAGGCTAAAATAAGCCTGGTATGCCACCTACCCAGAACTCTTTTTCAAACGGGAATTCAAAACCATTCAAAACGTTTGCAAGAGCATATTTATGAATGGCAGAGACAAATTTTTAAAAAAGCGTACTTTTCGAAGACTTATTTTCACAATTGGCAGAAGCAGACTTTAATAAAAAGAATGAAATACATAGAAAATAGCAAGGCTCCAATAACCAATCTTAAAAATAGATTGTGGTATACAACCTACCGACTGCGCCAGAGCTTTTTCTTTAATTGATTAGAAATTATTGCAAGAGTTAATATTTCATTAGTGGAGGCAAAGTTTAATATACAAACAGTATACAAACTATCGACTACGCCAGTAATTTGTTCAAATGTGAACTCCCAACAAATGAAGACTTTTGCAGGAGTTACTTTTACACTTGGCAGAATAAAGATATTATTTCAAAGAATATAATATTAATAGAGATATCTAGAAAATAGCTATGCTTAAAAAACAACGTCTAAGATAATACAATGGCACACAACCTACCGACTGCGCCAGAATTTTTTTTCTTCAAATGTGAACTTAAAATGAGTGAAATGCTTGCAAGGGTATATTTGTGAATAACCGGAGGCAAAAGTAGAGGTAAAAATCAAGAAGATTAGACACAAGCTACCGAATGAACGAATAAAGACTTTTGTAAGGGATTCATTCTCATAATTGGTTGATTTATTGTAAAGAATAAAGGTGAGGGTGAACAGATTTCCGACCTTGCCATAAATTTTACTGAATTTCATAATTGACTCTTGGACTTGGCAGTAATAGATTTTTCGGTATTCAAAAGTAGGTGATGAGCAACTTACTGACTACCGAATTACACCAAAACTACAGAAATGGGAATTTAAAATAATTCAAGACTTTTTAAGGAGTATAATTATTGATACTTGACAAAAGCAGTATTTATTACAAAATTTTAAAAGATCGCTTTCAACCTATCGACTGCGCCATAAATTTGATGAAATGAATATCGATTACAAGATGATTTAAAGAGTCATTTTGCCAGTGAAGAGAAAAAGATTTTATAGGGGAATTAAAAAAATATGAAATAAAATCTGCGGACTGCGCCAGAAATTTGGAATAGGAAAATTTCGAAAAAAAACTTTTTGAATTGTGTTATTGCAATCTCTGATTATGGTAGTGAATAGAAACAAAACTTGTTTGTTACATTCACACTACTCATACACCCTAGCGACTGCGCCAAAAATTTAACCAAATAAACAACAGAAGAAACGTTGGTATACCAGAGATAATGGAGGCAAAAAGATGTTGTAGGGTAAAAGAGTGTAATTATTGATGTTTAACTGAAGCCGTACACACTGTAAAATTTGAAAAGACAATTTGCAATCTGTCGACTGCGCCATAAATTTAATGAAATGAAAATTTGTTACAAGTTAATATGATTTTAAGAGTGATTTTGCCACTTAAGAGGAAAAAGTTTTATAGTGGAAATTAAAAAATATGAAATACAACCTGCCGACTGCGCCAGAAATTTGGAAAAGGAAACTTTCAAAAAAACTCTTTGAATTGTGTAATTGCAACCTCTGATTATGGTAGTGAATAGAAGCAAATTTTGTTGGTAAAATTCACACTACTCATACACCCTAGCGACTGCGCCAAAAATTTTACCAAATTAACAACAGAAGAAGCGTAGGCTGGTAATATAATGGAGGTAAAAAGATGTTATAGGGTAAATTGTTTATTGTAAATTGTTTGGGACGTTAAACTTGGGTTAAGGATGACTCAAGCATTCCTACTCGACCGGCAGTCCTAGTGTGACGTTCCTTAAGGGATGTGGGTACAGCCGGTAATTTTACTGGTAAGATGCACTCTTAGGCATAAAGTGCTCGAAGCTGATAAAAAGTTGATATCTCACAAAATATAAGGTAGGAGCACAATGTGCTTTATGCAATTTTATTAAAAAACAAAGCCTTCGAGAAACCCGCTACTTCTTGCAGCACACTCTGTGATCGCCACAGCACCACGCACACCCGATACGCACTTGCGTTGTACATGAATTGAAGACATCAGTACCTCCTCCTTCCGTAGGCTTTGAGACAGGCCAACACCAAAACCCCAGTGACAACACAGAATCAATTTAAAACCAATTTGTCATCTAATTTACGATTGGAGTGGCTCTTAAAAACACAACAACGCAACGGAGCACTGCATCAGCAGCAACAGCACCCAGCAGCCGGTGCGTGGCGTTGCTGATGGACAAAAACAAAAATAAAATCGGCCGCTGGTTAATTCTGCGCCCCGCAACAGAACATACAAAACATCAACCGAACACAGGAATATTTCTTATTTAATTTGTGTTTCTGTTATTGCCAAGTCGATCTGAAGGAGGTCTCCCCCTGGGGGCCAGGAGGACAAATGAAATATTGAATTAAAAACGATATGCGAGCGCGCGTGCACTTTGGGGCGATTCCTCGTGCAGTGCACATACCATATCCACACGACGTTTAAGGAGTTGCATAGTGCGCAAACGTAACCCAAGAGCGATGGAGCGTTCTTATATGTACAGCAAGTTGCGCCTTGCGGCTGCGCGCGCTGCTGGTGACTCGCTGTGTTGCACCGATTTGAAGATGTCGACGATACAAATCGAAAGTTTGTCCGAGTGTCTGTTGGCTGTTTGTCCGGCTGGATGTCTGACTTAAACTTGGCGCGTTCACGTGTAAATTGTCTTGTGCAATAGGATGTCTTAAAGGCTCTCTAGAGGGAACAATGTTTGTTGTTCTATTGGCTTTTCAAGTTGACATCAAGTTGGACAGCGAGTTGGTAGTAGCTTGTGGAGTGGCATCTCCTTGGCACGTACTCTTGTCACCAGTCATATTTGTTTGATTGAATGAAGTATGCAGGAGAAAGGGTTCCACTTCAAACTGTCTTCCTAGGAAAAGACTCTTTCTAAGAACCAAATCTACCACCGTAAAACAAAGCATACTTCTGCCTACCCAGCCACAACAGAACCACACCATGTCCCTTTGAATTGCTCGACATAAACGTCCCCAGATTGCTCGCTACGTCGACAATTGCAACACCTTCGGGTGCAGTCAAATGCGCGCACACAATGTGCCAGTGTCACAAATCCCCGTGTCCCTGGTAATAACTTTAACCTATACTGTCCCATCCTCAGGCCGGAGCAGAACCAGACCAAAAACCACGATAAAGTGTGAAAATATTGCAGAACCTAAACTCAACCCGAGGAGTGTTAACTTTCATCGAGCTGGCTCCGTCCATGCCCCATGCTATGAAGGAATTGTACCAGGTCAACTGCTGAGGTTAATGTTGTTTCGTCCACCAAAAGAAACGACTGGCACGACACAAAACACAAACCTAAAACAATTCGCACATTAAACGTAATCCAATGCCAGGGCACACGGCATAACAGCATCTTATCGCGGAGCAGTCTCGATCTTAATACCGCAACAGCGACGACAAGGATGTTTGAGTTATCTACATGAGATGTGGATATACCTTAGCCCCAGCCGCATCCCGGCCCGCAAGATGGTGGTAGCCGCCCGATGCTCATAGTTCGATTGTTCTATTCCACGGAACCTATACACTCGGCCAGCGCGCGAACGGCGAAACGATGAAATCATTGGCGAACAAATTATTAGGTCTCGAGGATATTGGATTTCACACCTTCAGCAGCAGCGTTCGTCGCCGCATCATCATCGCCGTGGCTATATACCCTACAGGATCCCTGCATGAAGCTGGGGGTTTTTGTTTGTTTTCTCCCGACATGGCCCATGTAATTGGCCAAGCGAAGAGGACCATCAAATCGTTTTTACTAATCGAATATCGAGTTTCGTGGCGGTACGAATCTGCGTCGAATCGCTGGTAAATTGGTTTCTCTTGGGCCAAGCTGGGCGGTTTTTGTGCGGTCTTGTGTGCAGCTAACCTTTTAATTACCGCCGCGCGCTCGAGATGGGCTAAAACAAACACACAACACATTGGAATTGGATTTGCTTTTATTTGGTTTACGGTTGGATTTTTTTATGGGATTTCTGTTTGAACGACCTTTCGAATCCATGGCAGGAAGTTGGGCACACGAGTGAAGACGTCCGGAGAGCCAGAGGCACAGGTGGCCGATCCGTACGACACGATGCCGATTTGAATGTTGCGCTCGCGATTGACCAACGGCCCACCCGAGTCGCCCTGCAAATAAAAAAATCACGAGGAAATTCAATTTAAAGGTAAGAGAATTATTGTTCAAAATCAATTTGATGGGGTTGGGCAAGCTTAAGGGCAAAGAGTTATGCTATAGTGCTTATGGCCGGAAAGTCCTGATGAGTCTAGCATCCAGCAACCATGCCTTTGCTTCCTTTAGCGTTGCATTCCACTTAAATTTTGCATACTTTTCGAGCCAAAGCTAATAGTATACTCACCTTTCTTGGGCAGGTTAGGAATCGGCTTGAACCTGGAAGCTATTCAGACCGATAGGAGAAAAAAGGGGGATGGCTCCGAGTCACTGACCAGAAACAGCCAGAGCAAAATTAAGGGTCAAAAAACTAGCTTATACCGAAGTCACAAAATTTCGGGGGCACCCTATTTTTCAGGTTAAATGCACCTCCTCCTTATACCTTTGGGTATCATGCTGAATTTTTCTGAAGGCAGAATAACCCTAGATGCGACAAGAGGCACTTACTCGAGATAAGAAAGAACTTTGCTCCAGTGATGCACTTGCCCAGACATAAAAATACACCCGGCGCTAAAAATCAAGGTGGGCAACGTCCAACTCTTCGAAGTAGAGTCTCATAATAACTAGAATGTTGAATGGATTGTTTTGATTTTGATCAAGTGCTGCACTTGCCCAGACACAAAAATACACGCGGCGCTATAAATCGAGGTGAACCACTTTCAACTCCTCTAAGACTCTTTTAGTGACTTATAAGAGCTAAAATTTAAGTTCGGTTGCTTTGATTTTGCTCCAGCGCTTCACTTACCCAGACACAAAAATTCATCCGATGCTATTAGTCAAGGTGAGCCACTTCCAACTCTTATAGGACTCTAAGAGAGCTCATAAGAACTAAAATGAAAGTTGTGTTTTTTTTGATTTTGTTCCAATGTTGCACTTGCTCAGACACAAAAATACACCCAGTGCTACAAATCGAGGTGAGCCACTTCAAACTCTTCTTAGGCTCTTGGGGAGTCTCATAACAACTGTAATTTTAGTTGGATTGATTTCAGTGCTGCACTTGCCCAAACACAAAAATGCACTCGGTGCTATAAGCCGAGGTGTACCATTTCCTACTCTTCTAAGGCCCTTGTAGAGCCTCAAAAGAACCGAAATGTTAATTGGGTTGCTTTGATTTTATTCCAGTGCTGCACTTGCCCAGCCACAAAAATAAACCCGGTGATTTAAAACGAGGTGAGTTATTTCGTTGCTTCTAGAACCGTGTAGGTCAGTCCTATGTACTTTAGGGGTGCGTAGTATCCATTGAGCGCGTAGAAGAGACCTTTCACTTTTTTAAAAACCTGGAAAGTCATATTAAAGACCCTTGTATGACAATGTCCACTGTCAAATTGAGGTCAAAATAAATTTAAGATCAGCATAAGCTGCTGTATAGAGCATAAAAATATGCGAAAAATTGCATTTCATCAGTGTATTTGGGGTTGGATCTTCAGCGGCCTCAACCGTTGAGTGTCGAACGCCGTCTGCGTTAAGTTTTGGCCGCGAAGAAAGCAATCTAAGGTTGATTTATGAAACTACAAGTGGAAGCTTAACAGAAAATAGGTCTCAAAGCCGACAAATTTTCAACAAAATGATTTAAAAACACTAAATTTCAGCGACTCATTAAAATTAAAAGGTTTCAGGTGAAAATCTCGATTAAAAGAACTGAAACCAATGGAAAACTCACCACACAAGCGCCCTTGTTCTTGCCAATGTATGTGCAGATCTCATTCGGCGTCACCTTGTAGCCCTTCTTACGGCACTCACTATTCGGGATTGTATTGTAGTGCAGAATCATCAGCTTATCCGGGGTAGAAGCCTGATTAACAGCCGATGTTGTTCCCCAACCAGTCAGTGTCACAGGATAATTGTTTTCTATCCTACTGCTCGACGAGCTCTCGGCCAAGCTTATGGTGGCGATCGTCTTCGAGTTCAGCTCGAACGGTGGCGTCACTTTAATCACTGCCACATCATTGGTGATGAATCCCTTGTTGTTGTACGAAGGATGCTTCTTATACGCCACAATCTTGTGTCTAGTTCCCCCGGACTTTAGATTACTCGCTCCGGCGACCACTGTCATCCTGTCGGGCAGTATTTTATCCACACAATGCGCTGCAGTCAGAACATGACTCTTGCCAATGATTGAGCCACCGCAAAAGTGCTTCCACTTGATGTACACCAAAAGTTGCAGCGACACTTGATAGGGAATCGGTTCCGCAGCAATTAGGCCTCCAATAATCCTGGTGGTGTTTCGATTAGCCGGCCGCCGCCTGTAATCACCCAGCCGACGACCAGGTGGTGGATCATATGAGTACAATCCACTAAGTTTGACATCAAGACTCTCGGGTCCCTCCAAGCCCGATTGAAAATAGCCATGGCACGCGCCAAATACCAAAATCGTCACAAGCCCCCAAAGCAGATCCATAATCGCGGAGTTCGCTTAACTGTCTGAAAATTTAATTTCCGAAGGCCAAGTATTTATATTCTCAAAGATCCAAGGTCCAGAATCAGGTCAAGAAACCTTAATTTGTATCTGTCTGCGGAGCTCTTTGTATATATGGCCCGCATTCAGGGATCTTCTTTCATCAAACGGCCGCAGATTCCTTCTTTTTGGGTCATCTTTTTGCCAAATCCCGCATATGGCTAAAAGAAGTGTGCGGTGTGGCTTTCGGCTTGTTTGACAACTTTCACTTGAGGCGGAATTGCGTCGTGTTAAGACATCGATTTGTTAACAGCGGAAAAATGTAGCAGTTTAAAGTGTGGTGCGTGATTAGCATTCATTTTAACGGCCACATTTTAAGTGGTATCAATGAACGATAAGCCTCCATATTCGATTTGCATAAGGCGGGGAATAAATGGGCTTTTTAAAGCGTGGCGCTGGCCATTTCATTATGCCAATAATACTGATGAATAAATTAAGATGATTTGACGGATTTCCATTGAAGTCGAACTTATTAAGGGAACTGAATCTTGATGCATTAAAAACTGAGATGTTTTAAGACTTCCAGGTGTGAGTAGGAAGCTTATCTCGATCACTGTTTACGGGCCTTAAAAATCAAATGAGCACTCAAAAAGTGTCAGCACTAACAGGGAAGTGAATACTTTGGTTTGTTAAATACTGATCCTGGATACCCTTGCGGACTTAATTTAAAGGAGTTATTGTATTTCTTCTGAGAAAAGTTCGTGCGCTTTCTGATTCCGGTAAAATTTTCCATGGCGACATCACATGGTATGGTTGCGTCATTGCATTGTTAGTTTAAGATTTCATTATGGATACTTGATACGTTTTACGTGTCTCATCACTTTTGACCAGACCATGTTGTAACCTGAAACGAAACTTCAACCGACTTGATGGACCATGGAAGATTTCAAAGCACTTTTCAGCAGTGATTCAGCATTCGGAATGCAATATATCAAAATAAATATCGACTTTACTCTGTAACTTCTTTGTCCAATTTGTGTACCTATCCGGACCCCAGGAGCTACTGAAAGAGACGCTGCATCTGGCCAAAAACCATTCTGGGTGGAGTTTGCTAAATGACATCTCTGGTATTGACTCTACAGAGGATGTTTGTGGAGTGAAGCGGTTTGGTTGCAGCATTTAAGCGAATTGCCGTTGGCCACAAGAGATTCGGACCCCAGCAGCTACTGAAAGAGACGCTGCATCTGGAAACGGAAACCAAAAGTTTTGATCCAATTGAAACTTCAGAAAGAAGGAGAAAAATTTGTTTCCGAGGGGCCAAAAACCATTCTGGGTGGAGTTTGCTAAATGACATCTCTGGTATTGACTCTACAGAGGATGTTTGTGGAGTGAAGCGGTTTGGTTGGAGCATTTAATCGAATTAAAACCAGCCAAAAACAATTCAGGTTATCATTTAAGTGATATCTCTGACATTGACCGTCCCAAAGATGTTTGTGGAGGGAAGCGGGTTAGCTAGAGGTCTTTTGGAGGAGGCACTTTGGGGCTATTTAGATGTTAGCACCCGAGCGGTCAAAATACAATCCAGGAATAGGTATTACCCAAATAATGTTTCTAGCATAGATCTTGTAGAAGATGTTTGTAGAATAAAGCGGCTTCGTAAGAAGGCTTTAGGAAAAAGACTGCTATTATTGGCGTAAGGATGTAAGTGCCCGAGTTAATTAAAATTATCCAAAACCTATGAAGGCGGAGGTCCCTAAAAAAAGACTCGTTTTTTTTCACGGTCCCCTCCTCCACGAGGGTCTGACAAAGTGCTGTCCGGATTTGGCAAAAACATTTTAGGTCCCCTTGAATGTGATACAGTCAGCATACATTGTTGAGAAGTTGGCCCTGGTTAACCTCGAGCTGTTGCGCCACTCTATCTATTTCTTTTTAATTAAGGCGCAGATGATCATAGAGTGAAGCGGCTTGGTAGAAGGCCTCTAGAGAGAGCAAAAAATAAGCTTGTTTTTATTATGTTGTCACTTAAGTTTCTGTTTTAGTAGCTTTCGGGTTGTAAGTTCCCTAATGGCGAAAAATAATAATTCAGGGACTTCTAAGCGATCTAGCTATAAGCATGCAGAAGATGTTTGTGGAGTGAAGCGGCTTGGTCAGAGAGAAATCAAGAAATGAAAAATTTAAAGTTCTTAAGAGGCCAGCGGACTGTACTTAGCCGAGGGGATCAAATTTAACAAAACAAAATGTAGGGGTGTTTATGAAGTGAACGTATGTTTGTGAAGTGAAGCGATTTGGCCACTATCAGGGGAAAAAACAACCTTTTTTTTATTTTGTGCTTACGTTAGTTTCTTTCGTTGTGTGCACAGGGATGTAAGCAACAGAGCAGCCGAATAACAATTTAGGTGGCGTCTTCTATTTGATATCTCAATCTTGGCAAGGGCATTGACCCTGCAAGAGATGTTAGTGGAGTGAAGAGGCTTGGTTTAAAGGCTTTAGTTTTTTTTAAACTGTTTTGAGGGTGTTTTTTTAATTAATACCTTTGGCGCATGCTGTCTGCTTTCTATCAATTTCTGACAACAATCCTGAAAATCTGAAACTGCCTGACATTGCTCCTGCAGCTGATGTTTGTGGAGTTAAGTGGTTTGGTGAATAGTCTTGTTGTATAAGGAAATTACTTGGTAATATTTTCAGCTTTTCGGATCCGATATACTGAGTACAAAAGACCTATAAATAGCAAACGGGTTAAGGCAACCTTTAGCCATTTAAAGAGTTCTGCTAGAAATATTAAGAGATCTGGCCCCGAGACCCAGGAGATAGCATGATAATGATACTATCGGAATGTGGGCGGATTGTCCAAGCATATACCAAAAACATTTAGCATGTTTGAATGCTGGAAGAGATATAGGTCCAATAAAAAGCAAGAACCAATATCTGGGTGTTTAAGGTTTAAAATTAAATCTTTCGACGCGCTTCAAGACGGATTAAGGCTTTCTTATTTAAGTTTTTATATTTAGTTTTAGATTTTGAAGTCAGTTTTAGCTTAGGGTAAGTTATGTACATGCCTACAATACGTTCCTTCGATTTACTCAGCTGCACCTTTAGTGCTTATCTTTAGGACAAGCAGAAGAGTTTTCGACGGCTTTCTCCTATTATTAAAGAAGAGGGGAGACGGATTAAAAATGACCCTTCTCTCCTCCTTTTATGAATTCCTGTACTTTACGCCTTTAAGCTGAACATTTGTGAGTGGACTGGCAGTCCCCTGGACCAAATCAAGTTTGAAAATTAGTTGAATCCGCCAACAGAATTACCAACTACAGGCCTATAGTAAGCGACCATCTTTAATTTTTAAAAATACTTTTTTTAAATTTTAACTATTTTAAATGGTTAATAAAATATAAATTTTTACTATTTTATATTTTAAAATTTACTAATTTTTGGTATTTGATAGGTATTGCCTTGAAATTGTAGTTGAGGTAGCAGAAAAATTTTGACCTTTACATTGACCACTTTTCATTGACCACGCCCACTTCTTGCACGCCCACGGATTTTAGCTTAAAATAACTGTTTTTTCAATAAATATGTATGAAATTTCACAAAAAATTGCTTGACAAAAGGTAAAGATATTAGCATTTTCTGACTTTTATTGCAAATATAATATATGCCTCCGCCCACTTTTGGGGGGAGTAAAAAGTAATTTTTTAGTTAAAATGGCCGAGTTTTAGTCCGGAATATATGCAACAACCTAGCATAAATCATTTGCGTAGTTGAACTTTTATATCCCGCCCACTTTTTGAAGGCGTTGTAGTACCCTTTTTTGGTAAGGTAGGGTTTTTTGACGGATGGACTGAAGTTTTTACATACGCACTGTTGAAATTTCCCACAAGTTTTTTTTTTTTTTTAGAAAAAACCTGGTTTTTTAGCACTAATTTCCACTTTTAATGCACATCGTCATAATTCCAACGAAATTATAATTTAAGGGTGAATTATATCAATTTTTATCGATAGTTCTACGAGAAAGATCATCGATTTCGAAATTTCTTTCTACAAATTTTTTACTTTTGCCAACACATATTGTTTTTCGGATTATAAAAGAGAGTTTTACTCTGGAAAATTTCATATCACCCTGTAGTTTATTTTGCATTTTCTATTTGTGGCGAAAAAGTCCCGCTACTTACAGGGCGGAGTCGGTATTCTTGATACTTGACTACCAGCAAGTTATCATAGGAGAAGTAGACCCATGTGGCAAAATGTGAGAAGCACCAGAAAGAGAAGGCATGATCGGAATTTATGTTGGCATTTTACTTTCTTCGCTTCAAAAATCATCGTCAGGCTGCTTGCTGCTGGCGCATGTTACCCTGGTACTCCAGATTGGAATTGACTTGATTTTGGGCTTTAGAAGCTTGTCGGGCGACGGGAACAAAAAAAAGCAAAAGAAATTTGATAATTTCTATTTGAAATGGTGGTGGCTGGGCTTCCCATAACTTTTAATAAAATAATTCTCAAAGTGGCACAACTATGGCCATCTGTTGGGAGAAACATTTAGGTATTTAGGTTAACAAGCGACGTAAACAAGAAAGAGGCGAAAGAGGATTACAAAAGTAGTCTTCTGTGTAGTAAAAGGTTTTTTTTACTTGATCACATCCGATGAGCAAGTAGTTTTTGTTTCCTTGTATTCTACTTCTACCAAAAAATGCCGTTACTTACAGGGCGGAGTTAAACTTGATACTTCACTACCTTCAAAATTATCATAGGCCCATGCATGTGGCAGAATATGAGAGAAAACATTGAATCGTAGCAACACCTGAAGGAGAAGGCATGATCGGTAAGTTGATGTTGATATTTCATTTTTCGCTTGGATGTATTGGTAAGGCAAGAATAAAATGAGCAGAAGGCTGCCTGCTGCTGGCGCCTGTTACCCTGGTACTTCAGATTCGAATTCACTTGCTTTGGGTTTGCTTGGACTTAGACCGGACGAAAAAAAACAAATCAAACAAATTTCCCGAAATGCTTCCAAATTTTTGCTAAAATAATTCTCAAAGTGGTGCAACTATGGCCATCTGTTGGCAGAAAGATGAAAATCAACATGTCATCACGTTGGCAAGGTAATAGAGGTGATACAGAAGTCATCTGTGTAGTTGTAGAGTAAAGCGAGGTTTTTTTTGTGCACTTATTTGGCATAAACAAGTCTCTTCACATGATCACAGGGTGAAGCATTTTGTGAAAATAAAAGTAAGAATAACAAAGAAATTTTTTTTATCAAAACTAAAAAAATGCATTTAATAGCGTTGATAGCACTTTCAAAAACCATCGATTCAAGGCGTCTGCGCATCTTTGTAGAAACATTTTTATCAACTTTTTTTTACAAGCATCCATAACAAGCCAGTCAAGTTCTTATATAGTTTTTCTTTTTTACTTCACAAAATTACACACTTTTGAGGAGTAATTTTTTAAAAACTCACTTATAGTCTGGGGTTGAATAAAACTTAATTTTTCTTTTGTAATTTATACAGCGATTTTATTTTTGTTCCAAAAATTAACATTGAAACCAGGCAAATATCGTGAGATGGAAGGATCGAGAAAGATGGAAGGACCATTTGGCCACCCTCGCTCCGCGACCCTTTTAAAGGATAAGCGGCATTCGAAAATGATGATGATGACCATTCAAATAGCAAATTGTTAATAAAAGCAATGGAATAATGTGTGTGGGGCTTTGGAAGATAAAAAAGGTGACATCAGATCGATTCAATTTGAGTCCTCAACTTTGCATCTTCAAACGAAGATTCTCTGTTCTTTCAACTTCACATAAAATTTCTGTTGAGGTTTCTTTAAACCTCGCGTGAAACGAGTGAAGGTTATGTTTTGGGCAGGCCGTGATGGTGCCCAACTGATGATCTAGCCATCAGACCTGTAGTCAAATACCTGGGGCAGAGACTTAATTGTTTCCTTAATTCTTTTTTTCTCAAACACAACTTATTAAAGTTCAAATTCAAATCAACCAACTTGACCAATTATGATTCAAAACATTTTTTCAAACGCCTTTAACTTTTTCTCGCTATATTCACGATTCAAAGACCCAAAAACAACTGATGCTACATGCCTGCTATTTATACAAAATGCGACAAATTCCAAAAACTTCTCTTTCGCTTATTTTCCATGGTTTTCATCGATTTCAAGGACGCGTATGACAGCACCTATAGAGACGAGCAATATAGAGCAATGTCTAGTTTTGGCATCCTTGCCAAAATCGTCAGTCTGTGCAGGATGACGATGGAAAACTCACGCTGTTCCGTCAAGGTCGGCAAAAACCTCACCGACCCCTTTGATGTCAGAGAAGGATTTAGACAAGGCGACGCGCTGTCATGCGACTTCTTTAACATCATACTTGAGAGAATTGTGCAGAACTCTCGCGCCAACACCAGAGGTACAATCTTTCAAAAGTCCGTTCAACTACTCGCATACGCAGACGACATAGACATAATCGGTATAACAAAGCGTGATGTCAGTGAAGCCTTCGTGAGTATTGGAACTGAAGCGGCGAATATGGGTTTATAGCAGTCAAAGAGGGCAAAATTAAGTATATGCTGTCATCAAGGAAAGACACCCAACACCGACGTCTTGGACAAAACATCAACATCGACAGCTATAACTTTGAGGTAGTTAGGGACTTTGTCTACCTGGGTTCCGCTATCAATTCAGACAATGACACCAGCGCTGAAATCAAACGAAGGATAACTCTTGCCAATCGCTGTTTCTTTGGGCTAAGAAGGCAATTGAGTAGCAAAGCCCTCTCTCGAGCAACTAAAGTGTCAATGTATAAGACCCTCATCATCCCAGTCCTGCTTTACGGTGCAGAAGCATGGACCCTGTCAAAGGCGGATGAAAACACTTTAGGCTGCTTCGAGAGGAAAATTCTTCGGACGATTTACGGTCCCGTCTGCATAGACGGAGAGTGGAGGAGGAGATATAACATCGAACTGTACGGGCTGTACAGCGATACCGACCTAGCCAAAAGAGTCAAAACACAACGTCTACGATGGCTGGGTCATCTAGAGCGGATGGACACCAACGCCCCGGCCCGGAAAATCTTCGAATCCACACCGCAGGGACGACGCGGTAGAGGACCACCAAGACTCAGGTGGCGCACGCAAGTGGAAGGGGACCTCAGCCAACTTCGCGTGCGAAACTGGAGACGGCTAGCTAGAGACAGAGCTGGCTGGCGAAGCTTGTTGGCTGAGGCCCAGGTCCACCCCGGACTGTAGCGCCACCTTAAGTAAGTAAGTAAGACATGAAGCTGTGAAATAAAAACAAAATAATAAATAGAGTGGCGCAACAGCTCGAGGTGAACCAGGGTCAACTTCTCAACCATGTATGCTGTGTGTGCTATATTTTTTTCACATACAAGGGGACCTACAATTTTTTGCCGAATCCGAATGGCACTTTGAGAAGTTTTTCAAGACAAATGTTACTCTCGGAGGGTGTGTCAGACCCACGCGGAGACTTGTTCTTTTTCACGGCTCCCACCTCCGCGAGCGAAGCTGTGAAATACTGCCAAGAAAAGTAGATACTATAGAATTTATCATAAGCTAAAAATTTTCTGCGGCTACAAAGCTACAAAAACTAAGCCGTAGCTTACGTTTAGGGAAGTGACAGGTCCGAAATCATTCGCTTAACCAATTTCACCAACCAAAGAACCGCCTTCAATTGCCAATTCAAATCGCCTATCCACCAGGTCATCATGGACTGCATATTTTCCAGGTCATTGTTTGGTATAAATCTGTATTCATAGGGAGCTACCTGTGTTCCGCTCTTTTCATTCTGAATATGGCAAAATCGCAGCAACAAAATCGAGATCCCTATCCCAGCACGAGGCAATTAAGTTCGTATATAATTCTCATTTCAGGACACAGACTTGCCTGCGAGATGGCGGAAAATATTAAAAAGAAAGAAACCTCTTTTTAACCAACCTAGGACTCTGGTCCGTGGCCGACATGCGTCCATGTGGTGATAAAAATCCCACTGGCCTGCAAACGATGGCACTTTCATCAAGAATCGTTGAATGATTTTCGTTGACCACACGCAGTTCCTGTGAATCCGCGGAGCCGCTTGTCACCACAAGTGATCCTGCCCGTTGATAACACGCAATATTATTTACGACTGCGGCACAGAACAAGGACATATTTCCAGCTACCTGTGTGGATATAGCGCTAAGCGCATCGCGTTGATGATTTACCTCGGCCTTAAAGACTTAATAAGCGACTGTCATCATAATTGTCATCTTGCTAACGATTTGGGACCTCATCTTTGTGCGGGGACGAAAAGAAGCTGCTGAAGATATGTAAAAAGGGGGCAAAAAATATTGCCTCTGCTAAGCAGTCGTTATAAAGAAGACATTGGTTAGGTATATGCCAAATTGCTGGCAAAAAGGAGATTTCTTAAGAAAATTCCCGCGTAGCTTTCATATCCGATATGCAAATCTTCGCCAAAGAGAAACAAACACACTCTCCGCTGGGCATACACCACAATTTCCCGCAACAATTTTATTGTTATGATTTCGAGAAATCTTTTGCAGCAACACATGGGGAGTATACGGAGGGGGGGGAGTTGAGGATCATGCTGTGACGCTGATGGCGTTGATGGAATCCACCGCTGTTCCTTATGGAAAATGACTTCGAACATATTAATTCACAGATGCAAGCGCAAACGAGGAGTAGCATATAGCATTATGCATAAAAAAAATATACACAAAGGAAATTGTGGAACCTATTGAGTTTATGGGCGAGAATCAGAGATGCCGCCCCAAACAATATATGCGGGCTTGCGGCAGCAGGCGACTTTTTACCTCGAATCGCCTCGCGGTGTGTCGCCTGTGCCCAGTTGTGGTGATCTTTCGCTTTGCTTTATAAGCATGTGCTGCTTGAGAGATCCCTATCAACATGCGGAGTCTACTTTGCGCGATGAAGTGTGTTTTTATTGTTTCCGAGTGGCCACCAGGGGTCAGGATGGATCAACTCGTGTGTAACATTTGTCATCTGATGAACTCGATTTGGAGGATCCAATCGAAGAGTTTAGCCAAACTGTAGGCTTAAGGATTGAATCGGGAATAAAGATCGATTTTGGCAGGAGTGCTGGTAAGGAAGGCAACCTATATCATTCCTATTGCCAGGAAGAGATGATGTGGTTCACCGAAAGATCAGTCGAGGATCAATGGGCTGACGGGCTTTTGACTTTCGTCATGTCTGGCTAACACTCATGATGTTCAACAATGAAAAAGAAAAAAGAATTCTTATACGAGGCGTCCAAATATGAGCTTGGGATCGAACTGTTGAGATTTAAAGAAAGGAATTCTCAGACTTTCTTCATTGAAAGACTCATTATTTATGAAGCAATAAAATAAAGACAATAGATTTCGAAAATTTAATTGATTTCGAAATTCAATTGATTTCGATAACTCCTAGACGCACCAGCCAACGCTGAAGAATTATACTCCAGTCTAGGGAATGACGTATTGTAGCAATTTTATGTGCTATTAGCAGTTTAACCGAACAGGAAGTAGGTGTTTATTACTATCCTTTTACCTCTTCCTGCAAGGCTTAGCACCATGGACTTTCCGAATACCTGGCGAATAGTCTAGAAGACGTACATATGTGCAGCGATCAGTTGAAATTTTGTTTCGCTCTTTATTCCGGCCTCTTTTCTTTGTCTCGATCCCCTAGGTCATCATTTACCCCAAAGAGGAGCTCTTTGATTCCCCTCAGGTGGCAGATAAGGCGATTCTTGTACGAGAAAAAGCGGTTAAAAGGATGAAACATTACTTGGGGCTTACCAAAACCAGAGACAAGAAAAATACAAGAGTGTCTGTGTCAAGACAAGCGACTGATCGTTGTCTTTTGTCCGGATATGTGTGGGTCGTGGATGACTTACCAAGTGATATTAGGGCTTTTTTGATTGAAGTGGATATTTTTATGGCCTTAAATTGTACCAGTTTTATTCGGCATTGCAATTTTACCATGCCGCGAGCAGAATATTTCTTACCACCCCACCATGGTGAATTCTCTCGCTGATAAACCCTCAACTCCTTTCTCATCGTTTCACATCTCTCCAACTAGAAGTTACTTCGCATGACAGCAAAGCGAGCGAGAATAAGAAGTACGAAGATCTGAGGAAGCCTCCTTGTAAAAGAATCTATTTCCAGGAAAATGGAGCACAACTGGCTCAGTTGGTATTGCCACGTTCAAAGGAGTGATCATATGAACCCCGTCAGAAAGGTAATGCCAACCAGCATTACGGCGCAATCGCGAAGAGAGAGGAAGGCTATGGATCACACAAATGTGACGAAGAGATCCAAAACCGGGTGGCCTGCCGGTATATTCTGAGGTCAAGTTGACGTACCCCACTAGCGGACCATTGGGAATGCAGAAGAGTGGGAAGGTTATGATCCATCGCTTCAGATCATAACCTTGCGCGTAAATGAAAAAGAAGAAGAAGATATCTCTCCAACTAAAAACTTTAAATGATACAGGCTGTATGTAATTAGTCATGTGGTTAAGGCTCAATGCATTGTTTTTAGCTCGAGATGAAGGGGTTATGACTACTCTTCATCGGAAGCGGAAGGCACTGTTAGAGGATAGAGAGAACAAGAGTTCCCGATCCTTCATAAGCGCTTTTGACCCGGTACTGAACATGAAAACCCCGCAAGGGAACGACAACGCTTATACCCGCAAGTGTTATGCCATTACCGTGAAAAACAAATTTCTAACTAACGAAGTACTTATTCAGTAAAAGCATCAGGCATACATTTCAATATTATCCATTCTCCATTCCATTCGCGTTTTAGAACCGAAAAACATGTTTAATATTAGGCCGACCAGAACCTAGTAACCAGAAGCCGATCAGAAAACTGCTCGTTTTGAGACAGTTGCTCCTGGATTTTTTGTTTGATGCTAGTTTTGGTCTGTCCTGGATGTTTTCCATACCGGTACCCACCATATCTGGTTAGTGTTCCCCAATCCACCATTTGGGAAGGCGCTTAATATGGGACCGGCAACGCCAGAAGAGAAGTTATATGCGCCCAATGTCACACTCACTATTGGCTTTAATGTAAAGCAATCTCAATGTTTATTGTGAATGGCTTTTTGACCAAGTTACAAAACTCGTTCACACTCGAATTTCGGTGCATAGAAATTTTGGGCAAATACCTTCAACTGGCCAAAAATTAGCCCACGTCATCGACCATGTCCACTTTTACCATGTAAGATCTTAAAAAACTTGATATCTCCGAAAATTCGCTCAAAACCAAAATAAGAGTGTATAATGCCAAATTTTAAAGGATTATACCATGTCTCCACCAGGCATTGATCCGCGATTTATATAAAATGTTTATTAAAACCTCTACAAATCACGCGATTTACCACACAAATTGTAATTCCCTCATAAATCCCATTCACCCTATTCACAAACCTATATTTTCTGCACCTACATAACAGTTTGAGGACTTAAACTGTCCATGTACGTCAGATCTATCACAAGTACGTTTTCTTTTGTGATTTTTACAGCGAAAATTGTTTTTCGCTCCAGGGAAATGACATCGCCACTCTCTTTTGAGAGCCAAAATGACCGAAACAGAGTGCTCGTGTTAAATTAATTCTATATTTGTCCGGTGGAGCCACTTTGGGGTTTATTTTTAATCGTTTCCCGCTGATCCTCTTTTAATTGCCGGTGGAGGCGTAGTATAACACTATGTCTCCACTGGCAAAAAAAGAGGATTAACAGGAGACGATTTAAAATAAATCGCAAAGTGGCCCCACCGGCCAAATATAGGATTAATTTGACATGTCCGCCATCTTGACTCTCAAAATAAAGCGGCGATGTCATTTCCTGGAAGCGAAAAAGGATTTCCGTTGTTAAAATTTCAGTAGAAAACGCATATATGACAGATTTGTCGTACAGGGACAGTGTCAGTTTCCTTTTTTGATTCTCAAACTGTTAAAAAGGTGCATAAAATAGGTTTGTGAATAGGGTGAATGGGATTTGTGAGAGGATTTATTTTTAATCGTTTGCCCAGAGGATTTAAATTTGTATGGTAAATCGCGTGATTTATCGAGGATTTTATGAAGATTTATATTAATCGCGGATAAGGTCCCGACCGAGACGTGGTATTAGGTATGAAGTCGTTAAGTTTGTTACGCACAAAACAAAGTATTGAATCCCGCCCAATCTTAGTGGGCAAATTTAGGAAGAAACTAATTTTGTAGCATTAATTTCCACATTTTAAAGCATTTCGGCATGATTCTACCAAAATAATAACTTAAATCTGATATATATCGATAATTATCGATAGTTCTTCTATTCTAGTATCAGATAGCGTTGAGTTTCGATGCCAACGATCACCGATCATTCTCTACAAGGTACCCACATTCTCCAACCCAACACATATTGTTCTTCGAATTAAAAAACAAAGTTTTGTTCCAAAAAATTTCATACCACCCTGTAGTTTATTTTGCATTTTCTATTTCTACCGAAAAATCTCCGCTATACTTGATACTTGACTACCAGCAAAGTTATCATTGTAGTAGACCCATGTTGCAAAATGTGGGAGAAAGCATTGAATAGCAGAAGCACCAGAAAGAGAAGGCATGATCGGAAAGTTCACGTTCACATTCTTCTTTTTTGGCTTGTATGTATTGGCGGTAAGAATAAAATCATCGGAAGGCTGCTTGCTGCTGGCGCATGTTACCCTGGTACTACAGATTGGAATTGACTTGATTTTGGGCTTTAGAAGCTTGTCGGGCGACGGGAACAAAAAGAAAAGCAAAACAAATTTGATAATTTCTATTTGTGGGGTCCCATAACTTTTAATAAAATAATTCTCAAAGTGGCACAACTATGGCCATCTGTTGAGAGAAACATTTAGGTATACAACAACAAGCCACGTAAACAAGAATGAGGTGAAAGAGGATTACAAAAGTAATCTTCTGTCGTGTAGTAAAGGGTTTTTTTCACTTGGTCACACCCGATGAGCAAGTTTTTGTTTCCTTGTATTTTCTATTTCTACCAAAAAATTCCGTTACTTAATATGGGGATCTTAGTACGTGATTTCGTGATGGGATTTGGAGCTGTTTTTTTTTGGTTTGAACAAAATTTTGTTTTTTTGTTTGGGCTGTTGCTTTTATGCTTTTATGAGTATTTTCTTATACCTACATACTTTTTTCCAGGGTGGGGTATTTTTTTATTTTAGAGCCCTCAAACTTTTCTAAAGGTTTGTTCGGGAGCGACAGGTGAAGATGAAGCCGCCTGCCCGTCGGTACGCCTTTAGAATCTGAAGCTTCTAGGATTTGAAATTCATAGAAAGCTGAGATTTGGGCCACGACTAAGAGTTAAAATTGGTCAGAACCGGTCTCATCAGAAGAGAATTATTCCCACTACAGTGCCCTGAAATACTCCTCGAACCCGTAATATTTGTGGATGTTCGCACTCTTTATCGTCATAAATCTAAAAGACATTTTAATGAAATGAGTCGCTGGGAAAGGGTATAGGTGGGATATAAACGCGCCTTCACAAAATGGTTTTATAATTATTGACATCCCATAGGTCAAAATTTAGGAAGTTTTGGGCTTTGGGCAGCATTTTACTATGATAAATGAATCTGCAAGTATAAAGGGAATTCGACACTGTTTGGAGTTTTTTTTATGAGGGCTGGTTTTTTTTTCCTCAAAAAAAGGCTTCGCTCTAGATATAACAGCCCCCTTGTACAACATCTTAAATTTTCCTGCATATGTTTCCTTCAGACCTTTAAAACCCCTGAGTAGGTACTCTATCAAGGAAGTCATTTCGTAAACTTTTGCAGCCATATTTTTCGCTGATTTTGATCATTAAACCTGTCTTTTTACTATGATTCCACTGACAATAATACGATGATTAGCGTAAGACGATTAATCATAAGTCCCAAAGTGGTTCCACCAGACAAATATGGGATTAATTTGGCACGAGAACTCTTTTTCTGCCATTTTGGCTCTCAAAAGAGAGTGGCAATGTCATTTTCCAGGAGCGAAAAAAGATTTATGCTCTAAACATCCGAATAGAAATCGTAATTCTGACAGATCTGTCATACAGGGATAGTTTTAGTGTCCTTTTTCGCTTCTCAAACTGTTGAAAAGGTGTTCGAAAAGGGCTGAAAGTGGTTTGTGAAAGGGATGAATGAGATTTATGACGAAATTTATTTTTAATCGCTTGACAAGAGGATTAAAATTTTTATGGTTGATCGCGTAATTTGTGGATTTTGAGGATTAAATGAAGATTTATAATAAACGCCGATTAGTGCCCGGTGGAAACATGGTATTAGCTTAACGTTACTAAAACCTAATTGGACCTTTTTTAAGTGAACTTTCCCCGATTCCCCCTTATTGAAACTCTAACAAGTACATCTTCTGACCAAAAAGATATGCACATCGCCTGCGATAGCCTTCGCTCCTATAAGCCCTCATCCAATTAAGTGGTAATTCATCTTGATTTATATTTATACGACCTGATGGTGGTCACACACAGCCAGCCACCCATCCGAGTGTGCAGACGATTTGCACTATTCCCAGCTCGTTTCCAGGTAATTAAGAGAACAAGCATAGCTGCTGCTCCGAATGAGTCTTCGAGGACCTGCACTGCGGTGGTTCAGGCTACATGGCATGAGCAGCCAGAACATGCCACACCACCGCTCTCATGTGGGTGGCATTCATTCGGTCCGCAATCGACACCTCCGTCTCTGGCCAGAAAGTGGTGCACACAGCCCAGAGTGCATCCGTGCAGCATCATCATATGCAAAACGCCACCTACAGGTGAGTTCTTTATCAGCGCCAAGGATTTTTATTTTAATCACGGAATGATTTAAATTTACCTTTAGCGCTCGACTGCTGATCTGATATTTTTATTTATGCGGGAGCGTCGTTTTTTTTTTTGCGGCTCGACGCGGTTAAGCCATGTGCGGTCTCGTGTTGTCGATTTTGATGATGACGCGAAGCAGGAGCAACGCTACTGGATGATGGTTTTGCCAGTGAATACGAAAAGCCGCCTGGAGGCTCCCATCGCGAGACGGTACGCAAAATAAAAAAAGACGACTCTTAACACCACACCATCGCGCCGGGGCCAGCTAATGAATCAAATTGAGTGGGCACCAAATAGCACGAGGTGGCTGATGATGGCTGGTTGCAACGTCTCAGGGCGATTTTGGGTCCTGATCTTTGGACTTGTTAATTGTTGTTTTACCCCGAACTTGAACGGTTTGTGGCTGCCATGGGCATCGATACATGGCAAAGGCATCCTCCATTGATACGGATGTTTTTTGTTTTTATTTCCTGTTGGGATGCAGATTAGTTGTGTGTTTGGTGCAGGAGGTGGCAGACGAGATAATAGGCGACCAGCATGGCGACGATGTTTCAATTCAAGTTAATTGGGCCACCCAATAATTGGCCACATATATATGAGATATCTCCTCTTGGTGGGTATATCCTGCATCAATATCTCAGAATTGATTGCGGAAAATTTGCATCTTCAGGGAGGCATAGGAGTCGCATTGCAACTTTGTGGAAGGGAATTTCCCCCGGTAAACTATGTTGTCACACAGTTTGTGACGTGTAACCTCATCAACAATTCGTCTAACCACAAAACCATGCGGGTGTAGTTAAGTTCACTTTAACCTTGCTCCCCATGTTGCACACCGCGAAGCGCCTTGATAATGCACAGCACGAGGCCTACATAATTAATTGCTCAGCCCAATCGCAATCTAATTGCAGCAAATATAAGAGTTTTGTTCTAAGCCAGCTGATTACAGTTGAGTTCTACAGCCCACCGGGGAAACATGGTGTACCGTGCAGCGATAATTGGATACTTTTTCGTCGCTCTTGCCCATGGCAAGCCGAGCCTCGATCTAGCACAAGATCAACTGGACGAGTCCAATCGTATTGTTGGTGGCACAGCCCTGAAGCAACCGATCCCTTATCAAATCTCGATGCAGTACTACTCGACCAGGAGCGAGGAATGGAAGCACTTCTGTGGCGGATCCATCATAGCGGACGATATCGTTCTAACCGCCGCACACTGTGTCAAAGGCATGCGGCCCGACCGGATGTCCATCCTAGCCGGGACCTATGACTTTGGCAAACAGGATGGAGATCGCTATGAAGTCGTCGGCTATAAGATCCACGGTGACTACCAGGAATTGGTGACCAGTGACATTGCACTGGTTAAGGTGAAGCCACCATTTGATTTCGACGAAAGGGTTGGCAAGATCAACGTTTTCGGAACGAAAAGAATTGGCGACAACGAACCGGTCACGTTGACTGGATGGGGATCGATCTCACCACTGATCTTTGGACCCTTTCCCAATAATCTGCAATTGCTGAACTATACGACGATTTCGAATGATGAGTGCAGGCAGTCGTTTAGCCGGGTATCGGAGACGGAAATTTGTGCCTATCGGTTCTTTTTTAAGGGAGCTTGTGCGGTAAGTGGAACAAATAAGTGATCGAGACTCCTTTTTGAATTGATCCTCATGGCAGGGTGATTCGGGTGGTCCATTGGTGAATCGCGACCGAAATCAGCAAATTGGTATCGTGTCATATGGAACAGGTATCTGCTCGGCTGGGTTGCCAGATGTTTTTACAAGGGTTTCCACATTTGAAAAATGGATCAAGGAAAAGATGGCAGGTGACGACTGGAGTTGACACTAAAAGTGGACACTGAAAAGGAAAAAGACGAATAAATAACGCAGCTAAACCCAATTTGTAAAGTTTTTGTTTTTTGTGAAAACGAAATATGTGAAGTTGGATAAAAAGCAGCCATCAGCTTGTATTTCGATTTGTGCCCCTTAATATGTCAGACTGAAAGGTCGGTTTACATATTTTTGCTGTATATAAAACAGTTAAACATTCCACAACTCCTCAAAAAAACTAGAATAACCTAAACTAGAATAACCGAATTCGACTTTTCACCCGAATTCAGCCTAGCTTTTGTTTCACATTTCAGTGACTTTGACACTAGGAGTAAAATGTTGGGGTTTTCGTGGTCAATAATTCGGATCTCCAATTTAAACTTATCTGAAAGCTCCAAAAGGTGCTTTAATGTTCCAGCTTTTAGGTACCACAAAAACTGACAGCTGTCAGACGAGATCTGAACTAGTTATCTACCTGGCCTTCTAACCTGAGAAATCTGAGAAAAGCGTTCTTAACACAATCAGATTAAAAAAAAACTCAATACTGTCAGAGCCCCTCCAAGCTTGTAAAAGTGTTTCCACCAAACACCGACGCGACGAGGTTTGGTTTGACATTTCAATCAGTTGTGACTCAAGGTGGGAAGTTTTCATGTGGTTTAAAGATTTTATTTGGCTTGTCACTGTTTGTCTTGAAATTTGCAATAATAAAAAAATCCAATTTTATTGTTGTAAAAAAGAACTGGACAAATTTTTGAAAACGATATTAATTTTGACAGATGGAACTCTCAGGCCTTGTTGTTGAATATTTTGGATTGTTTTTAAGGACCGCATTAAGTTCATATGTTTTGAGATTCTCCTCGTTTCACGCTTGAGTCCTAAAGCCATTTCATAAAGGTTTATTTTAAGCTCTTCAAATCTCAAAAAGGTGGTGTGGAAAATTCGGGATTTTGATAAATCTTTTGAGGATTTTCACGACATTATTGATTTTGATGCGGTAAAGAATACACCATTTCAGGCCTTAATAAAGTCTAAGATTTTTATGTGGTTTAGAAGTTTTCAAGTCCTAACTGTGCTTTAGTTGTGGCCATAGATAGGTAATTCAAATGTCAAACTTAAGCCCGTTGGTATTCGGTAGGGATGCTTTTACAAGGCTTAGATAATTGCTCTTTTATTCTTATGAATGTTTGATGTGGTTTTTAAACACTTTAGTCCTCAACGTTTGTCGTTTTTACGAAAACTGATTAAAGTGTCAAACGAAACCCCGTCGATGTTTGGTGGAAACACTCTCACAAGCTTTTTAGTTTTGATTCGTCGGAGTTTAGTGAAGGGGCTTTTACTGTTCCGAGATTTTTTCTTTAAATTTGACAAGTTTATTTTGTGGTTTAAGTCCTTGTCAGCAGTAGTTTTTACTTAAGCTGCGTTGTCACAAGCAACGTTTCTGTTTTACGTTGCTTGTGACAAGTCGGCCTTAATCTGATCGAAATTTCAAATATAACCCCGTTTCCGTTGGTGTTCGGTGAAAACACTCTTATTGGGTTTTGAACTTTTTTCATTACAAAAATTTTATGGATTATGATGTTGCATGAAAGCTTGCTAGTGTTCACCAACCTAGCATAAGTTTTTTGAAGTTTTTCAAGTTGATGGGAATGTCAAGCAAAACTCGGTTGATGTTTCATGGGAAACTTTTACAAAGCTTTGAGGAATTTAAACACATGTTCAATAAAGTTGAGGGGTTCTTTGAAAGTGCTTTGGTTCGAGACGGAAGACGTTTGACCAAAGCTGTTATTGAAATATTGAAATGTCAAACAAAACCACGTTGGTACTCTGCGGAAAAGCTTTTACAGGGTTTAAAGAAGTTTTCTTATGAAAATCTGCTAAATTTTGCTGTGGTGTAAAAGGTCTATGGTGCCTACCAAACCAGCAGCAGTTTTGTTTTTTTAAAGCTGATTAAATTGTCAAACAAAACCTTGTCGGTGGGAACGATTTCACAGGGTTTTGAGGGATAGCAACAAAAGTTCAATGGAGTAAATCGCTTCATTATAGCGCTTGGTTTGTATTGGAAGACGTTTTTACCAAAATCGATTGAAATGTCAAACAAAACCTTGTCGGTAAGTGGGAATGCTTTCACAAGGTTTTCAAGAATTTTCATTAATATTGAATGGAAAGGGATTTTGTTGCCGCATTAAAGCTCTTAGCCTTTCCAACTAGCAATTGTTTTACCAAATCTGATTGAAATGTCAAACAAAACCCGTCTATATTCGGTGAGTATGATAGCACAAGGTTTTGAGGAATTTCAACAAAAGTTCAATGGAGCTAGGGTGCAGTTCAATCATAGCGATTTTGTTCCAACTAGATGACGTTTTTACCAAAACCGGAAGGGGGGAATGCGTTCACAATGATTTGACGAATTTCAATTAAAGTAGAATAAAAATGAATTTTAGGCGGGAGGTTGCCCTCCCAACGAGTAATCGTTTAAACAATATCCGATTGAAATGTCAAACAAAACCCGTCGATGTTCGGTGAGAATGATTTTACAATGTTTTGAGCAATTTCAATAAAAGTTCAATGGATTTAGTAGTTTTATAAAAGCGCTTAAGAGCGAACCAAAAGACTTTTTTATCAGAGCCAATTAAAATGTCAAACTAAACCCTCTCGCGGTGTTTAGTGAGAATGCGTTTACAATGTTTTGAGAAATTTCTAGAAAATTTCAATGGAGGTAGTGGTTCCTTAAAAGAACTTTTTTTTCGAACCAAAGGACATATTAACCGAGGCGCTTAAAATGTCAAACAAAACCCCCTGGAGTTTGGTGAGAACACTTTCACAAGGTTTCAAAAGGAATTTCCACCAAAGTTCAATGGATTAAGTGGTTCTATAAAAGTGCTTTAGTTGGAATTACAAGACGTATTTACGAAAGATAATTGAAACGTTAAACAAAACCGATTAAACGATTTAAACGATTTTAAAAGGTTTTGAAAAAAATCATAAAAATATGATGGTATTTAGAAGGTATACTAAAATTTATAAGCTTGTTAACCCTTTCCAGAACCCGGGTTTACAAATTCGGATCGAACGGCAAAAAACTAACATTTCTAGGTTTGGTGGAGATACCTTCACAAGTTTTTGACTACCATCAAAGCTCTTAAGTCCTTCCAACCAAAGTTTTAAACAAATCTGATTGAAATGTCAAACAAAACCCATTTGGGATTTGCTGTTCGGTGGAAACTTGCTGTTCACAAGGGCTTTGAGAAAATCAGTAAAAATCTAAAATAGATTTGGTTGCGGTAAATGGCTATTTTAGTCTTAATCTCTTAATAAAAACTAAACAAGTCGAACAAAACGCGTTAAGTGTTGGTGGGAACGGGTTTTATACGGTTTTCCCGATTTTTTTTCTTTTTGAAAATCTGAGCTCTAGGTGTTACCGAAGTGGTTTTGCCTTTTCAACATGGTCCACAATTCTTCCTTGATTAAAAGCTCTAATTTGATCATCTTTCTTTGGGTCTCTTAAGTCAGTTGGACATTTGGAAGCGACCAGAAAGAACTACGAGTACATTCTCACTTTAAGAGCTTGTAAAGGGTTTTCCTAAGGTTTTTTGTAGGTGACTCAAGCATATAACGGGCACAAAAACAAGAATACAAAGAACATAAGATGACGGAGCTATTTAAACGTGGAACCGAAAAAGTGGCATGGGTTTTTTTTGCTAAATAAACCACGCCGAGCATAAAGGACGTCTCTGAACGTCTTACAGAGTTGATGGAAGTGCAAACCATTTTCTTTTGCACGTTTTTAGCACATTAACATTGGGCACAAATTAACTTTGTGTCTGACACCAATGTGGAACCAAACTTGTCAAGGATCTATAGCTCGTAAGCATACGTCGCAAAGTAATGAAAACTGAAAATTATTGCCTTTGACCTGTAGCTTATCTCTTTTAAATTAGAAACACACACACACACAATGGCAGGGGGTAATGTTCTCTCTCTTCCTTTCTAGATTACCCATTCCCTGTCAGAAAACAAACTCGTTTGACTTTTTATCATAATTTTAATTAAAACCGACCACAAAAAGTCTCTTTGTTCAGCAAAGGAGTAGGTACAATATTCTTTCACAAACATCCAAGGATCTTTCCTTTTGGCTTGACGAAAAAGAAACACCGCGTGCTTTGTCATATCTAATCTGTTTACTTATTCATATGCAGAGTATGCTGCCACTGCCACCCACCTGCCAGAGCACACAAAGTATCCTACAAAAGGATAACAAACTCCTTACGTGCATGTTACAAGGATGTGTCTTCGCTGTGCAAACAACGGTCTGGTGATGGCGGGGAAAAGTCACCCGAAGAGAATTACACTGCGATGTGCTCTTTTCATTGTTTGTGGAAAATTAATAAAAACTGAAAGTCCTTTGGCAAGGAGCGCACTGCATACACCGCATAGTGTGTATTTATCCAGAGTGATATAGGATGAGAATTATTAGCTTTTCATATTTAAGTCTTAAGGAAGAGATCAAAGGGTTGTTTATACCATGTAAGACCGTTGACGTTTCTTTACGAGCTAATCTTTCATATAGAAAAGGATGTCAAAGGGATTATTTGGCATTTCAAATTCATTGATTAAATTCGTGATTGGATGAATGAAATCTTGACCTCTCCTTTCATGCAAAATCGATAATCAAGTTTAGGTGATCCCCTGTGTGCCTTGGGAATAGTCCTTTTCGCTGTGGTTAATCAAATGTCTCGGCTCACAAATCAGTTTCCATGGCAGCATTACATCCGCAAGCTTAGTTGGAGGGGTCAATCTGGATTCAGTGACCATAAAACTTTACCACAATGAATAAAAGAACAGAAAATGTATAAAATGTTCTGAGACTCTAAGCAAAAATGATAATTCCAACCCCGTAACGCTCAATAAAAATAAAGAAATCCCCCTCTGACATGTGAAATGTAAAATAGCATCACCCTCGCAACCTTTATGCGCGCGGCAGCGGGGGCGCTGTTCTTTTAAAGCTCTCCTCTATATGCATGAGTCCTGCCTGTCGGACCTGTTTTAAACTTGATGCATATTATTCCCGAAAGAGGAGGAACAACATAAAACGGTCCGGTCCTGCTGTGACGGGATTTTGAAAGACAATTTAATAATACGGATCATAAAGTAGTGAGTTCCTTGCGTTTTTTTTATATCCTTAAAGCTTCTACCCACAACCCGCATGTTTGGCATTTCACATGTGGTGGAGGATGTTAAACAGCCATGTCGGGTAGCTATGACGAAATATCATGCAAGGAAAATGAATTTTATTAACCAAGAGGCAAAAAATAAGTGAACAAAGTAGGTTTGAATTTGAGGAGTTAACGTTGAGGACCCTGAAAGGCCTCGACTTCGTATCCCATCTGGCATTATTCGGCTTTGTCATGCGGCTGATGCATGTCCTTGCGCACTTTGTATCCCTTAAAGTTGGCCTGATGCGAACGAGAAAGCAGATAAACTTCAAAGAGCCTTATGTTTTGAGATCTTTTAGTTCACCTGAATTGTTGTTGCTGCCTTGTTGAGCTCCTCCAGGTCCTCCACAATTGACTCATCGATCATTTCTATGTTACCTTCATCTTGATGTTCACCATCCACAACAATGTTAAGGACTGATACTCCAATTCCTTTTGCCCCAATCATCTAAACACGGAAGCACATAAGAGGCTTACGGTCATAGGCCTATGAGTCAGTTTTTCTTACCTTTTTTCTGGTGCGATAGCCCTTGTAAGAAGCCTAAGGAGGTGCAAGAAAATGTTATCTAACTCTAGTTGATTGTTCCTATCCTTAACTCACTTGAATCTTGACAGCTGCCTTGTCCATTTCGGCCTGATGTTCCGCTGCATAGTCCTAAAATTGCACCTTATTTAATAACCCTCAAAAAGCTTTGTTATTGCAAACCAAAAATGAGTCAATTTTGGGTATTTCTTTCGAGAGCTCAACTGTTGCCTTGCTGGGCTCCTCATGGACGTCCTCCGAGGTTTGCTCTTGGACTATGTCTAAGTTATTTTCTACTTGCTTCTCAGGGTCGCCCAAATTCGGCTCGTGGGCTGTGTCTAAGTCATTTTCAACTTGGCCTTCGTCAGCAGTGTCGTGGGGAATTCCCTTTGCCTCTAGCATCTAAACATGGAAGCTAGTAAGAGTCTCGGCCCATGTGTCGGTTTATCTTACCTCTTTTCTTGTGCGAAAGCCTTTATAAGAAGCCTAAGGAGGTGCAGGAAAATGTTATCTAGCCTAGTTAGTTGTTCCCATGCTCTACTCACTTGAATCTTGACAGCTGCCTTGTCCATTTCCGCCTGATGCTCCTCAGCATAGTCCTAAAAGTGCAACTTATTTAAAAACCCTTAAAAAATCTTTATTATTGCAAACCAAAAATGAGTCAATTTTGGGGATTGTTTGCTGCGAGGGTGCCTAGAATAAAAGGTTAACGTGCTGGAAAATATGAAAGTATAGGAACTTGCAGCGCGCATTAATAGCTCAAATTAAAACCCGCTGTTTTCCCCATTCTATGTACAAACTTACCGGACAGGGTTCCGGTACCCTTGCATGTTTTTCGTGCATTTCCCTACGCGCGTAGTGTCCCCGATAGCTTTTCTAGCAAATAAAAAATTTTATAAGCTAAGAGTCTCTCTCTAAGGGAAATCAAATCCTCGCCCGCACCTGTATTAAAATAGCAGACTTGTTGAGTTCCTCCAGCTCGTCCGAAGTTGGCTCATAGAACATGTCGATCTTATTTTCAATTTGGCGATCGTCCGAATCTTCGACTGGTGTTACGTATCCTGTACCCCTTCGCATCTAAACATGGACGTTAATGAGGGGCTTCGGGTTATTATCTGTCGGTTTACCTTACCTTTTGCCTTTCGTTAAGACCCTTATAAGAAGCCTAAGCAAGCAAATATTATCTACCTGTAGTCATGGTTGATTATTCCTAAATTACTTACTTGGATCTTGACCGCAGCCTTGTCCATTTTGGCCTTATTTTCTTCGGCAAAGAGCTAAAAATTAAACTTATTTTAGAATCCTAAAAAAGCTCTGTCATTACAAACCAAAAATGAGCCAATTTCATTTGCGTCACTCTTAAATGTGTTGTAGCTTGCCTAGAATAAAAGGTTAACGTGAAGTTTTGGAATCTTTAAAGCCTAAAAAAAAACGAGCTGTTTTCCCTTTCTATGTTCAAACTTACCTCGGGTGATGGCTTTTTGTTACGACTTTCGTTTAATGCCTTACGCGTGTAGTATCCACGATAATTTTTCTAACAAAGGATTTACGGCTGTAGTCATTAGATTCTTTTGAGAAATCCAAACCTTCTATACCTGTATTAAAATAGCTGACTCATTCAATTCCCTCAGCTCCTTGTTGGCATATACCTGTGCGTCTGTTTCGACATATAGACCCTCGGTGTCGAGAATGCCCTTGACATAGAAATCATGTTGTGCTAATGAGCCCCAAAAAAAAACCAAAAGCAAACTCACTTCAACAGCAGCCAAGTAGGTCTTAACGAACTTCTTGTAGGCCCACTGGATAGCTGGTCGCGATCGCAGTACTTCAACCCTTGTCAAGTCACATTTTCTCATCAACTCATCGAAAAGATCATCCGCACGGAAGGTAATGTACCTCGGATCCTCCTTGAGACGTCTCTTCTTTTCAATAAAACGACGGAAGGTAGTTTCCATTAAATTCAAAAAGCTATCGGTTTTGTCCTTGGGAATATTGCACTTGGCAAACTGATCGTAGACTTCGTCAGTCTTCAGAATAGCCAAATTGATGATCTCCATTGCAACTTAGAGGCAAGAGTTATTTGATCAGCATTTTTGGTGGACCAATAATTGACTTACTTTGTGCCTTCTCGGAGGTCTTGATCATAGCGTCAAGATAGTCTGCGATGAATTTGTAGGTGCAATCGATCGAGGGCTGGCATCGAAGAACCTCACGCGAGATGTCACCCATTAGTTCCTGAAGGTCCTGCGGCATCGGAAGGACTCGGCATCGTGCTTTTTGGCGATGATTAAGGAAATTCATTTGGAATCCTGTAGGCGTATCCTCTTTTTTTTTCTTTTGCCTTTGTGTACTTGATTCTTGATTAAATTTCACAAGGTTGCTAAACTTTTTCTAAAAACTCTCGGGAAAAAGGTCAGTTATTAAAACAGCTCGTAGGACGTATCTACATAACTGAACTGTGGCCTATACCTACTCTATACGCAGTGCCATCTGTTGGCATTGATAAGAGAGAGCATCTTATTATCAAGCTTCCACATCTTCCACAGAAAGGTAACTCGGAAAGACGTCCAATCTAGTCCATACTTCCTACTTCAACGAACTGGTATTCGAGATTTTAAATAAAACTTTGTGACAAACTAGTACCATGTTTCCACCGGGCACTAATCCGCGATTAATATAAATCTTTATTAAATCCTCTACAAATCACGCGATTTACCAAACAAATTTAAATCCTCTCGGCAAGCAATTAAAAATAAATCCTCTCATAAATCACATTCACCATTTTCACAAACCTATTTTATGCAATTATGCAAACTGTCCCTGTACTACAGCTCGCAAAGACGTTTTCAATTGGGATTTTTTCAACGGAAATTTTTTTTTTTGCTCCTGAGAAATGCCATCGCCACTCTTTTTTGAGAGCCAATATGACAGAAAAAGAGTGCGCGTGTCAAAAAAAAAATCCTTTATTTGTCTGGTGGAGTCACTTCGGGATTTATTTTTAATCCTCTCCTGTTAATCCTTGTTAGATTAAATTAAAATTCGTGTCATAATATCATGTCTCCACCGGGCATAAAACTGTGATTAGCGGGATTTGACACAAGTCATTATGGCTCACAAAAGAGAGTGATGATGACATTTCCCAAACCAAAAAATGATATCCGTTTAAAAGCTCTAATAGAAATCATCGTATTTTTTTAGAAATACGTAAACTTTTATGAAACCATGTCTCCACCGAGCACTAATCCGCAATTAATATAAATCTTTATTAAATCCTCTACAAATCACGCGATTTACCTAACAAATTTAAATCCTCTCGGCAAGCAATTAAAAATAAATACTCTCATAAATCCTATTCACCCTTTTCACAAACCTTTTTTATGCACAGTTTGTTACAGTTTGAGAACCACAAAAGGAAACTAAAACTTTCCCTGTACGATAGCTCTGTCACAAACACGTTTTCAATTGGAATTTTTTCAACGGAAATTTTTTTTTGCTCCTGAGAAATGCCATCGCCAGTCTTTTTTGAGAGCCAATATGACATATAACGAGTGCGCGTGTCAAAAAATCCATTTTTTGTCTGGTGGAGCCACTTCGGGATTTATTTTTAATCCTCTCCTGTTAATCTTCTTTTTATTGCCGATGAAGATTTGGTTAGATTAGGTTAAAATTCTTGTCATAATATCATGTCTCCACCGGGCATAAAACTGTGATTAGCGGGATTTGACACAAGTTTTCTTTTTATGTCATTATGGCTCACAAAAGAGAGTAATGATGACATTTCCCAAACCAAAAAAAGATATCCGTTCAAAAGCACCAATAGAATACGTGACAAATACGTAAACTAGTGGCAAAAAAGAGGTTTCTGCCAAAGTTGAATTAGATAAGTGGATTAGTGTTCGGTGAAAACATGCTATGAATCTCGAGATTTAGGGGTGTTTGACGAAGATTCGTTTTCATCGCTGATTAGTGTCCAATGTTAGCATTTTATAAAGTACGGCCGAAAGTTGGTTTCATATGATACCAAATAGAAAACGTAAAAAATATTCGCATTTAGTTGTGACTGCTCTTTTTACTCACAAAAATAATAATCATTGGCAGAGATGTTGACAATGGACTCAATTCAGTGTGGCTGAAAAAGTAAATTTGAGTAGATGGTGGGTAACTAATGGCCAGTTTTTCAGTTAAAATTTAACCCTGAGCTAAGCCAGGGTTAAGTAGATCCAGAATAAAATGAAACTGGGGTTAACACAAGAAGCAGAATGGGAGTTGAAGCTTTCGAAATCGGCGGCTCTGAACTGTCAAAAACCGGTAGAGAAATTCTAACGTTTTTCCCAGACTCTGCTAAAATGTCATTTTCCCGAAAAAAACAGGTAAACAGTTGTCACTTGCAGAAAATGGAGAAAATTTTTTTTAAAAAGATAAAACCGCGGTATGGCTACCTGTTTTTAATCGATGAAAACCGATTTTCATTGACCATTAAACGAAGGTCAGTGAAAGAAGATTTAAAATTAATGGTGGAGTATTTATAACGGACAAACAACTTGACAACTTAGCTTGACATTTGTACTAAATTGGTCTTAGTTTGGTTAAAAAACGACGCGGAGGGAAGACATTTGCCAGCACTTAAAAATGCCCGTTTTCGAAATTCCAATCGAACAAAAACTCGTGACAAATCTGTATTTTGCGGACTGTTTCCATTTTCCTTTTTAATTCATGCATTGAGCAAAAGTTGAGTGAAAAGAGTAAATGAGATTTTCTATGTTTCTAACGGCTATAAAAAGGCAATCACTAAAAGAAGTTTTAAAATAAATCGCAGTGTTTCCACCGAACAAACATTAGATTGATTTAACTTAAACCTTGTCTTGCTGCTATTTTTGATATAACAAAAAAGATAAGAAGATAAGAGCACATTCATATGACAGATTTGTTATTTGGAATGTCAATAAAGCACGTACTACTTGTGGCAATTCCGTCAAACGTGGCATGTTTACATTTCCCTTTTCAAGTCTAGAATCAAGCAACAGGTTTTTAAGGCCTAAGCTAACGAGATTTGCCATGTTTCCACCGGTCACAAAAAAAATATCACTGAAAGAAGTAAGTTTTTCCACCAAACAAACATAAGATTTACTTGACTTAAGCGCAGTCTGGTTGTAATTTTACCTTTAGAGAGAGATAAAATAAGATAAAAAAGAGGGTGAGAAGACTTTGATTTCAGAAATAAAGCGTTAAAGTACTCACAAGATTTTCGAACCGATTTCTGTTGATTTTGCTGAAAACTGACATTTTAAGACTGCTATCAAGGCTGTTTTACATTATTTTATTTTGATTTATATCCCGAAATTTTGACGTTCGAAACGTCGTCGTAAGGAAATAAATCAAAAGTGACACACTAGTACTGTGTTTCCACCGGAAATAATACGAGCATTAGCGGAAGACGATTAATAATAAATCCCAAAGTGGTTCCACCAGACAAGTATAGGGTTAATTTGACATGCGCACTCTTTTTCTGTCATTTTGGCCCTCAAAAGAGAGTGGCAATGCATTTTCCAGTAGCGAAAAAAGATTTCCGTTGTAAAAATCTCAATAGAAATCGAACTTGTGACAGATCTGTCATACGTAGACGGTTTCAGTGTCCTTTTGCGATTCTCAAACTGTTAATAATGTGTTCGAAAATGGTTGAAAGTAGTTCGTGAAAAGGTTCAATGAGATCTATGAGGAGATTTATTTTTAAACGCTTGCCGAGAGGATTTTAATTTGTATGGTTAATCGTGTTATTTGAAGAGGTTTTAATGAAAATTTATATTAATCGCGGATAAGTGCCTGGTGGAAACTTGGTATAAGTCCGAATTCTCTCTCATATGAAAAACAATGTGTCGCCACGAACGCATCCTGCAGAAAAGCTTCACGCAATCGACAAAATTTTCTCAACTAATTTACTCCCATCATGTTCAACAACCAATTGTACAGTTGTGAAATGATAGATGGCGCCCACAAAACTTTTGCTCACCTTGACATTTCAATTACACTGACGTCTGTCATTAGACGTGTACAAAATTTTGTTTTGTTTTTGGTTGGTTTTTTCGTTTCCTACATGTTCGTTTCGTCATACATTAAATAAAAAAAAGTAACAAAATAAATTATTTAAGTAATAAGTGTTGTATTTAAACAAAACACAACAATGTCGTCTGCGAATTTGGCCAATCTGAATGTGGATGCACTCTTCGAGCAGCACAGTGTCGCCGAAATTGACATTGTGCAAAAGAAGATCGCAGCGGAAGTTGAGAAGAAACGCGAGGAGCTACGCACCATGGTTGGGTAAGTTGTGGGTACCTTGGAGCCTGGGAGCATTTAAAACGATGTTTGTCTTCCAGGGAACGCTATAGAGACCTCTTGAAAGCCGCCGACACAATCGCCACTATGCGTGAATCATCGGCAGAACTCTGCACCCAAGTCGAGCGAATCACCACCAATTGCCGGAGTCTCAACGAGAAGCAATTGATTGGCTTCAAAACCGAGACCGACTTGATAAAAACACGGTCGGCCAACAAACAGCTGAACAACTACTTCAGCACGGTGGTGCAGATAAAACTGCTCACCACGCTGCCAGAGATGATCTGGAGCCACATCGACAACGAGAGGTTTTACCTGGCAACAGAGCTGTTTATCTTTAGCCGGCACATAAGCACCGGCCTCCAGTTGGATGTGAACAACACACTGATGCAGTATTTCCCTGTGGCCAAGAAGCAGTGGGAGATTTTGAAGCCATTCCATTTGACGATAAAGCAGAGTGTCCTGGCGACGCTGGAGCGGGAGGAACTTTCGCCTGATGCGGCCGCTGATTGTTTGTTAAGTTTGCTGCTGTTGGAGAAGGGCAACCTGAATGGCATCTTGAAGACGTTCGTGCAGCTGAGATGCTCGGCGTTCTTGGCGAGCATGACGAACGAGGGTGGCGATCAGAAGAGAGTCAAGGACAGGATCCTGGGCAGCCTGAGGGTTTTCAATTCTACGGTGCAGCTGGTGCACAAGTGCTTTTTTGGTAAGTTTTTACTAGCAAGAAAAGTTGCCTTAACGCTGAGTCAGACGATGTCCTAAACACAGCCAGAAAGTACGGGTTCCTAAGGTTAAACGCGGTCGCGACTTCACAAGCCGGGCACAATGTGTGTCCGCGTCTGTCGCTGTGTCTCGCCTCATTTTTCACCTAAAATCAGAGACACAGCGAGATACGCATTGTGTCGCTATATACGTGTTCCCGTAAGCTGAACTGCGAGACACAGCCACAGACACAGATGCTCATTGTGTACCAGCTATCAAGTGCGGACGACCCTTTTAGACCAAAAAAAACGCAGGCAAAACATAAGTAGTGCTTTAAAAACTTGTAAAAACAATCAAAACCTCGACTGAAACAGTTAAGGCGCCTAAAGTCCGCCGTACAGGCTGGGTTTTTCATGCTATAAGCTTCTAGTGTCTTGTAAGCTCCTTCTTTTTCTTCATTTTCAGACGACGACAAGGGTCTCGTGTCACAGAGGCTGGCCGAGTTGGAGAACGCTTTACCCACCATCGCTCACATCGACGGACACGATGCTCAGTTCGCGTACATGCTGCCCGACATCATCGCGAACTTTCGCCCGAAATTCGACAGTTTGACGCTAAACGAAGAACTGGTCAAGTCCACCATTGAGACGTGGCTAAACGACAGCTCAAACATTGCCGGAGTCCACCTGAAGACCCTCTTCGACCTTGTGTCTTCGATGAAAGTTATTCAAGAAATCAAAAAGGAATCCGGTTCTCTCAAGCAAGATCCCAGCTGGAGTTACCTGTGCGAGAGATTTGGACTCGCCCAAAAGCTGGACTTTTACGAGTTTCAATACAAACCTCTGATAAACCAGAGAATCCGAAACTTAATCCGCCAGTCGTGGGTGAGAGCAGTCGACAGTACGTTTGGCAAAGTTGAGAGATTCCTCACGCAGAAAGCTACGCTCAAAAACGACCTGTGGCTAGAGAACGCCTCCGACCTTCCACTCAGTCTAAAGGATGCCCTCAGCGATGAGAAAAAAATCAAGAAACTCCTCATGAAGTCGAAGGGATTCGATGGGGAAATGATTAGCATTTGCTCTGATTTAAATCAGCAGCTGGCTGGAATTGTGTCCGAGATGAATATCCTTCTCGAGGAGCAGGGTACCAAAGCCGAGGAGAAGGTCTCACTGGTGGATTTTCTTAAGGAAACCAGCGAGGAACAGATTCAGGAGCTGATAACGAACGTGAAGAATGTAAATTGTGATAAACAGCTGCAACAGCTATTGTTCCTCGTGCGGCTGTTCGCTGCCATCGTTGAGCTGTGTCCTAATTTGAGAGTCTGCCTGTCGCAGTCGTATCACGACGCCACCAGTTGGGCGACACAGCCTATCGGCGAGAAGAAAACCTTGGAAAACTGGGTCCGGGTGTGTAGTCTGCTGGAGGATGAAGGTTTTGTCATGTGGAAGCAAGTTTGCGAGTTGATTCTGAATGAGAACCCAGTGGACGGGGTGATGTCGATTCGTATTGGGCACGAGACCATTCTGGAGGACTTTACCGTGAGTATTACGAAGGCTTTTCATTCTGTGCGAAAATCACTTGTGTTTGTTTTCAGGCTTGGGAAACAGTAACCATCGAGCAGAAGGACGAGCAGGACAACCCAGTTGAGTCGACATTCCGTATACCCTGCCAGCCGCGAATTTCGCTGCAGCAATACCTATTCTCAATCACAAGTGCACTAAACGCAGCCATTCCCCAAACGTTGCCGCAAAAAGTTCTGCACGTCCTCAACTCACAGCTTGTTCAACGCCTTCTCCAGCACTATTCGACCCTTGCCGCTGACAAATTCACCGCTTCCAGTCAGAATACCGCTCTTCAGCTCTATTTCGACGCCAAATTTCTGCAATCAGTGTTCACATCGAGAGACGATCGAGGGGTGATAGAAGAATTCCAAGCAATCACCTCCAGCCTCAAGGAATACATTGATCCTTTTGATTTCGAGCTCTTTAGCGAACACATTTCAACGAACGTAAAGAAATCTGTGACGAAGGTGCACTGTCAACTGGGCGTCATCATTCCTCAACCGCTGCACAACTCAACGGCTGTTGTGCATCAGGAAAAGGATCCGAACGTTCTCACGCTCAGTTCGAATGGATCGACTTCGATATGGTTCCCATTGCTGCCGATAATTGCCCCGGGATCGGCGACAAACGTGATAAGCAAACCGACGGCTGTGGTGGTCTCTGAAGCCGATAAGGTAAGGACTATGCGATAGGTTTGGTGTGTTTTGGTCATTTTGGGACAGTTTATTTGTAATTCACTTGGAAATGTTTATTTTTTTTTTTTTTTTTCAATTTATTTATAGGACATCAGGTCCTTTGAGTAGTACTTCTCTCAAGTAATGCTTGTTTGTAACGTGTAAGAAAGACTTTAGTCTAGAGTTTGTGGTGTTGTGTTGAGTTGAAAAGGTTTTTTTGCAACTTCACTAATAGCTAATTTTTTGTATTAACTTTTTGCATCCTTCTTAAGCGTCTTAACTATTCTTTAACTGACAGAGCATGTTTTCCTTGATGTCAATTATTGTTGTGTGCAATTTTTCCCGTGACAAAAAAAGCCCACTGAATTTGCTGTTGTGTAGTGAGAAGCATAAAATTTAGTTGCGTGCCTAAAATCTTATAAAAACAATTTTCGACAAGACAAAAAGGAAAGGACTTAAAAAAGGAACCCTCTGCAAATAAGTCCATCAATTAAGCTTAAATGCAAGAAAATTTCGGAAAATATCAGCTTTCCTAGTGGGATTTCAGAGACTTCAGGAGAAATGGTTTTGGGTGTTAGTTGGGCTTTTTTTAAGGCTTTATTCCTGTGGGAGGTTTGAGGTTCTAATGCATCTCTGCTAATCAAAGTACATTATTTTCCGTCGCTTGTTAAAAACACAAGCTTGTGGTCTCAGATAAGTTCACGGGGAAAGAGTCAATCATGAATTTCCCACATCGATTTTTCATTACAAGGACGGCGGCGAAAGGATGCTTGAGTTTTTTCTCCATCTTTTTCGAATACCTTCGCAAACTGTAGTTCTTTGAAGGCCATTCTGAGGCTATTTAAGAGAAGCTTTAAATTTGGCACTGTCACATCACTACTAGCCTACCCCCAGGGTCATTCAAAAAGTGTTTAGCTGGACAGACTGTCGGGGGCTAGACAGACTTTGAACCTTTATTGGTTCCACTTGGAGAAGGAGCTGCTCTATCTCTACGAGTAACCCCAGAAACATTTTATTTCGAAAACTTGTACCCACAATCTAATCCCTTCCGTCTTAATTACTCAAATTTCCTGACCATAGACGATGCTGACATAAAAACTGGGTAAAACACTGAAATATTTTCTTTGAAAACTGATGAGGGTTCCTCAGTAGCTCTTTATGTATTGCTTGTTCAAACTTACGCAACAACTCAGCATTGCTCCTTCTTTCTATCATAAAAATGATCCCAAAAGCTTTATTTTTCACCTGTTTCAATGGGACTTTATTACCTAGTTCCCTCGTTCATCAGAATCACGTCTTGCGTCACTTTTCTGCGGATGGAAAGTGGCTGTAAAACATCGAAATTAGACATTAACTGACATGACTATTTTTCTTATTTTTTATTAAAATTCTAACTATGCCAAATCAGAAATCTGACGAATGAAGACACAAGGCTAAAGTAGAGGGTGTGTTGTACACTAGTTCGGGAAACAACCATCATTCCCGAATTACTGCCGTTGACTCTTATTCCTGCTGCGCACTTGTCCAGTTCGCGCTGAAGTCCCGATTCGGACGACGCAAGGCCAGCTGACCCAATGGAAACAGCAGATGGCATCCATCCTGAATGACATAAATCCAGTCTCGAACATTACAGGCAGAACAGAATGCGTAGCTGTGTCTGTGCCTTGCAGTTACGGGAACAGGTACATATATAGCAACACAATGTGTACCTCGCTGTGTCTCTGATTTCAGTTAAAAACTAAGCAAGACACAGTCACAGACGCCGATACTCATTATGACGCAGGTTTGCAGGCCGCGTCATTTTATAACATGTAGGCCGTTGCATGTTATAAAAGAGAAAAGAGAGGTGACAGAACATTCAACGCCAACCCTTAGTGACACACGGCAACAAAAAATCGCGCGGCAAATTGTCGTCCGACTAGAAGTCGCAACGATTGTATGCTGAAACGTTTGCGGCTACTAAATTTTGTGGCACGACTTCATTTGCAACAACTTTTCAGACGGCGACTATAACCCGCATGAAAAAATGTATGAAAACTTAACCAACGATTAAAATTACGGTTTTTATCCAAATTTAACGGTTTTACGCCCAAATAATTGTTTGTGTGCTGAGCTAACAACAAAAAGTCTTACAACTTTTATTTCGAACTCTGCAAATTAAAGTTTTCATCAAAATTGACAAGAGTCGCATGGGAAATGTTGTGTTTGCTTGTGTATGCTTGCGGCAAAAATCGAGCGGTCTTATGTCATCTTTTTCGGTCGTCGTGTATGCCAGGCCTATACGGATGGGATTCTTCTAGACCCAGCTTCTGCGGTTCCTAAATCAATCAATTCAGCATGACTCCCACAAGAGGGCCACTTAGAGTGTAAAACTACAGCGTCTAAATCTATAAAACATACGAAGGCTTGCGCAAGCGTAGTTTTGGTTGGAAATCTTCTCTGCTTGCAGCTCAAGAACAACCCTAAGTGCCAAAACCCGAATCACTTTTGCTTTTACCACTGTTCGTCTCACTATGGCTCGAATACAGCTTTGAAACGTGTGTACATAACGTATACTTAGCCAGGACGACTAAGAATGAGGAGGAGCCTCTGTCACGTCGAAGAATAGAACTGGAAACTTACTTAAATTCACACGTTCTTCTATGGGCCGCTGTCCATAAGAATGCCTGCATTTAGTACCCGGTGGCAATGTAGTTCCGGGTATCGTAATAGAAGCTTTGTCTTCCTCAAAGCAAAAATCGAATCTTTTTAATGTTTTAAGCTTCGTTATAATATCCTTTCGCAAGAGATCGCCAGGTCCTTCTCCAACCGAGTCTCTCAAAACCTTCTACGAAGTCCTATGCAGCCAGCATCAAGTATTGGTAGACAGTGGCAACATTGCCAAAATGCCATCACAGAGACGCCGCCTCTGAAGTGCTGGGTTTCACACGGCCACCACAACGAAACCCCTGGTTTGACGATGAACGCCGGCAAGCACATGCAGCTAAACAGGAAGCATACAAAGCGGCGCTGCAAAGAAGGACTAGAGCTGCTCGCGAGCTCTACGAGCAGAGGAGGAGAGAGGAACACCGGCTTCTCCGAAGGAAAAAGAAAGAGCACGACAAGCGCGCGGTTGAAGAGATAGAGAGATGTTACAACAGGAATGAGGTTAGAAAGTTTTACCAAAGGATCAAAAGGTCCTGCCAAGGGTATAAACTTCGAACTGAAGCCTGTAAGGACCATCAAGGGAACATCGTTGTAGAATCGCAGTCGGTGCTGAGGATTTGGAAAGACCACTTCTGCAGACTGTATAACGGCGATTACGAACCAAATACCGCTGTCAGGCAGAACGAACCATTCAACCCGGGCGAAGACGTTACCGACGAAGCATACGAACGATACCGCCCACCCGACCTGGAGCAGGTCAAAGTAGCTGTGTCTAAGCTCAAGTGCAACAAAGCAGCCGGAGCAGACGGCCTAGCTGCCGAACTTTTTAAATCCGCTGGCGATGAGCTGGTTAGGAGCATGCACCAGCTCATCTGCAAGATATGGTCGAAAGAAATGTTTTCTTGCCCGACGAATGGAACCTCAGCATTGTTTGCCCGATCCTGAAGAAAGGAGACCCTCTGAGTTGTACCAACTACAGGGGCATAAGTCTTCTTAATATCGCATACAAGATCTTTTCTGCTGTACTGTGTGAACGCCTGAAGCCGTTTGTCAACAATCTGATAGGCACATATCAGTGTGGCTTTAGGCCAGGAAAGTCCACCATCGATCAAATATTCACACTGCGGCAGATCTTGGAGAAAACCCAGGAATTCCAAATCGATACACACCACCTCTTCATCGATTTCAAGGCCGCGTATGACAGCATCTTTAGAAACGAGCCATATAGCGCAATGTCTAGTTTTGGCATCCCTGCCAAACTCGTCAGTCTGTGCAGGATGACGATGGAAAACTCACGCTGTCCCGTCAAGGTCGGCAAAGACCTCACCGACCCCTTTGAAGTCAAAAAAGGATTTAGCACGACGCGCTGTCATGCGAGTTTTTTAACATCATACTTTAGAGAATTGTGCAGAAATCTCGCACCAACACCAGAGGTACAATCTATCAAAAGTCCGTTCAACTACTCGCATACGCAGACGACATTGCGGTAGAACAAAGCGTGATGTCAGTGAAGCCTTCGTGAGTACTGGGACGGAAGCGGCGAATATGGGTTTAGCAGCCAATGAGGGCAAAACCAAGTATATGCTGTCATCAAGAAAAGACACCCAACACCGACGTCTTGGACAAAACATCACCATCGACAGCTATAATTTTGAGGTAGTTAGGGACTTTGTCTACCTGGGTTCCGCTATCAATTCATTCAGACAATGACACCAGCGCTGAAATCAAACGAAGGATAACTCTTGCCAATCGCTATTTCTTTGGGCTAAGGAGGCAATTGAGTAGCAAAGCCCTCTCTCGAGCAACTAAAGTGTCCATGTATAAGACCCTCTTCATCCCAGTCCTGCTTTACGGTGCAGAAGCATGGACCCTGTCAAAGGCGGATGAAAACACTTTAGGCTGCTGCGAGAGGAAAATTCTTCGGACGATTTACGGTCCCGTCTGCATAGACGGAGAGTGGAGGAAGAGATATAACATCGAACTGTACGGGCTGTACAGCGATACCGACCTAACCAAAAGAGTCAAAACACAACGTCTACAATGGCTGGGTCATCTAGAGCGGATGGACACCAACGCCTCGGCCCGGAAAATCTTCGAATCCACACCGCAGGACGGCGCGGTAGAGCAGCACCGAGACTCAGGTGGCGCACGCAAGTGGAAGGGGACCTCAGCCAACTTTGCGTGCGAAACTGGAGACGGTAAAGCTAGAGACAGAGCTGGCTGGCAAAGCTTGTTGGCTGAGGCCCAGGTCCACACCGGACTGTAGCGCCACCTTAAGTAAGTAATAATATCCTTATGTAGGTTGCGAATCGTCTTGTAGGAGGGTCCGATTAGTCTGCAATTTCTCCCCAGGCTTACACGCAGATTTTTTTTTATCCAGTCGTTAATAAGTCAGCACCAAGAATATGGATTCTCAACTGGTTCCGGCCAGTTTGTTCGTAGATTCGTTTTCAGCCATACGCTGATGACCAGGTACCCGTACAAGGTTATCCTTGTTGCGGCAGGATTGGGCTTGTGGGGTAATAAAGACTTTTTGACTGTCCTGCTATTCATATTGTAGGAAGACAGTGCGAATATTATGACCGCCTGACAGTCTGCATAAAGGGAAGAGAGTGTCTCTGATGGAAATTTCATGTGGAGCAAATTCCCAAGATCTTGCTGTTCCCATTTTGATATGGGCCATCGTTCTAAGTCATAATGTACGGTCAGTACCCACGTGACGTGACCTAGAAATGAGTCCACGTCTGTCGCTAAAATAGGAAGATGATTGAGGCAGGCTGGGATACTGTTACCTACTCTAGATTTGGTGCAACTGCCTGCACTAGGGCCAAAGGGAATTGATGGGTAAAGCTTTAGTTTCCAGACAGCAATCATCTCTCCTTATGTAGTATCGTCGTATAACCAGGAGCTAGTGAGTATTTCCACTCCCAATGTGCATATGGTGCAGTCATTGATATGCGATGCCAGACCAGAAGAGCTTCCATCTATCAACCAAGTTTTTGGTTTCAGAACTTTTTAACTTAGTCAAGCTGTAATACTTAGTCGCGGAAATGTCTGTAAATCTGATAGTTTCCTCAACCAGGTTCAGTTGTATGCTTTAATTGATTGTGAACTGAAAAATAGCTAATAACGAACTCAGTTGGAATTATACTCACTTTTACGTTACAGAAATCCAAGACCATGAATGATTGTCGTTTGTTTTCGCCAACATTTTCGATTACCTGATTAGTGTTGTTGTTGATGTTCTTATTGGCTGGTATTTTCTTGTTTATTAATAACCTTTTAATCTCTGTTACTGTTGGTTTGACTATATTTCGCGTAACAAAGCAGCTTGATGTCGAAAATGACGATAAATAAAACATTTTTGTTTTTTCTCCCCCTAATCTAGACACCAACGCGAAAGCTTAATCGCAAAACCGAAACATCATCATCACGAAGTCAGAAGTCCGGAGCAGCCGCATTCTTTGGAACAATGACGCAAGAATGGTTTCGATAGCTTCCTCCTTAGTCCTACGCCACATAAACATAGCCACACGCCAACTGTATTTACCCGGTGCAATATAAGAAAAATAAATAAATTTGTTATCCTATAATATTTATTCGAAAAGAATCCATTTTTATTTCACTGTTTTTATATGTATTCACAAAAATACATTATTTCTATTATTTTAAAACTTATTTACAAAAATTGCTTTCTTAAACAATAACGTTTTACATGTTAAAAATTAAGTTTTATTTTATGATTTTTTTGATTTTTTTTTTTATAAAAAAAAAAGAAGTTAGCATTGTCTTATCACAATCTTTTGTCGACGACATTTTTTTTTGTGTCGAAAATGAATGCACACAATTTACAAATATTTTATTTTTATTTTTTATGATTGTTTATAGCTCATGCTACTTCTTACCACCCTTTTTACCACCTCCATTTACGGCAGCGGCCTTTGGCTCTGCAGCTTTTGCTTTGTCAGCAGCTGGAGCAGCAGCACCGGCTTTTGCCTTTCCACCAGCAGCAGGAGCAGCAGCTGCGGCGGCGGGTGCGGCACCTTTCTTCTATAAATAGTAAATAATAAAAACCAAATCAACACAATCGCCAAAATTGTATTGCAATGGTATCTGTGTATAAGTTAATGCATATATACACGTGCAGTGCATCCCTTCTAACACTCTTGTGTGTAAATAATGTCGTGCGTGTCTATTCATAGTTGGCCTTCTGTGAAAGTAATTTATACTGTATTTAAGTTTTTTTTGTTTTATTTTTTTGTTTACCAAAAAAAAAAAACGTCGACAAAAAGATTAAATTTGGCAAAGCTCTCTCGGGCTATAATTGTATCGAGTTGGGTGAACACTATTCTTTTTGTTTGTTTTCGTTTGCAGTTTTGGAATTGGATGTTTTTTATCGGCACAACATGATGAATGATGCAATAACCAGAAGGAAATTTTTCTTGTCTTTAATTTTTTGGAATATTCTTGTTTGGTTATAGTTTTAGGTAAACACTTTGTTTGATTGAACAACCGATTGAATGATTTAAATTTTCAGGTCAACTGTTGTTAAAACAATATTTTTATTGACGAGAGAGATTTAGATACAATTATACAGCCCTACCTGGTACTACTTTTCGGAGTTAAATGAACGTAAGTTCAGCCAGATCAGAAAATTCAGCTTAGGTGGGTAGAAACACTAAGGTTCTAGCAGGCAAATTGAACTTTATTAAAAAGGTAGGAAGTAGGTACTGACGCTTCAATGTTGTTATTGTCTTCTTTTCTACCAATAGCGCATGTTTGTTGTGTTTGACGCTCATTTCCGGCCCATTTGGCGTCGTCAGCGTATAGTAACTATGATCGTTTTCGAAACCACGTGAACAGAATTTCAGCAGGCATGAGCACTTATTTATATAAGATTTTTCCGTTTGGGTACCAGGTTGGCCGCCAAGAAATTTTACCACGAACTTTTTCGCAAACGTCAAAGTATGTATTTCGATGTTAGGCCTAATGAAACAGCTCAGTTTTTTTTTTCCTCGAAGGTTGTTGGCACGGCCCACGTTGGGCGCCAAATCTACTAATCTCGGTGCTGCAAACAACCGTTGAGAAATTTTCGATGCCTCCTACAGGCTTACAGCAGTTTTCTTAAACTTACAGGCTTTAGAAAACTGCTGATTAACGCTTTTTTGACCAAAAGTCGTTGGTTTTAAACCCACGTTGGGCGCCAAACTGTATGAAAACAATCGATTTTGTGACTGCTCAAAAAAAAATGTTGGCTCTGCAACTAGCAAGTTTTTTTCCTCGAGGGTCGGTGGTTCGCACCCCACGTTGGGTGCCAAAGTTTATGAAAAGCGCTTCAATAAAATTTCTGCACTGCAACTAGCTGGCAAAAGTACTGATGAAGTTTTTTTAAGTGATAAAGGCAATTTGTTCTCGTAGTTTGACAAAATGTGTGACAACAATTAATTTTGTGACCGCTTTAACGAAATTTCGGCAGACTATTAGAAAAGTACTGATCAAGTTTCTTTTCCTCGAGGGTAGGTGGTTTGTAACCCACGGCGGGTGCCAAAATGTATGACAATACTCAATTTCGCAACCGCTTTAACAAAATTTTGGCTTCAGAAAAGTACTGATCAAGTTTCTTTTCCTCGAGGGTCGGTAGTATGTACCGAACGTTGGGTGCCAAAATGTATGACAACAATCAATTTCGCGACCGCTTCAACAAAATTTGGGCACTGCCACTAGCAGGCTAAAAAAGTGCTGGTGAAATTTACTTTCTTTGAGGGTCGGTGGTTGGTATATTACCCACGTTGGGTGCCAAAATGTATGACTACCTACCAACAGTTAATTGTGCGACCGGTGACCGCCTATAAAAATACAGCACTGCAACCAACAAGCTTTAGAAAATTGTTGATGAATGTCAAAATGGGGCCCGTGCCCCATGTTAGGTGCCAAAATATATGACTTCCCTGATCTTCGCGACCGTAAACCAAATTCCCTTGCGCTAAGGAAGACTAATGATTTATTCTTTTTCTAACAGAGGTCTGTGCTCGTGCCCAGAAAAAATTGCTTAATGCAACTACTAGGCCTTAAAGAACCTTTGATTAAATTTTTTTTTTTTTTACTTAATCTGCTCAATCAGCTTTAGTGTCATCAAAAACTTTCCTGAACGAACTGCACACAACTTTCTCTACCTAATATATAAAACATCTTAAAATCTGTTTATAAGGCCGTTTGTGTAGCATATCGACAGCCTTTAACAAACACATTGGGAAAAAGGCACGAGGGTCTTAAAGCTTGTAACAAAAATTTGCACTTAACACTAAGAACGGAATTCTGTTGCCAGATTTTGCTCGTTCTGTTTTTTGCATCTCAGTCTTATGAGACCAGAATTCTGTTCTGAAGCAGAATCTAAGGTTCTTCTTTTTCCTTGTTAGTGCTGTCCCTACATACGTAATTCTGGTGCTGGGTATGCAACACAAATCTGTGCAGTACCCAAAAATTCTGTTGCTGGATCTACAACATAAACCTGAGCAGAATCAAAAAAAGGATGGAATAAAAAATTTAACAATTTCCTTAAATAGTTTTTAGTTATGAATTCTGATGCTGTGAAGAGTAATCTATTGTTAAATCGGCTTTTAACATTAAACACTTGGAGCAGACTCTAAACAGATTTTTCTGTTTGGTTGAGGCAGCAAAATTCTGCTTCAAAAATTCTGTTTTACAAAATTCTGAAAATCAACTTTTACAAAGCGACACTGGAAAAACGTAAGGGGAGGGGGGGTGCATCGCCCCTGTCTTTTTTTCTCTTCACAGTAACTTAACTTAAAAAAGAGAAAAGTTTGTTTAAAATTGCAGATAAGCAAGTTTTTTTTGCTTATTAGAATTTTAAGAAAGCAGAATTTTCCAAGCACCGAAATACATTTGGAGGGCGGGGGGAATTCACCGCCCCTGTCTGTTTCTCTCTTTACTATAACTGTACTTAAAAAAAAAAAAACAAAGTTTGCTTGATTAAAGCAGAATAAGCAGAATTTTTGTGCTCAAATTAAAACTTTGAGAAAGCAGAATTTTTTTTTAACAAAAAAAAAAAGCTCACTTGGAACAACAGAGGGTTGGGGTCGAAATCTTCCTGTCCGTTTCTTTTTTTAATTTTACTGCGCCTCAAAAAAATTTAAAGCTAGCAAAGAAGAATAATTTTATTGCTTTAGTCAGAGAGTTTTGAAAAGCAGTATTTGGATATACTTACAAAATTGTTATGAACTTCTCCCAAAGCGGTTGAAAAACGATTCATTTTCAGGAACAAAAACTTAAGCTAAATGAGAGGATTTTTCTGCGTTGGGTGAAAATTTATGTTTAGAAATTTCGGACTTTCAAATTCTGTTTATCAAGATTCTGTTTCAGAAATCTCTGAAAATGCCTCGTTTACAAAAAGTCCCAATGAAATTACGTAGATATTGCGGTTACTTTAAAAAAGTAAAAAGTTTTTTTAAAAAGCAGAATAATGAGAAAATTGTCACAAATAGCAGAATTTTTAAAAACTTATTTTTTACGAAAAAGCAAAATTTTTTGTGTAGATTTTTAAAAGCAGAAATCTGACCAGAAACAGAAATTAGCATGACATCCATGTTTTCAAAACCGGCTAAAAACTATTCAATGTCAGGAACAGAAACCGAACAGAAACCGGCTAAAAACTATTCAATGTCAGGAACAGAAACCGAAACTAAACTAGAGGATTCTAAAACTAAAACTAAACTAGATATAAATAAATAAACTAGAGTTTCTGTATAAATTTAATTCAATTTCAGATTCTGCTTCATTGCTCTAAATTAAAGCAGAAAAAACGGGAAAGTAAATCGTGGCGTGGCGAATTACATCTTTTGATGCGGTTTTAAACCCGGTTGAATTGCAGGATCAGAAACCGAAACCAGACAACAGGTTTCTTCTGTTTTGTGTTAAAATTCTGTTTTGTTTTAAGATTCTGCTTAACAAATGAGTCTAAAGCCACGTTATCTTAAGAAACAGGAACAAAATTTCGTACATTAACAACGCAAAAAGCTTTCAGCGAATTTACGTTATAGTTGCTTATTTATGGGATTCTGTTTCTGTTTTACGAAACTTGTGACATCGTGGCTTAAGGAAACAGAATTTAATAAAACAAAAAATAATGTTTGAAATTGCCTGATTAACACGAACGGAAACTGAAACCTAAAGCAACAAGTGGTTTTGTCTTATAAATAGATGACATACGATTTGGTTAAAGATTCTGGTCTAAAATTATAAGCAGAAAAAAAATGAATGACGATCAATATCGGTTTTAAACTGACAGAAACTGAAACCAAACAACAGATGCCCTCTGTTTGGATTGACATCTAAAAAAAAAAAAAAAACCGATAATCCATCGATGTTTTTCAAATTCGATTCAAACCCAGTTTAAAGCCGCGTTGTCACAAGCGTAAAACAGGAACAGAAAAAGAATCTCATACATTAGCAACTGAAACCTAAATTCACTGAATGCTTTTTGCGTTGCTAATGTATGAAATTCTGTTTCTGTTTCTGTTCCTGTTCCTTGTGACAACGCGGAACTTAAGACTTGAAACTGAACTAAAACAGCGGAAGTCTTATTTTAAAATTCTGCTTTATGCATAATTTTGACTAAGAGAAGCAGGAAATAAATGTTACATTCTGTTGTGAGTTCAATCCGTTTGTGGAGTAGAAAAACCACCTTTATAAGTATGTACCTACCGGACTTCCATTTTAGTTCTGCAAAGTCTCAGGTCTTTCCGTTTCCAATCGACCCAAAGAAGTCTTCTTTGTCAACAAACGTCTTAAACTCTCACACTGGCATGTAAATGTAGCGCCTATCTATTGATTCCTATTGCTATTGCCTTTTATCCTATTTTATCACTATCTTTTGGCAATTTCTAAAGCTTTCTGTAAGGGTCTTTATCAAGCCGTGAAAAATTAGGTACAAGTAAGTAGGTACATATTTCTGTTACATTTTTAAATTTAAATTTGAAGTTAAGTACCTAATTCAAGGCAAGAATGGTTTTTACTGCAACCTAGATAACGAAGAAGGATAGCTTACAAGTCACCACACAACTCTACCTCCAAAGAGGTCCAATAGCTTAAGGTTCTCTATTTTTCTGGTACCTGCTGATTTGTTATATGGAAAAGCTGACGCAAGGTTTTCCATGATAGCGTATCAAATCAATTAAATTAAATCGAAACCCACAAGTTTTTTGGGTAATAAAATTGTTAAAATATTTTCTTTATTTCACAGGGTGTCATAACTTTTTGTACAGCCTCCTACCACCTACCCTACACGGTCCTAATATTTCATCATTAATGGCAATTCCATAGCAACGCCAAAACAAATCTATTTAAGTGTCTCACAATACATTTTGCCTCATTAGAGAAACAACTTTATGAGGTACCTACAGAGTGCTAGACGGGGCCAGCCTTTTATACACACCCCTCCTTTCCAAACTGTTCTGTGAAGTTCATAACACGTACGCCAATAGATTCGCCTGAGCTCGTCACATTTTTAAATGAGTAACGGAAAATGTATCAATTTCCGAGTTCTTCATGTGATGTAAGCACTTTCACAAACTCTTCTAAACTCACGCGAACTCACTGTTGTTGTTACCTCAGACCCAGGTACTAATTAACTCTAATTGTTTTGCCTTTTGTTTAGGGGATTTTCGAAGGAAAATCCCTGTCTAATGCCTTGGGAAAATACACCTACGTAACAAAGCGTATGTCCCCCATCCATCACTCTGGTCGGCGTCCCCCGAAGAACCAAATTGTGTGTACATCTGGAACATTTTGTATATACGCAGCAAGTTATAATGAAAATGTCTCTTTCAAGGTCAATTCGATTGAATTATACCCACCGAAAAAATAAAGTCACACAAACACCCCACTTTTTATGTGTAGGTATGTATAGGTATGCGGCAATAAAATTTATTTTCGAAAAAAAAAAAATCTCTCAAAAACTCACATTTCCACCTCCTTTCTTGTTTCCCATAATTTGATTTGTTTCTTCGAATGTAATCTCAAGCAAGTGGCAATTCTACGAATGTCCTGGATGACTTGCGAACCAATGTGAGGTAGATTTTTTTTTTTTATTAAATTTTAATGATAAGTAGATAATACCCAGGTACAACTTGAGTGCGCGCTAAAATACGACAACTGCGTTCGCTTCTTGAAATGAAAGACAACTGAAATGTTTCACCATCGGCTGAAAGAAAAACTTGCAACTCGCCGGAAAAAGCTATAATATTTTGCGTTCTAAATTCGAATAGATGCTCACCGGCCACCCGCCTCTGCGTGATGTCACAAAATTTGCCATCACGTATGGTGGAGTGCGTGTGTAATCACAACCCCTTCCACAGCGGTATTGGCGGGCTTATATTTACCAAAAAGCCGAAAGCTGATGAAGAACCAACGCGCATACAGGTGGTATGTTACTACTATGCCTACACATAGCCTGGCAGGATTTGCGTCGGTGTGGAAGTGGATCTTCCTTAGAGTGTTATTATGAAATCGCACAAAGTGTAAATTGGGGGGGCGGCGAAAAAGACCATAATGACAGCCACAACACAGACATCACACCGACCAAATGGAGCGCGTTTTGGTGATTTTGTTTCTTTGCAAATAGACCAATGCAATGATGCGGGCATTGAGGGATGGATGATGAGGGTTTTGGCAAGTGACACATTTGTTTATGCCTTCTTCCATACACTTCACTCTTATATAAGCGGGTACCTATATACCTAAATAGTGGGGCAATTTTGGATGATTGCGAAAGAGCTTTTTAGGAAGAATGCAAAATTTAAGCTGAGGGTTGCCAGGCTTAAGCCGGGATTGAGTTGTTATATAAAAAAATTGCGCCTACTGAGGCGGGAGTATATATTCGTTGAAAACTGTTTTCGAAAATGTTAGGTACGCATAGGTTTGTAATAAATTCAATTTTTTGGAAGCGGAGAAATTTTGACACTGCTAAATTTTGGCTTGAACATGCAGAAAGAGGAGAAGAAGACGGACGATATCGCCCCCGAAACCCCGGTTAAGAAACGCAGAGAGTTGGTACATGTAATCTTATATTTTCTTGACCGATCTGGAGTAAAGTTCTGAAGTAGTTCTGAGCTGCATAAAATTGTAACATAAGACCCTTGTCGAGGTATATATAAAAGCAGTCTAATTCTTACTCATTCTAGGGTAAGGCATGATGCTGAGTAGTTCCCTGCGTATAGTCAGCAAAAAGGCAGACCTTCTAACCAGAACAGGAGCAGCACTATAACAACATCGTTTTCTTTTAACGCTTATCGTTTTAAAGGGTTGCGGAGCGAGGGCGGCTTAGTTGTGCTTCCGCTTCCAACTTTCCCGATCCTCCGTCACCGAATCATAAGCCGAAACCCCTTGAAGCCTGGCAGGCGAGTGCCGAATTAAATCCATTGGAAAAATAGTCTTCAGCATGAGTTTTTGAATGATTCTGTCAGGAGTTATTATTCACTACTGGTGAGGCCGCACCCTTGGCACTAAGGTATAATAACTGAAAGATGGACCTGAAAGTTTTAACAAAATTTAAATAGCGTCTGATACCTATTGCCCGGCTCATTGCTTCAGCGTCCGATCCCAGAGAGCCGGCTGAAGCTTAAACAGTAGAAATCCAGGGGTAAAATCGCTTAACATGATCTGTGATATGTGATCATAACAATTTTCTTGTAACAGCTCTCGATCAATCACCGTCAAAATCAGCTGGTCTCAAGTTTTCAAACTTTCTGGTTAGATGGTTTTTTTTTGCCTATACTTAGGCTGACTTTCGCAACGATTCGGAACAATATTTTTGTGATCACTTTACGCAGACGGATTATTTTGTTTGATTCACATTGACTATCACAAAATATGAATGAATATCACAGATCAGATCACCTTAGCCAATTCCACCCCAGGGGAGTCTATCTTAAGATGAGACCCTTTTTCGTTGGCGTCTGTTGTCCCAGGTTAGGATCGGCCGAATTTAAACCTTGTAGCTATATAGGTATAAAAAGCCTCATGAAAACCCCTCATCAAGAAAAGAAAGAAGAAACATCCCCAGACTTTATGAACCTATGCTAATTCTTGGTAACCAACGGCGCCCTTTGGAGCTAAACCTTAGGGGTGTTGAATAGGATGTCAGAAAGTCCCGCTCGGCATTCGCACGATTTCAATCCGAAGTTACGGCGGCAATATACATGACTCCTTCAGCTGCAGGGGTCAAATTCAATTCACTACTGTGCTATGCCCAATCATAGGTGCCCTCAGGATTTTTTCCAAGGGGGGGCAAACCATGGACTCACACAAAAAATCGCCATTAAACAGTCGTATTTGTTAAAACTTTATAAAAAAAAAATATGTTTGATGTTTGATGATGAATCCTACCGAGCCAGGGAGGGGCAAGTGCCCCGTCTTGCCCCCCCTCCGGGCGCCTATGTGTCCAATGCAGAGCGGAAAAACACCCTGATGTAGAATGATGGAGAAAATAATGACAGAATTTAACGTGAAAGAAAACGTTCGAATCGAGTGTATAGTGGTCGAAGCCCGACTCGAAAATTCTAAAAATCGGCAAAACAACACTGAAAGTGACTTATGGGTAGGTACTATCTAGAAAGAGTGATCGAACAAAAACAAAACCCACTCAATAACGAACAAATTTCACCACTCAGTACTTTAAAAGATAGCTTTAAAAAAAAATTAAAAACTCAAAGAAAGTTGCCGGCTTTGATGGCTTACCGCGGTCCTCATTATTACTTTGTTCTAGAACAGCCCCATATCCTTAAAAAAAGCGAGTATGCCTTGAAAAAACTAACAAAAACTTCGATCAAATCAATACTTTAGAGCAAGTTTCGTCGCCTTCTAGGCAACGCAGCATAAGTCAGAAATCGACGATTTTCAGTAGAAACGTTTAAAGTTTTCCGCCACACTTAAAACTATTTTATACAATCTACTAAATATGTTTTATATTCCACTTTCTGATGACATACAAGGCTTTAAAAAAATGTTAAAATGGGTAAGAAAAAATTTCTTAATTTAATTTTCATGTTAACATCTTTCTTACTGTTTTTTGATTTAAAATTCATGTTATTTTATTGCAGTGACGTCAATTAATTTCAGTTTTCAATGTAAGTGAAAAAGCTTTAAAAATATTAGGACATATGTACTTAAAAATGTCATTTTAGTTGAACTTATAAACAATACCCCTGAGGAAGTCGACAAATAATAGACGAAACGCCGGGAAAAAAAATAGAATAAAAGCTCTTTCGTATCAAAAAAACAACGGCCTGAAAGCCCATTTGAAACATGTGTTATAAAGTTCTTATACCAGTGTAAGAAAACAACCATAAAAAAAAACAAGTGAGTAAGTGCATGAGTTTATCTTTGACAAACTTCTATATACCGTGTAACACCAAATCTTAAAGTTTCTGGGCCTGATTTCATATATTATTTGTATAGAATAGACCACGCCCCAAAAAGTAGACATGCGCTTAAAATTTAAATCAATCAATTGCAATTTCGTTAGACTCATGATTAAATACGGTTAAAGCGAAAAATATTTCAGAAAAAAGAGCTTTTTCCTAAAAACGCCCCTTAAAAGTGGGCGGAACTCAAAACTTTGCATGGACCAAACTTAGCAAACAGTAATATTTTTAACATTTGTCATATAATTTTTTTTTCGTTTTGGAGTCAACTTTCGGAGAAATCGCTTTTTTTTTAATGATCTAACATGTTAAGAGTGGGCATGGTCGATATTGTGGGCTTTGGCCAATATTGCTCAGTACCAAAATTTAAGTTAATTTGCCTTGCCTAACTTGACCCAAAGGCATTTTGAAAAAAAAAAAAAGTGAAATAGAGGTTGTCTCACATTGAAGCCAGTAGTGGGCTCGGCCATTGACGGATTGAGCCAATTTTCACACTTTGTCGGTGCAACAAAAGAACCAAAAAATCGATGTTAATTTTTGCTATTTTTGGCAAACACGTTACCAATTCAATTGGCCGAAAATTTGATCGCCAAAACCATCGATTGTGCCCATTTTGACCACGTTATTTTTTTCAAAAAACAGGAAATCTCTAAAATCTCAAAAAAAAAACCTCAAAAATGTGAAAAATATTGGTTAAGTTTAATCAAAAAGCTAACCGAACGTATCGTTGCTTATATTGGGTAGCAGGCCCTCTGGCAAAGCCATACAAAATTAAATTTAACATTGAAAAGTGAAAAATTACAAAAATTACAAGCATCGTCAGAAACCTTCAAAGTCATGGCGGAGTCGAGTCCGCGACGATTCGCATCTTAATTGTCCTTTACAAAACTCCTTCACTAAAAATCAAAAATAAATTTTTTGTACTCCACAAAATTACACCAAGTAATTTTTGGTTGCTTTGTGCAATGTTTAAACACTTTTTTCATGGTTTCCCAAAAAAGAAAAAATATTTTAATAAAAAAAATTTTTATTAAAATTTATTTAAATTATTAGGAAAAAATAAGTGTTTTTTCTAGCATTAATTTCCGTATTTCTACATGATTCTTATGAAAAAGGTGAATTATATCGATTTTTATCGATAGCTCTAGTATTACTTAGTGATGTGATGAAATAACTATCGATGGTAATGAATGATATTCGATATTCCTCCAATATAGAAAAAAAGTTTTTCTGTTAAAAATCTCGTAGCACCCTGTAGTTTAATTTGTATTTTATTTTTTTATCCATAAGGTCCCGCTACTTAGTGGGCGGAGTCGGTAAACTTGATACACACCTACCAACAAAGTTTTCATTAGTCCACATTCAATAGATGGCAAAATGTAAGAGAAAGCATTGACAATCTACTTTTTTCGCTTGGGTGTGTTGGTAAAATCAGAATAAAGTCAGAAGCAGACTGCTTGCTGCTTGCGCATGCTACCCTGGTACTTCAGATTTGTATTGACTGGCCGATTGTCAATCAAAAAAAATGATGGGCAATGTGAAATCGTAAATTTTCATTTGTGCTTACCAACTTTTTTTTTTAAAAATAATTTTCAAAGTGGTACCACTATGACCATCTGTTGGGAGAAATATGAAACACCAAGTCAGGTTGACGAGACAAGGGTGTGGCTGCGGGACTCTTCCACTGTCAGCCGATGCGAGTGGACGTGTTTACAAAGTGCGGAGTTGAAAAAAATAAATAAAGTGATTGTGCGACATGACGCCCAAATATCAAGGGCAAATGAAAGTGCAACGGGACATATTGCGAGTCAAAACGAAGTGACGCCACATCCTAGTGGTAAATTGCAATCGAATGTTGCGAATTCAAACGGTCAATTTGATGGGACCACATTCCCAGCATTGCAAAGTGTGACAAAGAAAATTCCGCCGAGTCCATCTCAAGTAGAAGCAGCGAAGCAACTTTTGTCGATGGGCCAACCTTTTAATCAACTTGATGCATATGAGACCATGGATGCAGAAAACCCTATCGAGGAAGATTGGGAGCCTGTCAACGCCAACGGGAAAAGAAGGAGAACCTCGTCCGGTAATTGCAAGAAGCAAACAGAGCCTTTGACGGAAAGCAGCATCAACAACAGTAACCGCTTCTCCATTCTAGGAGATTTATGTATTCTGGGTAACGAAGAGTCGTCAACAAAAAGTAAGTTAGTTTGTAATTCTTTTATTGAAAATCAAAAACAAAAAGAAAATAATGAAGTAAACGTAAATGCTAAGTCAAAAATCAGATTTTGCCCCCCTATTATTATATTTAAAGCCAATATGCGTCAATTAGTAGACGAACTGAAAAAGAAAGTTCCAGATTTAGAAGTTAAAGTAATCAATGTGAATAGATTCAAAAGCAAACTTTTCCTTAACAACAGTAAAGTGCACTCCGAATTAATGGAGCGTCTCCGCAACACCAAAAACGTCCAAGCGCACTCGTATACTCTTCCGGAAGAGAAAACGAGTAATCTTATTCTTCGCGGGTTGACCTCTGACTACCAACCCTCTGAGATTGAAAATGAAATTAACCAACGCGTTCCAAATACCATAGCAGGCGTAAACATATTCGAAACCCTAAAATCAAAAAGGCAGGGAATAAATTATAACCTTTTTCTTGTCAGATTAATTCCTGGTACTGATGCGCGCGAAATTATTAAGATTCGGCATATTTTTCATACTCGTGTACAATGGGAGAGACCGATTGGCAACAGGGGCCTCTTGCAGTGCAGAAGATGTCAGGCATTTGGGCATATGGCAAAAAACTGCGCAAGAGGTTATAAGTGTGTCAAATGTGAAGGACAACATGGTCCTGGTGAGTGTACTCTCAAAAGAGATGAGCAGTCAGCCGCATACTGCGTTAATTGCCAGTCTTTTGGTCATCCAGCTAATTTCAGAGGATGCACTTCCTATAAAAAGTACATTGAAAAGCGTAGGTCAATGATTAAGGGGGCGCTTGATAAAAAGGGAAGAAATGAGCTGGTGATGAAGGAAGTCACCCAAAACAGCGGCATAAGGCAAGGAGTCTCTTTTGCTGATCATTTTAAAAAAGCCTCCCATTCGAAAGAAAACTACCTCGAAACATTTCTAGGGCTATCCAATGAACTGTTTAACGTGGATGTTACTGGACTCTTAGCCAGAATTGAAAATTTCGTTAAAAACAGGCACAGCTTTCAAAATAGGTCTGATTTAAGTCTCAACTACCTGCAACTTTTGAGTGAAGTTGTGGGAGCAGGTCTGGTGTAATGTCTTTAAAAATTTTAAATTTCAACATTTCGTCCTTGATAGAGCACTCTAGGAGAATTGAGCTCGAAAAAATTCTCCTAAGCAACAAAGTTACAATTGCGTTTGTGCAAGAAACACATTTTAAATCTAATCACTATATTAAACTAAAGTCATTCAATGTCAGAAGATGTGATAGGCAGCCAGGGATTGCAGTCATATTGCGTGATAATATATCGTTTCAACTTGTGGATCCGGGGATAAGAAAATTTCCCGCGTTTTTTATATCAATTGATATGAAACAGAATGGAATAACAAAAAAGATAGTCTTTGGGTCCATATACATTCCAACTAACATGACATCTTCCCATTTAATCTTGGAGCTAGAAAAAAATAAATGCTCTCAATGATCGTTATGATGGAGTGGTTGTTGGGGGAGACTTAAACGCTAAAAACCCAATTTGGGGAGATACCATCCTGAATCTTAACGGAAGAGGCCTGAGAAGGTGGATTGTCAGTCCAAATACAAACATGACAAATTTAACAGCGTCCAGTCCGACTTTTGCGAGAAGCTCTGCATTTCTAGATCAGTTTTTGATTTCTAGCCATTTGCTAGACTCAGTCGACCCTAACTTTAACATTTATACAATCCCGACGTTCTCTGACCATTTTCCTCTTATATTGGAAATTGGTTTTGCAGATGCGATTATTCCGCTTCATGAGCCAAGGCGTTATGTATTTTATAAAAACACCAACTGGGATAGCTTTCGGCGAGACTTAGATAACAACCTAGCTCAACACAAACCCCCAGTATACGAAAATTTAACTAACACTCAAATTGATGACTACATCAGGAAATTTAACGCGTCTGTATCCCAGGCTATTCAAACCAACACAAAGACAATTTGTCACTCCTCCAGAAAGTACGAAAACCTACCGGACCATATTCTTACCTTGTTCAAACACAAGCACAGTTGGCAAAAACGATTAAAAAGAATATATCGCAATAATCTTAATAGGACTTCACCTGAATACTCTGAGCTATCAAGCAGGATTTCGTTATTATCTAAAGTAATTAAAGAAAAGGTAGCGCAGTGGCTTAATGACCAACTGAAAAGTAGACTCTCTAAAATAGTACCTGGTCCCTACGCATATAAGGAATTAAACAGACTGATTGGTAAAAGCGCGAAAACAAAGTTAGGGTCTATTGAAGTCAATGGCGTCACTTTAACAGATTCTTCCGATAAAGTCAGAGCTTTTGGCGAATATTTCAAAGAAGTCTACGCAAAGCCCAGTAACCTAGATCCACAATTTGAAACGGTAATCGAGCATCATGTTGAAGGTATCAAAGCCCAATTTCCACCTAAGATTTACAACTTTGATGTCGAAAACCCTTCTACAACTCCTATTGCTCCACATATGTTTACATCAATGACTGAAGTTTCCAGTATAATCAAAAACCTCAACAGTAAAAAATCGGCAGGTCCAGACGGAATCTCTAATTTCACTCTTAAAAAAATATCAGTTACAGCTATAGAATTTTTGACAATTATTATAAATAACTGTTTGAACATTGGTTATTTCCCAAGAGACTGGAAAATTGTTTCTGACATATCCAACTTTCGACCCATTTCAATGCTCTCAAATGTTGGTAAAGTTTTAGAAAGGGTAATAAGCAACAAAATGGATGAACACATTGATAATTCGTACCAACATATTTCTGAATATCAATTCGGTTTTCGCAAAGGGCACTCAACAACTCATGCACTACTTAAAGTGCATAATGATGTAACAGTCAACCTGAGAAGGGAAAAATGCACAGTTGCTTGTAGTCTCGATGTCGAAAAAGCCTTCGACAAAGTTTGGAAGTCAGCCCTGATTTATAAACTAAGTGAAATCGGGTTTCCCACTGAATTGCTTAAATTGTTATCCAACTATTTCGAAGATAGATTTGTCACCGTCCAAATTCAAGAATGTAAATCGGAGTTAATTCAAATTTTCAGTGGAGTGCCTCAAGGATCGGTCCTTGGCCCCAGACTTTTCAATGACTTCATGTTTGACTTTCCTCACACTCTCCCAAGCCACGACACGTCAAATTCAACTGCGCTGCTTTTTGCCGACGACACCCTTGTGTACGCCCACGCAGATTTTCCACACAACGCTTTAAGACAGTTAAAAACACACATAGAGTGTATTCTTAAATTTTATTCTAAGTGGGGTATAAAAATAAACATTCCAAAAAGTGAGGGAATATGTTTTACGAATGCGTACGGCAAAGGTAAACAGGGTGCGGTGAGGGACAGTAAGTTCCTGTCGTTAAAAATAAATGGCTTGGAAATACCGTTTACGAAAAAATTAAAGTATCTTGGAGTTAACTTCACAAACCTATTTAAATTTAACGGCCATGCCAGAACAACAAAAGAAAAAGCAATAAGGGTTTCGAATATGCTTACGCCCTATTTGAGACATAGGTCATTGCAAGACAAAACAAAGCTTCTTTTTTATAAAACTTTGATCAGGCCAATACTTGTATATGCATTTCCCTGTTGGTTTTCAATCTCAAAATCGGTTGCAGTAGAGTTAGAGATATTCGAGAGGAAGATTCTAAGATACTGCATACATAAAAACTTCCAATCTAGAACTAAAAGATTCCCTAACTCGACGATTTATAATGATGCTAAGGTAGTCCCTCTTATGACCTTTGCGATTAATCTCATGAAAAAAACAATAGCTAGAATGAGTTATTCTGAGAATGACTTGATTCGGGAAATCCATTCATCACAAGTTGGAATCGCGTGGAATAGCTCGTATTACCTTTCGCCGATCGGTATCGAAATGGAAGAACCCTCCATTGATTCGGGGTGCACTTTACCGGCTCTTTATCAGCAAACGGCCCACGGCTCAAATCGGGGCTAAGTCTAAACTACATTATAGTATTTACTTTATCATATGTAAGACTGAAATGTAATCATAAAGTACAAATATTATCATATTGTGATTTGAGACTTAGAATTTAGAATTTAAATCCAGCTTATATTACAAATAAAACTTTATACATAGAGATAAGTAATCTGTACATACTTAATTTATGTATATTAAGCTCATTATGACCTAGCTGGCATAAATAAAGTAATTGTTTATATTAAATTAATTAAAAAAAAATAAATAATAATAATAACATCAAAACTGTATGGAAATGTGTTCCTAGCAATGTTATGTTTCTAAACATTGTTCTTAAACATGTCCAGCCAGCTACTACTTTCTGTGATGGAGTGAGAATGCGCCTGGCATCTCTCTCCCCCTCATTTCATAGTTTTATATATGACGCTGCGACGTCAAAACAAATCGAGATAAAACGCTCAGTGAGCAAGAGCGCAGTAGATAATAAGAAAAAGATACCACTATGTTGTGAAATACTTCTTTAAATAGTAGTGAGAGGACCATACATTATAGTCCCTTATGTATAATTAGTTGTAAGAAAGAGAAAATGTATCACTAATGTAACCTTAAAAGAAAGACTCTAATAAATTGAACTGAACTGAACTGGGTGTGGCTGCGGGTGCTACAATCTACAAAAGTAATCATCAATAAGTTCTGGGAAGGATTTTTTAACGGGTGACGATCACACATCGTTTTTATATTTAATATTAAACTTATTACAACTTTTTAATTAAGTACTTACGTATTTATCAATTATTTTAAGAAAATAGTGAAAAAATAATCGCGACACTAAAAACTTTTAAGATATACGATCAAGACCGATAGGTAAATGGAATTTTTGAGCCATATCCATTGGGCCATTGGATTTTATTCGATTTTCTATTGCTCTACGAGTTCATAAATTTTGCGTCAAATAACAAAATGTAAGTTGTGCACCTGCTCAGACAAACGAGTTTCACTTTCAAGTTTGAGTTTGATTTTCGCTCAGGGGGCACAAAGGGTTTTATAAATACCAAATAATTTTGAGCTAATGTGATTGAATTCAAGCTCTTAGAATATCCAAAATGAAATTTAAACTCTTGAGCACTTGCTCAGACAAACTAGTTTTACTCTGGTTTGGGATAACTAACAAGTTCAAATTGCACTTTTTTCATATTCATGTCGTCGGTGTGACCCTGGCCAACACAAAAATAGAAGTAAGCCCTCATGGCGGGACGTCGAAATAAGCAAACTTCAAAGGGAGAGTAGGAAAGTCTGTAATCAAGCTCTAATCTCCGCTCTAGAGACCCAGTCAATTGGGATCTTTATAACAGCAGTGTCCGCCTATTAAAGACAGAAATAAGGAAATCACTGATGCGGCCCTCTTGATATGTTTTCTGTAAAAACAGAAATGACTAGTGATTCATCCCGGGTCAGGAAGATCCTATCCAAATCTTCAGATATTTTGAGCTACTTCAAAGAGCCGGATGACTTTAGACCTTCCACTAAGGACATCCGCTTTTTATTGGCAGCAAAGAAGAATTCATGTTCTACGAAGGGTTCAATTTGGTTTCAATTTACTGTATACCCGAGGATGCTGTCACTCCCAAAGAGATACAGCAGTGGTGGCAGTGCAAAGCTTCCTTCCGTACATAAGTCACCTGGACTCGAGGTTATTTTACCGGTGGAACTTCAACAAGGTCTACAAGGCATACTAAGTTCTTGGCTCTACATTATCTTTAGGAGTTGCTTGAAATTCGGCAGCAGCCCTAAATCCAGGACGAGGGCCAAAGTAGTTTTCAAAACTCCAACGCAACCTCAAAAGACTTTTTGCCCGATCAGAAAGCAGCCTCCTTCTTGTTAAATACCTTAGAGGTCGATGCTCACATCAAAACTAGCAGTTTTCTTTCGGTTTCCACCGACGCACGCTTAGCGTAAGGTTGAATCGGTAGAGACAGCCTTGCGTTCGTTGATTAGCATCACTGAGAAAATCTTTGCACCGCTACGACCTGCGAAGCCAATTTCAACTACAACGCTCTCACAGCAGTTTCCCGGTTACCTCGCTCGACGCAATACGATATGACGCGTTCAGGTGAGTTTCAGATTAAATCCTTAAAAGTTATAAATCGCCAACAAATAATTAAAACTCAATGTTTTGAAGGATCAAGAGGCACTGTCAGGGCAACATTGACAACACCCTTTGCAGTCACACAAGCAGTCTCTATACCTGCCCTTTAAAATCAATCGTGATAAACACTGCTTTAGGTCTGGAATGTCCCCTGCTCAAGGATAACTCATAAGCAGGTATTTTCTTTATTAATCCGCATGTTTAATGAGGACAATCCGATTTCAGGTAGCTGAATGAGGAACACCGAGCTGATTTCAAAAGACGAGCAAGGACAGTTTGTCATTCTAGTTGAAGTCTCCGAGAAAGCAGGTTGCCACAGTACAAAAAGCATTCGAATTCACAAGTAAAGTTTAAAGTGAAAAACATCGCATTTTTAAGGTTAGACAGAAACTCTAAGCAATTTTGAAGTTACGGGTAAAATTTGAATTTGTTAGAGCACTCAGGTGACTTGATATGGTGACTCGACTGCCGAGTAGAGTTTCGCAGTTTGCTCTGAGCCGCAAATCTTAAATCTCTGATAATTTCGGATTAGAGTCCGATGATCGAAATTGCTCGAAGCAAAATTTTTACTGAAAAAAAAAAAAAAAACAAAAACACAACAGGAAGATTGTTTTAATTAATTCCTCTTTCTAAATTTTTCCAGAATGTCTTCGCATCCGGATTCCAATTCCAACACCAACTACATCTTCAAATGCGACAAGCAGTTGCATCACGTTACAGAAAAGCTGGCGACACTTTACCAGACAGGGGAGCTCTGTGACACAACCCTTATAGCTGGCGCTGGCAACATGGAAGTAAAAGCACATCGACTAGTGCTGTACTTGTCCAGCGAATACTTTCGGACAATGTTCCACGGCGGCGATTGTTTGAAGGATTCTGAAAAAATTATCGCCACTTCGATCGATGGAGACACGCTGAAGAAAATCATCGGCTTCATGTACACTTTTGAAATTGAAATGAGCAAAGAGTCTATAGAAAAAGTTCTAAGGGCAGCGACCATCTTCCAAATGAAGACCCTTATAGAGAGATGCTGTGATCTTCTGGCGGAACAACTGAATGCCAACAACTGCCTGAAATTCGTGGACCTAGCAGCACAGCACAAATGCACCGAGTTGTTTGACAAGTCCCTGAATTGCGCTTACGAAAACTTTGAAAAAGTCAGCGATGGAGAAGAGTTCCTCAAGCTAACCGAACCGCAGTTGAGTAAATTCTTGTCCCACAATGGAGTCAATGTCGTCTCACAGAAAACACTGTTCCTCGGCTTGATCAAGTGGTTAAAACACGATCAGGAAACTCGAGAGCAATCGATGTACATTCTCCTGAATGACTTTGTACGATTTGCACAGTTGGACCTGAGGTTTATCATACGACACGCGGCATCTGTAGCCCACATTGCCAAGTGCTCTAAGCTGCTTTTCAGCTGGCTTGACTGGCACTCATCCAATGAGACGTCGGAAATCGTTTTATCCGTGCGAAAAACGTCGAACAAGCCCAAAATCATTTTGGCCTACATCGAAGACGATGTTTTTACGGTTGTTCGGTATGATCGTGACTTAAACCAGTGGTCAAGACAGGACTGCCCGCAGCCCTTAACAGCGAGAACGGACTACGAATTTGTGATAGCACAAGATGAATGTTTCATCGCTGGTGGCGCAATTGGTTCCGGCTATACAGACAGTGTTGAGTGCCTGGACCTGAAATCAATGAAGTGGCGCTGCCTACCTCCAATGCTAGCAGAGCGTAGTGGTTTCGCTATGGCGGCCTTAAATGGATCCCTCTATGTTGTTGGTGGCTCCAACAAAACAGGATGTCGACGTTCGATGGAAAAATATGATCCCGCCGATGGCCAATGGACAGCTTTGCCCGAGATACCTGCAGTTGGAGCGATAGCAGCTGTCACCGTTGGTGGAAAATTGTACGTTTCTGTTCACAAAATCAGTCATCTAAAGTGCTATGATCCTGCAACAAACATCTGGAGCGAAACGGCGGATAGGAATAAAAACTTGTCATTTGTCAAGCTGACAGCTAATGAGGAATATGTGTACGCAGTTGCAGAAGGCCAGAGTTACCTCAACAAAAACACCGTCGAACGCTACAACCCTGCGAACAATACGTGGGAGCATATTGCATCAATTATCTCGAGAAGTTGGCCTATAGCTTGTATGATGTTGGAAGATAAGCTCCTTGTTTGTAAATTAAGTCGCGTCGACCCTAACATATTCCTCGAATATTTCGACGAGCAAACAAATCAGTGGACGCAGATGACTCAGTGTTTTCCGCTCAAAGGCTCAGTGATGAAGTCATTCATCTGTCATCAGTCATCATCTGTAACCTATGAATAAAATTGCAGCATTGATTTATCAGCAAAATGTCCCAGAAGTTCAATTATTCCCCGCGTGGGAAATTTTAACCGTTAATAAATTTCAATAAATGCAATATATTCATACAGAGCCTTGTTTCCTTTTTTGTCGATGTCGATCTGTGCATCCACAAAAATATTGACATGTTTGGGACTTTTTAAGCTTCTGGAATTGCAGTTTTATGCGACCTATTGGAGAGATGTACCCGTAAAATATGACGCCTCGAATTACCACGGTTGGACATGCGACTAGAAAACATCAAGTGCAGACACTAATAGTCAAGACTGTTTACGAGTAATCCTTATACTATGTCTCCACCGGAGACGATTAAAAATAAATCCGAAAGTGGCTCCACCGGACAAATACAGGATTAATTTGACACAAAAAAAGGACAGAAACAGAGTGTTTGTGGTTCGCGTCAAATTAATCCTATATTTGTCCGGTGGAGCCACTTTGGGATTTATTTTGAATCTTCTCCCGTTAAAGCTCTTTAAATTGCCAGTGGTGACATAGTATAAAACTTATTCTAATACTATGTGTTCACCGCCAATAATACGAGGATTAGCGGGAGACGATTAATAATAGATCCCAAAGTGGTTCCACCAGACGAACAGAGGTTTAATTTGACATGGGCACTCTTTTTTCTTGTCATTTTTGCTCTGAAAAAAGAGTGGCGAGAAGATTGAAGATTGAGAGTGCACAGATTTCTGTTGTAAACATCGCAATATAAATCGGTATTCTGACAGATTCTGACAGTTTCAGGGTCCTTTTTCGATTATCAAACTGTTAAAAAGGTGTGTTTGAAAAGGGTTTAAAATGGTTCGTGAAAAGGATGAACGAGATTTATGAGGGGATTTATTTTTAATCGCATGCCGAGAGGTTTTAAAATGGTTTGTTTAATCGCGCAGTTTGTAGAGGATTAAATAAAGATTTATATTAATCGCGGTTTAGTGCGCGGTGGAAACATGGTGTTCAACCAACTTATTGTGCAAACACCCGAAAGAAAGTGATCTAGTCTAGCTTCCAACCCAATAACCAATTGTCACAACCCCTCGACAAAAAGCTTTCCCTTCACAAAAAGCTCTTGCCCGAACAGCTCCATCTACCGAATGTTTGTGACACCACCACAAGCTCCAATATCATAAAAAATACACCATCCAGCGACATCATAACAAATGATGTCATTCAAATCAAATTGTGATTCCACTTTGGCACTGAAATGTTACATGTGCACACATCTGTCTAACATCCATAATGGTGTTTTCCCACCCCCGAAAAAAGCAAACCTCACGTCCGGGATTCGGGATAGAGGGCACAAAAAAACGAGAGAAGACCGGAAAAAACAGGTAGAATAACCTGGAGAATAGCATTAATTTCGTAAATTCAATTTTCCCCATTTTCGTACGTGATTGTCATAGTGATTTTGTTTTATTTAAAACAGGCGTAAAATGTAAAAAATACTACCACCCCCCTCAACAACAACCCCCACGGTCATAGCTCACACCTGGATAAAAAAAAAACCCCAGAATATTCACCTGCACGTAATTTAAATTATAAGTGAAAAGCCGAGACCCAGAGGGTGCTGTGCTGATGCTATACCTGCTGCGTTCAAATGGCCCGACAAAAAGGTGGGATATAGGAAGCTGCCGAAGGGATCGGGCCCGTCACCCGCACATAAGTGGGTCGTTAGTGAAGTGAAAATTTATCGCAATTCTATATCATTGGCGTTTTTTTTTTTTTTTTTAAGGGGTGTTCTGGGGCCAGGCAGATTCAATTGAGGAAGGATGGCAACTGTAAATAACAGATGTTCGGGAATAGATAATAATTTGTCAAGGCTGGCGCGTATTGGGGCAGGGCTTTAGTAAATATTTCAGTTTTTTGCGTAATATAAATAAGGGAATTTTAATGTATTCGTTTTATATTAGTGACTAAATAGTTTAATTATTATTTTAATGTGTGCCAGCACTGCGTTATTTATTTTGGTGCTTTTTAAAGTTATTTGTCACTAAATTTTAGTCATGAGAGAAAAGTGGTAATTATTTCTATTAAGTTGCGCCAATGAATAGTATTAAATTCTGAGTTTTCAGGCTTCAAGTGAATATTTTTCGGCAATCTACTAGTTTCCGAATAACTTTTTAAACATCGAAAAGATGAAGTATATAGTGGAGCGGCGAAAAGTCGAGAAAAAAAACACTTTTGATACATCGGCAGAGCATGATCCTGTTTACGGCACCAATCGTGGGCACAGCTTTGACCAATTAAGCTACTGTTGACCAGTTTTTTTTTTTTTGAATAAAGATTGAGGATGATTTCCTTGAGACCTTTTGAGACCTACGGACGTAGGTTTAGAAAATATTCCAAAATCAGAAGCAATAACCACCCTTTCGACACATTTCCTTTCATCTTTGAAGTGCTACTTCATAAAGTCTAATTGGCCAATTGACCTCTTTTTAGTAATGTAGAGCTCCTTGGATTCGATAAATTCCTTAAGACACTTTTCCATTTCTTAAAGGGATTCCTCCATTCCCCTTCAAATAAAAGAACTCCAATAATGCAGCTCCTCACATAGCTTCCTGGTTTCATTGGTCTATTTAACGCTCCATCTTCATCGGTACCAGTTCATATAAACTCAATTAAATAACTGAACCTTTTCCAAATACTGACACAAGAAAAAACCGAAAAGAAACTAAGTATTTACGGTCCTCGTCGTCGATGATGATGGCTTGCCTGGACGAAGAAAAACCGAAGACAATAACTCTACACACCGAGCATTTAGGTGCAGCATCTAGAGGAGCACGATGAAGTGCAGCATCAGGACAAAAAAAAAGTAGGTACGTAGCGAAAGGAAAAACCAAATTACGAGAAGGAAACTATAGGAGGTATAGACAGACACAACCCTTAAAGTAAATGGAGATACAAAATGGACGGATTCTTAATTAAGGGATTATATTACGACGAACGAGACCCCATGCTGGTGCAGATCCTTCCAGCAGTCATCCAACTCTTAGTGTTTCTTTTGAAAAGTGCTTTTTCAACGAAAAATCCAGACCAGATTACAGGCATCCTTACACTACTTGCTTGCACTGTTGCTTAACAGCAATAACAGAGGAATCCTTTTGATAATGGTAATTTGTTTGCAGTGCACCCCCCCCCCCCTCCCCCTGTCTAAAAACCCCATCCAGTGCACAAAACGACTCTGTGTTATCCTTACAACCCATCTTCCAACAAACAGCCATGATTCAAACTCGGACGGGGGAAAAAAGGAAAGGACGAAAATATTTCTCTTTCTCAAGAACTACTGGCCGGAAGGCAAATGACTGCAAAATACCACCGAGCGGGGCAGATATACTAACTAAACTGTATACAGGCAATCGTAGACGACCGCAAGGTAGCAAGGACTTGTTTGCGATTCTCTTAACTTAGGGCATCCGCGCGGCGTCGTCGTCATCCTTTGAAGTGACTGCGTCTGTTTAATTCTGTTAAAATTTCAAGTTGGTTGCAACCGCTCCTCCACAAAGAGTGGGTTTCGGGCTTTCGCAAAGGGGGAAAGTGGCAAAAAAATAAAAAAACACAACCTTCTGGGGTGTCCTTTAGAGTCAGAGAAGAGGACAAAAAAAAAAATCCTAAATAAAAGCAAAAGCGGACACTCTTGACAAGAGCAAGAGGCCGAGGTCGTAGTCCGGTGTTATTTTCTGTTGCCCCGAGGTGGCATCAAATTAATTTGACATCGAAATGGACTTTGCACGTGGAATGCAAAGCAACATTGGACCTGGACATCCAGTAGAGGATACACGACTGCTGTACAGGGTGATGATGATGATGATGATGATGATGATGCTCTTTCATGTATTCACATGCGGTTAAGGTCAATTTGCTGATGAAGATGTAAATGCGATGCCTGAAACGTTGTTATATGGAAGCTTATAGCGCTCCCAATTAGTTTGGTGTGTGAATACAGGCGGCTGACTGACAACAATCTGCGAGGAGATTATTTTGCCCGGCGGTGTTGCCACTAAGAGGAGAAAAGAAAAACAAACGTTAAATAGACAAACTCCCTTAATTAGGGATAGTTTAGTACTTTCAATTTTTTTTTGAGATTTTTTTTCTGTTTCGGGATTCCTTTGTTTGTGTGCGAGAGGTAAAGGCATGATTGTCCGTATTAGGCTGCTCGGAGGAACATTTGACTTTCATATTGACTTAAAATTAAGAGGTCCTTTGAGGGTTGAAGTAACATAAAAACTGATTTTTCTACTTTACATGCGGCAGATGGTGTTTGAGGTGAATAAACAAACAGGCAAACTGCCCGTTCCTCTTTGAAATTGGACCCTCAATTCTTTAAGTGAAAATGGCTCGTTATCGTCTTTTTAAACACTTGTTTATTTGTCAATAATTCGGAATGCCTATCCTGGGTCAGTAATCATGTTTTGGGCCATTGCATACGAAAACATTTCCGCCAAAAACTCGACTTTCGCTCGAAAATCAGTTTCTGGCGTCAATTTCTCTGTACGGTGAGGTTTAACAGCTCGTATATGTCGGAAAATCTCATTTTTGGGCCATCGCACACGAAAACATTTTTGCCAGAAACTCGACTTTCGCTCGAAAATCAGTTTCTGGCGTCAATTTCTCTGAATGATGAGGTTTAACAGCTCGTATATAAAGGGAAATCATTTTTTGGGCCATTGCACACGAATACATTTCCGCCAAAAACTCGAAATTCGCACGAAAATCAGTTTCTGGTGTCAATTTTCCTGTGTGAAGAAGTTTTACAGCTCGCATATGACGGGAAATCATGTTTTGGGCCATCCCACACTAATACATTTCTGCCCGAAACTCGAAATTCGCTCGAAAATCAGTTTCTGGCGTCGATTTCCCCGTATTATGAAGTTTTACAGCTCATATATGTCGGAAAATTGCATATTTTGGGCCATCGCACACGAATACATTTCTGCCAGAGCAATTTGAAACGACTTCCCTGGACTAGCGCACGAAAATTGCGTGAATCCCTCTGCTTGCTAGAATTCGCTGACTCGTATATGATGCTGATAGTTGTTCCGGGCCATCACTTCCGGCCATCACTTCCGGCCATCACTTCCGGGCCATCACAATATTTTTACCAAAAGAACGTTAAACCAAGTGCCTATACACCATTTCTCTGCTTGCTTAAACCGCCGATTTCTGTGCTTGCTTAAAAAATTTTGGCTAAAATAGGGATGCCATGAAAAGACGGAAACTGGAGTACCGCTCAAAAACTGCGTTACTTTCTCTGAACGATGCAATTTTCCAGCTCATATGATGGAAAGCGTAATTTGGGCTATCGCACACTATAAGATTCTACATTTGAAAGGACTTCCCTTGACTAGCGCACGAAAATGGCGTAAATTTCTCTGCTTAGTCGAATAAGCTGGCTCGTATATGGCAATAATATGTTATCTTTTGTTAACCATCGTACACGGGAACATTTCTGCCAGACAGATCCGATGGGACATTTATGTAGATCCATTGGAAATTAAGTCAATCACTTACCTAGGTAGAATTTGTCCACGTTTATGCTGGTATCAAGGGCTCTGGGTCATCGCACTCAATAAAATGTCTCCTGATCCTAAGCAATTACAGGTAAAAATAAAAATACAAATTAGGCTGCTGGACAATCTATCGAAAACGCCATCAATCTCTCTGCTTGTTGGATCTTTTGGCCAGCATATGAAGGCAATACTCTGGGACATCGCACACGGGAACATTTCTGGCAGAAATATTCTTCTTGGACCATCCTCCGAAAGCTCTATACATTCTCTCTAGTAACGCACACATACATTCTGCCTGGTGATTTTTTCCGAGTTGATAATTAAAGCAGGCAAAGACCACTTAGGTCATTTTTCAGCCTAAAAATGGTAATAGGTAATTTGGGCCATCGTACACAAGACTTTTACTGCCAGAAGCATGTGAAATTACGTCCCTGGATCATTTAGTGAAGTCATCAGCAGTCTCCTCCCTGCTCACTGAAATTTATCGGCTTGCATTATGACAGTTACACTTTTTCAGGGACATCACACCTAAGAAGATATTTGCCAAAAGCATTCGGAATGATGATCCTGTCCAACTGATAAAAAACTGCGTGGTTTTCTTTGTTCGCTGGAATTGGTTGATGTTCAAAATATATTCTGGATCATCGCACACGACAAAATTTCTGCCTTTCTGAAACGTTCCGCAATCATCTATAGAAAACGCCATGTTTCTATAAGTTTGCTCGAATTCGCCGTCGCATACGATGGCAAAAAGTGGTGTGGGACATCGCACACTAACAAAATTCTGCCTGAAACTTTCGATATGATGTTCACGAACGGTACACTGAGAATGACGTTAATATCTTAGCTTAATGGAATTAACCTCGAATATGATGGTGATGAGGATTCTGGGTCATAGCACACGAGAATATTTTTGCAAAACATTCAGTTTCTGAACAATCAATCAAAAACGCCATAAAAATATTGGCCTTACTACTTGAACTTTGACAATATGAAAGTATTACTTATTCTGGGACATGTGAAGTTTTGTGGCACAATGATTTGGTTTTGGTGGGGGCTAAAGCCTGCATTTATTCGGCTTAATTCAAGCTAAGACTAACTTAAAGACTTATGCTTAAAAGCTAGGAGGAAGGGTGAAGAAGAATCAGTTTGAGGCTAGGAGTGCTGCGGTCAAAGTCGAAGAAGGTATGGTTCAAGTTAACCTTCCGCAACTTACGGGAGACAGGTTCATTGGAGCCATAATGATGTACGGTGGGTGGGAATTTAGAAGACGCGTGAGCACCGTAGATGACGATGGTTAGTGTTAAAGAAAAAACTAAGATATGGAGTGATGCGCAGTCGATGGAGCCTGAGAGCAGACGATGAACGATTAGAATGTCAGCAACATCTCTACGTTCTTCAAGGGAATTCAGGTTGATTAGTTTGAGACGGTCGCGATAAGGAGGCAAGATGAGAAGGTCGTTCCAAACCGAAGAAAGCGACGTTGAATGTGTTCAATCCTTGACACATGTACTTTATGATGGGGGCACCAAACTTGACTGGCGTATTCGATGAGGGGACGAACGAAGGTTATATAAAGGGATCTAGTTACGTGGGGATCAGAGAATTCCTTGGACCAACGTTTAACAAAGCCAAGTTATGAGCTGGTTTTCGAAATCATCTCATCAATATGGGAGCGGAAGTTAAGTTCCCTGTCGAGCAAAATTCCAAGTCCCAAAGAAATTGAACAATGGATAAAGGCTGACCATTGAGTAGATAAGGACGGGGAGGGGAAGTTTTTTTTCTACGAGAAAATGTTATGAATAGGCATTTGGAGCCATTGAGCTCTAGACAATTTTTGGAGCACCAGTACGAAAAGTTGTCAAGGTCTTTTTGAAGAAGGCAGTAGTCGTGAAGTGAGGAGATGGATTTGAAAATTTTGGTATCGTCCGCATAGAGAGAGAGAGAAGAGTACTTTATAACTCTTTCAACGTCTTTAATGCTAAGAATGAAGAAAAGAGGTCCGAGATGGCTGCCCTGTGGCATCGCAGGTTTGATACCATCTACCTTGAAAGACGTCAATCACTTCATCTTGATCAAACGCCTCTTAGCATAATGATCGTAATAAATGCTTTGGGTCATCGCACATGAAATAATTTCAGCTGCAGAAATTGTCTTTCTAAACGAGACAACTGCGAAGAAGAAAATCTTTCGCTTTTAGGCTTGTGGAATGTTTTCGTGTGCTATGACCCAATTTCTACGACGCTCTGTTTTAGAATGAATCGTACACGAGCTTTAGAAATAGTTAAAGTTGCCCCTGAAGTAGCTGTAGCCTGGGTTTCTTTCCTGCGCGGATGTTTTCGTGTGCGATGACCCAATTTGTGCATTCGAAATGAATTTCAATGAATCGCTTATAAGCATCGTTTATAAAGAAAGAGTTGTGGGCAAAATTGATCAGGGACAAAACCGATGCTGGGAAAGAGGAGAGTTCAGTTTGTCCAAAATAGAGTCGTCAATAGATGTCGCTGTTGGCTTTTTTATTCATGACGGAATTTTTACATGTTAAAGAAAATATTGCCTTGATGTCTTTTTCTATATGCCTACTAGACCGACGCCGTGGTACGGTGCTAGATATGTCGGACTACTGTGCACGAGGTCCCCGGTTCGAGTCCCGACCAATACAAGTTTTTTCTCGGTTCGACCTCCGCGAGGGTCTCCGAGAGAATCATTTGTCATGAGAGACGTCTCAGTTCACCGTTCGGAATTGGCGAAAAATATGTAGGTCCTCTCTATGTGTGTAGGAACACCTTTAATACGCACACAGACACAGCATGTAGGGTCCAGAGATATCAGGCGTTGGCTCTTCTGAGATGCTAGTTAGTCTTTTAGTTCGAAGTTAAAACACCCGAACTTTAGCTAACATATTCAGAGTCAATTCTGGGCGCGACCATGCAATTTTCCCCGCCCATTTCTACTCCGAAAGCAGTCCTCCCGTGCATCGCAAAATTTTAAAGATTTATCCGCCTGCTTGTAGAGAAAATGAATAAATTCAATCGACATTTTACAACTCTACAACGACCCAGAACCTGCACACAACTTCCAAGACCGACAATCCGCGACGAAAACGGATGTTGATAAAATAAAATAAAGGATTGCAGCCGCACTGCATCTTAATATCCTCTGCGTTGCGACTTTCGAGGCCAATGTTTCACATGGCATGGTGTATCGTACATGAATTTTCATCCTGCGAGATGCTAGTGTGATACCGCATGCATCATGTCCTTTACCAACCATCTGTGCGCGGTGTGCTGCGATACATACAAACAGGCTGATGTTAAAGTTCCAAATTGAATCGTTTTTATCCGCTTGTATGTGTGTGTGTGTGCTGGGGATGAATTGCATTAAAATGGATTCTAAACTCTAAGTGAAATAATTTAACTCAAGTGCCCCAAAGGATATTGAAATTCTACATTTGTTGGCGCGTCCTTTGCACAAGGAGAACTTCTTCTTCTTTTTTTCGAAAGTAAAACGACAACGATTTACTGGGCGCTAAAGAAACAGCCGCCGCCAAACCCGCACACATAAGCTCTTTGCGAGAAAACGACTACGTCACAAGTTTTTGTGGCGGCGAGGAGCAAATCCACATATTATCGTCTTACTGTGTGTAAGTGTGTGTAACTGCGGAGCTACTTGAGAACCGCCGCCGGAGCCTTAAACCAAGCGTTAATGCTCTTTTAGCCAAAAGCGACCCTCTGACAAGCGTATCCAAAAAAAAAACTAGGACTTGGGTAAAAATAAACTTTGGGTATCTTTGTGATATTTGTGTGCGCTCGTGGATTTATCTGTGGGAACTAAACTGAACTCGAAAAGGATTTCGAAGAAATGTCGTCTACACAGTCTGTTTGGCAGGAGAATCATAAGAAGATTCTACACTTATTAATTGTATAGGCGGCGAGGACCTCATTTTGGCCCTCAACGGTCTTAGTCAGCGAGAAAGATGTCCCCAAAAACGCCGCAAAATTCTATGGACTTTTAGAACGGTGCTGAAAATAGTAAGACCTTCCTTGTGATTCGGCTTTAACTTAAAACGAGTATAATAAACGCTCCAAAAAGGAGTTTAATTCTCATGTCTGGGCAGGTGCACCAAAGTCATGTTTACAACAGCTGGATAGCATTCAAATGCCATCGTCAAAACTAATGGGTGGCGTAAAGCTAGCAAAGGCGTTTGTCTTTTTTTTAACATCGTCGCAATATTTTCTCTTCCTTTTGTTTTTTGTAAGAATTCCAGAATTGAAGTAGACACCTGGACACTCCACTTCTTAAAAAATTCACCAATAACAAAGTAAGAGGAAATTTTCATCCTGCTTACCCTTGATCAGAACATCACGTATGTGGAACAGACTTCCTCTTGATAAAAAATTTAGCTGAACTGGCACTTGTAGCTCATAAGAGCCTGCGTCGGATCTCTCACAACCATAAAAGCTGCGGTCTTGACATTTTTTGCCCATTCCAAACGCCGAATTTATTGGTCTCTGCTGACAAATTAAACTCTCGGAGGGTTTGTCAGACCCTTGCGGAGGTGAGATTTACGGAAATGGGATTTGACCATGGAACTCTGAGCACAGTATTGCGAAACACAAGCCAAACGACCTTATTTGCGCCCCATACTGTGTTGCTCTGTGAACTTTGTGCTGGCGTTGTTCGGATAAGAATCTGAACCCATTATGCGACACAAACTCGGAGCAACCAGTCGTACCTTGTATGCGATATGTCAAGGATTACGACCATAAACTGCTGCTATTTATAAACGCTTTCATTGGACAAAAAAAGGAAATTGGCACTAGGGAAGTTTTTCAAATTCCGCCACGCAAAGGCCTTAAAAACAACAAACACGTCCCCAAAAGGGACCTCAGGAAAAAGCTCAACACACCATAAACGTACACACATAAGTCCATGTCCATGTGTATCCAGGTAAAGGCATCCGAGATATTTTTCCCTCCTGTTTATGCGGGGGTTGTGTGTGTGTGTTGCATTCCTTGCCAGCTTCCTGGCCAAGCACATGGAAACACAAAGCTCCGTGTGTGGAAGATATGTAACCTGGTTATGCCGCTGCAACAAAAGACCAAAGGTACAGGTATGCACATTGCACATCCTTGCATTGCAACCTTATACGAGTATAGGAAGGATGTGCGACGTTATTCTTGCCTGCCGTCATCGTCGTCGTACTACCTTAGTTTCGGTCCGAATAAGGAAGTCCTTTCACGGGAGCAAACAGGGCAAGCATGCTTGTACGTTCCCAGGAATGCAGGTCACCTCGCTCGAAGGTGTTCTCCTTCAAGCCGACATGCCGACCCATAACAAGGTGGCGTAAAAAAGTCATGCCGCTTGCCTTTTTAGGGTAAGAGAGAGAGACAGCGGTCCATGCCAAACAACAGATATAATAATTTCTTATTTAGCAAAACTAACAGACGCTTCCTTCCCGTAAGGATATTAAATTTCTGCAAGGTGATATTTACATGATACTCCCTCATCCGCCAACTTTCATCTACTCTCGATTCTTCGTCGTCGTCGTCGGTCGTTGCGAGGGATCTTGGGGTCGGATCTATGCGCTTACGGCGCGTCGTGGCAACTTTGGAAATCTGAAACAGGATCTATGAAGAAAGCACAAGGTGTAGTGTAGGTACGGTGTTGTGTGCTCAAGTGAATTGTTATAATGCATGCAGCGATGGTAAGAGCGGGTCTCAAAGGACGAGGTAATCAATGCATTTGTACATGCATGAATGCATGCATTGTGAAAGGAACGCACACAAAAAAAAAAATTTATTTACAGGAAAACGTCCTTTAGCGCTCAAGCAAGACGTAGGAGTGCTGCAGTAGTCGTACTTTTGCATCTCGGCGCACTCTCAACATCTTCCACAATACGAGAGTACAAGCAAGTAAGTACTAGAGTCCTGATTTATTCATGCAATTTAAGTTTTTTTTTTTTCCTGGCGAATTCTCAAAAGAAAATAATGCCGTATAATGTTGTTTATGGATGTTAATCTCCGGCAATCAATTGGCATTTGCTTTGGGGATTCCGAATGCATTATTCTCTTCAATAAATTTTTTATTGCAATTGATGGAAATTCCAGGAAATTATTTTATTTCGAAGCGTGTATATATAGCGTCGAGGGGATTTTTGTAGAATGCACTTTTGGGAGTTTGGCTGATGGCATGAATGAGGGTGAATTTATGTGAGGCACTCAACGGGGGATACTGCGAGTATTGAGATTAGATGTCTTGAGCTGAGCGCCAAAAAGAGATTCTGAGAATGATGGAGCTATTAAATGGGTTTTTATTTGTGTACACATTTCGGAGGGGTCTTGTTTCGAGTGGCTGTTAAGCTATGAGTTGTGATTAATTGAAGATTGTACATGAAATGGAAGGCATTGTTTTTGGACTGAAGTAGAGTTGGCTCAGTGCCTTGAATGTGCCGGCAAATGGTAGAGGCAGTGGTGACGAAAAGCAATTTTAAAAGTCAAGAAAGTTCAAAAAATTTCAACTTTTTAAAGTTTTGAAAAAAAAAGTTGTTATCGTATATTAATACTGACAATTTTTTAGGTCAAAACGATCAGTGATCCATCATCAAATTTGATACCTTGACTCCAATTATAAAAGATTCCTCAGAGGACCACGAAAGTATCAGAGACACAAAACTAAACAGCGTCCTCAAGGCTGGGTGCTTACCCCATTTCTGTTTGTTATATGGGCACAGATGACTTGACTCTTTTTGGAAATCGTTTTATTTTCGCTGCCGAAGAGTATTTCGATAACCCGAAATTTTAGGGTGCGAGGACAGCTTCCTAAACTTAGAATCCCGAACCTATAGAGTGAATAATTTTTTCCTCATTGCTTTTTTGGGTGTTTACAAGAAGTGAATTGGATTTGAATATATGAAGAGAGGCTTTTTTCAATTCGTTTTTAGGAAAACATAGTTTTGAACCCTGAAAAATTCAACCCAATTTTTAGACGGCCCAAAGTTGGTTTCAGGATACGGAGAGCTTATAGACTCGTTGCTAGTTTGTCACTCAAAATCAAAGTCAAATCGTCACTAGGTTTTTTTTTGACAACTAAATTGTATTGATTTGTCTTGTATCGACTTTTCTTGGTACCTGGAGTAAGCATAATATTAGAACCAGCTTAGAAGCCCAAGCCTTTTTTTTCAACATCTTAAAAATCCGTCGGAAGAATATTCCGAAAACAACGTTCAAACCGGATTAAAATCAAAACTTTTTTGATAGTGTGGAGTTGAAACACAAGCGGCCGATACGAGAAAAAAAATTCGTCTATGGTTCACAGGCAGGGTATGATCCTGCTACCTTTACTTTATCGTGAAAAAGTGCACATAAGAACCTAAAACTATTTTGAACGATAGAAAAACAAGCTCAGAAATGCAGGTAGATTAGCGTGCATCTCTCTTTGTTGCCAACACAAGACTTCCAGACAGTCTCATGTTATAAGCTGGGTACAAAAACGTCTCCAAAACAGTTTTATGACCAAAAGTAAGGCTTTTGTTGCAAAAGGTGCAGATAAAAAGTGAGACCGAAACCCCACTTCATTTTGTGTTTTGTAAAAAGTCGAAAATTCGTAATCATGTGACAGAGCCTGACTTATATTTCTCTTGTCATAAATTTACGCAAGCACCCTCCAGTTCTAGAATTACTAAATGCCTTCGCGTAGGCCTGCCTATATCTGTTGTCACGTCTGCCATTGATACTTGGGTTTCTCGTGAGCACAGAGCTTGTTGGCGTGACTGCGATAGGTGCAGACAGACTAAACGACTACGCCCGGATATTTGCGAGGCATCGGCGTCTTTTCTTTTATCTCTCAGGAGAATCGATTGCAGACTTCTTGTAGGCGTCCTTAGGGGCCACCAAGCTTTCGCCAAGCACTTGGATGTGCTAGGCTTGAGCGAAACCACCACCTGTCCTGCCTGTGGAGAGGACGACGATACAGCGGAACATTTCCTATGTAGTTGTCCTGCCTTTGCTCGCACCTGATGCGATCTTGGCGGAACTTTGGGGCTGACGTGGTGAGTGCCGAACACCTTAGCTCTTCGTCACTGAAGCTCCTTCTCGTTTTTCTTCGAAAGACGGGTAAACTAAATACCTTAAAGTAAGGTGTCCGCGTGGTAGTACAATGCAACAGTAGTTGTGTCTGAGTGCTCCATCGGATAGTAGCAACCTCCGACAAATGAAAAAAAAATGCCTTCACGAGTGATTTACTGCACATTGCTGGAGTGCCTCAGGGCTCCATATTAGATCGTACACTTTTTTGAATTTTACAATGAACTTAGGACAAATAAACCACTTAGGGCCGGTTTTTCAGTGCTGAGTTAAGCCCAGTAACAAAAAGAATCTGGAGCTAACTCAGCGAGCAGTTTTTCAGCGCAGAGTTAACTCCGTCAACTGGGTTGTCAAAATCTTCGACAGCCTAGTTGACGGATTCTCAAATGTCATTTTACACAGCAACGCGCAAGTCAACTGACATTCCGCGCAGAAAAAAACATTCAAAGAAGTTCATACTGTTCTCCAGAGATGATCCGAGATTAATTCACCAAATTTGGTGAGTTAAGCCGAGATTAACCTCAGATCTTAGTTCACTGAAAAACCCATTTCTGGGGTAAATCTCAGTTTAACTCGGAAAGTCGGATGATCTCGCACTGAAAAACCGGTCCTCAAGGGTTATACCGAGAATCACATACTTTGAATAAATATAAAATCAAATACTTTGAATAAAAAGACACAATGAGGCCCTGGTAGGGGGCGAGAAGTCTTTATAATTGTGACGGTCAAAGAAGGGCGCCTGTTGAAATGAACAGTAAAATGGGTAAAAATAAGAAGACTGATGCTCTGGCTTAAGGATCTTAGGAACATACACCTGTAGTGTATGATTAGTATAGTCCGGAGACAGGCAGGAGTAGTTCCTAACGACACACAGTATAATCGGTAGCAATATGGAGACTGGGCCTTTTTACAAACAGATGTTGAGTTTTGTCCAGCATCAGGCAGGAGAAGTTACGTAAGCGCACTGTAATACGGGTAAACAACAAGGAAATTTGGTTCTTTCTCAAGAGCCTTACTAAGGGCGGACGTTGGAGATAGTCTAGCATCAGGCATGAGGAGTTACTTAATTCGCACATCAAATTGGGCGACAAAAAGGAGCCTTTAAGCCTATATTCTTAACAGCTGCAACACAAGCGGATGTTGGAAATAGTCCAGTTTAGGGTGAGGGGAGTTAAAGGTAGTTCAGCATCATGCAGGAGGAGATACTTAAGGTACACGGTCAAATGGGTAACAAAAGGAGCCTTGGCCTTGCTAAAGAGCCTTATTACATGCGGCTTTTGAGGATAGACCAGTATCAGGAAGGAGGAGTTACTCTAGGAACAACTCAAAATGGGTAGCAACAATTAGCCAGGACCTTGCTAAAGAGCCTTATTACATTTGAATTAAGGGAAAAGTCCAGCATCAGGCAGGAGGAGTTACTTAAGGCGCAAAGCCAAAAAGGAACCTGTGCCTTGCTTAAGAGCATCATAAGAGCAATTGTATAGTAAATGGATAGTCAGGCAGGAGGAGTTACTTAAGTCAAGTACCAAAATAAATAGCAACAAAGAAAATGCTATCTTATTTAAGGGCCTAAATACAGGCAGATATTCACGAGGCCATCAGGCACGAGGAGTTACTTAAGGCGTAGACTAATAGCATCAGATTTGGCTAAGTAGCTCAAGTGTACGGCAAAATGTGTTAAAACAAGTAGCCTGGACCTAATATATACTAAAGATAGACCATCATCAGGCAGGAGGAGTTACTCAGAGAGTTACTAAGAGCATGGAGCTTGGCCCTTTTTTGAAACCAAGGGTGATGTTGAGAAGGGTTCAACATCAGGCAGGAGGAGTTACTCAAGTCATGTGTTATAATAGGTAATAATAAGAAGTCTGTTCCTTGCTAAAGAGCCTAATTACTTAGGACAGCATGCAAAATGGGTAACAATAAGAAGAATTGGCCTTGTGTAGGGCTCTATATTAGAGTGATGTTGAGAATAGTCCAGCGTCAGGCATCAGCAAGAGTGACGGCGCACAGAAAAATTTGTAAAAGCAAGGAGGAGCCTGGGTGCATTATAAACGGCCTTGATATAGCGGTAAGTCTAGCATCAGGCAGGAGGAGTTAGTTAAGACGAGCAGGAAAATTCAGCAAGAAGACAGAGCTATTTTAAAAAGCCTTATTACGGTCGGATCTTGAAGTTAGTCTCAGCATCAGGCAGGAGGAGTTACTTAAGACGTGTTGTAAAATGTCGAGCAAACCAGAAGCTTTTCCAAGGGCCTAACTTCAGATGGATGCTGAGGAGATCAAGTCAAATGTAACACAACAGCAACGAAGAGTCTTGAAAAGTAGCCCTTCTTGCACTCGCGTGAACAATATCTTCACCTCCATCATAGTATCTGCCCGAAATGTTGAAGTATTTCACTAACGAGGCTTTTGTTGTCGAACATTTTGATCGGTCGTCACTGGTCGATCTTCTTGTGTGATCGCCGATAATTCTAGACAGAGATTTGTCAGATCCGAAATACTTATCATTTACCCATTGTGATGTAACCAGTATCAAAACAAGCGGTCGTAATTTTATTTTTCTATAATATCGTCACTTATTTTTGATAATGATCACTCGTTAGCAAGATCACTTTATCTTATCTCCGATTACTGGTCGTTCTTTGATGAGATCACCGATCCTTGATGATTCAAAGGGAGAAGTTTGGTGTCTTTTATGAAGGAGAGCATCAGAAAATGTTCTCAAACGTAGCGACTGTTTTCATGATCGTCCTAGTTTGCAGAAAGAGCTAAGGAGTTTTGGGATAGTAGCGAAAAAGGACACCAAAAACAGCCAAGGGGTTTTAGCTAGATCATTATGTTTTAGGATGACTTTTTTGGTTACCTAGAACCTAGAACCTAGACTAAGTAAGGAAGGGATATTGAACCATAGCTAATAGTTCACGCAAGCTTAACAAGGCTCTGAACATTGTTTAATGTAGATATTTAGAGACCCTCAAGCAACAAGCAACAAGAGTTCCTGCTGGAATGACACTATGCTCAGCGCACGCAAGTGAGTTTGCGAACTCCTTATAGAAGAACGGCGGTTCCAATGTCCCAGATTTCAACGTCCCAAAAGCTAAAATCGCAGTCTAGATCGAGATCTTTAGAAGACTGCCAAGGAAGGTGCTATTTAGCACAGCGTGCTCTATATTTGAGGCATGAGTCTTGGCGGCTTTTTCCGGAAATAATTTAAGAGTGCAGAGTTGAAATACTAGCGGACAAAATGTAGGAAGAAAAAGTCAATTTGTGGTTCACTAGCTGGGTATGATCCTGCAACCTTTACCTTTCACGGGTACAGCTATAGCCAATTGAGCCATGGTTTTACCCGATTTTATTATTGCCCAAATTCGAGTACCTCACTAGTTCTTGACTTGTAGTTATGCTGAATATTTGTTGCTACTTTTTGAAGCTGGATTAGAAATGCACAAAGGACCATTAGGTGGACTTCGATGTTGCGGTATGAGCCATTTTTTGAGCTTATGCAAGGCAAGAGTGTGCAATGCGCGTTTTCCTGACCGATGAAGTCAATGCCGGGGACCTAGTAAGTAAAAAATTCCTAAAATATCTGCAGGCGTATAAAACGTCCTGCTTGTGAGGATATGAGTTTGTGCTTGAGACAATGATATGATGAGAAATATGATATCCTTCTGCTTCTACACAAAAAAACTCAGTGCAAGATTGAGCTGCGGACAGATTGTTATCTGTTCTTTTCGATACTTTCAATCATGAGGCTGAAAACAGTTGAGAGTGTCAGGTTCAAGACTGCGTTTCATCCTGGCCGAGGAAGGTGTAGGTAATTTGTTCCCAAAGTATCTCAAAACTATACAGTCAAGCGCGTCAAAAACAATTTTTAAAAATAATTGCTCTTAAAATAGCCATATTAAAACATTCAAATTCAGCATCAAAGCAATTTATTCGAGCAATCACCGAAACACACTTCGTTGTTTGACCATTTTGTTTACTGAGTCGAATAATTGCTTTAATAGAAAATCGATTCAGCCTCGACAAGCTCGACCCACTTGGGACTCGTCAGCAAAACACAAAATTCGAGAACGATTTTCAAATGTTGCAATCCAATTACAGAATTATGTTTCCACCCCAGTTAAATGTTTAAATTTAGACTCTTTACACCTTAGACCGGCCGGCCGGCCGGCGGACCAGGGGCTGAAACCACTCTCATTGCGCGGCATTAAAAACTAATTAATTGCCAAGTAACCTGATAAAACACAGTCTCCAATATTGTATCGCCATGACCACACTAGGACAATGCAAAACATCATTAACGCATTATGCCGCCGCCGCCGCCGCTGCCATGTAGCCATGTTACTCGGACATTTAACTATGGATTGCCTTATCCATTGCATAATTACAAAACAACTATCGGGTACAATTTACAGTCCGGCTAAGTGTTGTGTACCAATTAAAATCAACTCATTGCTACTTGTACACGTGCGTGTGTGTGTGTGTGTGTGTCAAGGACCACATACTGGACCTGGACATGCCTGCATACTATACACACACATTCCCATGGCCACAGAGCACAAAATTCATAATCTAATGTAATTGCAATTTCATTTGAGCGGTGCTCTCAGGCCCTTTGTTGTGGGTGTCTTATAAAGTGTTGTTGGCCCGGCCCTGTGTGATGGGTGTGTGCAAATAGAAAACTAAAAATCACCAGCCAAAGCCCAGCAAACGTCTCTGTGCATGGCCGAAAGTGTGCACTTGACAAGTGTAAGGACCAACAAAAAGCGCAACCCACCATCCACCAGGAGTATTCCGCCGGACCACAAAAGCGAAGCGTAAATGTGTTTGCATGTTAATGGCAGTCATGGTATAAGCCGGCGGGTGCTGTGTTATGCATACAGCTCCTGATGCAACAGCAGGGCCAGCAGCAAAATTCCGCTTTCAATTGTCCTTACATCCTTCCTTTAAGCATGAACGTCGGCAATATATATTCAGACGGTAGTAGTCATACCACCAAGCCATTCAAGCGATGCGTTAGGGCGAAAAGGATCATCCAGGAGTCATCGTATTCTCTCGTAACCAGCCAGCGTTCATTATCATCGCCTCGACCACGAAATGGTGCCGGTGTGTGAATGCATTAATTCGCCTTTTCAGTGTGTGTTAACTGGTTCAGTCATCCGGTGATGCCACATGTTAATGGCTGTGTTGAGGTGAGTAGATTTTTCTCTCCGATAGGTAACACACAATGCGAACTTTGAGCTACTGGGCATGTGGTGGAGTTTGCCTATGGTTTTCGAAGTAAACCCAAGGCTTGTGTGGACACCGGAGGGTCTGTAACATTGGAGTTAGAGATCTACCTATCCAGGCATCATGTCGCGGTATTGTTAAAACTAGTCGCTGAAACTAGTTTTGGGGCTTTTCTCAAAGGGAATTAGTTCTCAGAGTTCTTCTTCTTCTTCTATCTCATTAAGGCGCGAGGTTAAAATCTGAAGTAATGGATTATTACACTCCCACTGCTTTCCTAACGGTCCGCTTGTGGGGTACCCCGATTTTGGATCCACCCGGTTTTGGATCTCTTCGTCACTGAGGCCAAATAAATGTTGTTGCCGTTGCATTTGTGTGACCCGTGAATGTGAAGGCCTTCCTCTCCTTCGCGATTGCGCCGGAATGTTGATTGACATTGCCTTTTTGACGGGGCTCGTAGGATCTCTCCTTTGAACGTGGCAATACCAACTGAGCCGGTCGTGCTCCATTTTTCTGGAGATATGTTCTTTTACATGGAGGCTTCCCCGGATCTTCGTGCTTCTTATTCTATTTCGCTTTGCTACTCCTGCTGTCATGCGAAGCATCTTCATCTCAGCTGCCATTAATTTGCTCTCATATTTCTTATACGCTGTCCAACGATGTGAACCATATGTAAGCGCCGGATGCACAACTGCGGTGTAGAGCTTTCTTCCTTTCAGCTTAGGGGGCATTTTTCGGTCACAGAAGATGGGGGAGTTTTCTCGCCACTTCATCCACCGCACGTTTTCGCGATGATTGATGTCGTCATCACAGTTTGCTTTGCTATTGATCATAGATCCCAGGTATTTGAACTTTTCACACTTGGGAAGCACCTTTCCATTCAATTTAATGTCTGGAATTGGTTCGGGTGGGTCAGAGAATGGGCAGCACAGGTACCCTTTTTTTTTTTGGCTAATACGATAGACATTCCCCTCGCTGCAGGGATATATGATCTTCACTTATGATGGCCCCATCGTCAGCGATCTTTAGAAGAATGGCAAGGAAGGTGCTATTAAGCACAGCGAGCTCTATATTTGAGGCATGAGTCTTGGCGGCTTTTTTCGGAAATAATTTAAGAGTGCAGAATTGAAATACTAGCGGACAAAATGTAGGAAGAAAAAGTCAATTTGTAGTTCACTAGCTGGGTATGATCCTGCAACATTTACCTTTCACGGGTACAGCTATAGCCAATTGAACCATGGTTTTACCCGATTTGATTGTTGCCCAAATTCGAGTACCTCACTAGTTCTCGACTTGCCATCGTCAGCGAAGAACAGTTGATGTACTTTCGCGTTCGCCAGTTTTCCTTCAAGAAGATAACAATGAAAAACAAAGGACCTAGGACGCTTCCCTGGTGTACAGCGACTTTAATTAAGAACTCATCAGTGACTCCGGAAGGACATCTTAATCTTGTCTTTGCTCCATCACACATGTCCATGATCATCCGAACTCCTCGTTTTCTTAGCGCCACCCATATCAGATCTCGTGGAAGTCTATCGAAAGCTTTTTCATAATCAACCAGCACCATATGCAGATCTTTAAGGGCATCCCGATGTTTTTCCATTATGATCCTTATGCTTTGGATTGCATGTCGTCGACTGTGATGTCTTGTACTTCTTCTCGGTAAGGAGTAGTCTATGGTGCCTGGGAAACTGTTCGTTCAAAAGTCTCTTACAATACTGCCGCCACCTGTGAAGAATTTTGTCGTCATCCACAAGAAGCTGTCCCTGAGCATTCTTCATGAGATGAACTTTGGCGAACGAATCTCCTCGGCGTTTCTCCTCCTCTGAGCGGCAATTTTGCAGATTTTAGCCCCTTTATTCAAAGTGTTTTGTCGAAGATCCTGTGTGGCCTAGTGTGTATTAGGAGTGCAAGAGGAAACTTCCTCCAATTCCTGATACAGGCTCTCCATTCTCTTTGCGTGAACCTGGACGCACTTCCTCTTAGCAAGACTCTTGAGGTGTCTATTTCATCTCTGTTGTTCGAGGAGCACTTCTTTCATGCCTTGAATGCCGCTTTCTTTTCACTGATCACTAGTTTCACCTCATCTGACTACCATCATGTTTCATTGACCTGTTTGCGGTGGCCTTTTGAAGTCCCTAGGAGTGGTTTGGCCTTCTCTATGCACGTTCGCTGTAGGTCATGCCACATAACTTGTGCTCTGCACTCTACATCTTCGTTTTCGTCAATGATGTTACAGACGTAGTTTTGCATAGTGTTTAAAAATGCTTCGCATATTTCTATCCAAATTGTGCCAGTTGATTCTCCCAGATAGTTTTGCTTGCTTAATTTTCTTTTTTGACGGTTCCGTAAAAATGACGGCCAGCAGCAGGCGGTTTTGTGTTGTAATCACCTCACCTAAAATCACTTTACAATCTTTGACCCGCGGTTTTAGGGAACTGTGAATCAAACGATAGTCAATCTGGGTCTAATTTCTACCGCAGCGCTGCTGTTAGTGATCAGGTGCCGGCTTTCCTTGACCGATAAGACTGTATGGATATCTTCACCAGAAGAGTTCCTAGTGCCATACCAGTCTTCATTGTCCTCGTTAGATTTCCCGACACGTCCGTTGAAGTCTCCGCCTACAAACAAAAGCTCTTCCTATGCTTTCCCCCAAAAACCGACTAGCTCTGACCCGAGCATTACTGCTCGTCCCAGGATCACTACCACGTAAGCGATAAGGAGTGCCTGGCGGGGTGGTTCCATTTTTAGAGTACCTTTCCATAATGCTCTTGTCTAAACGACTTGTTTTGCTCGACACGTGCATAGCCCTTACTGTTGTTTGAACGTCCTTTTCCGACATCGGTGGTCCCGCAGTCATGTCAACCCACGGACTTACATAAGGCACACTTGTGGGAAAGTTTAAGATGTTGAATGTGTCGCTAGGCTCACTTAGGTGTTACAGTGACAAGTATTGTCAGTGACGACAAGCGCTATTCTTTCGTTTCAGGGGGCGCTGCAGCCATATTCTCAGCCGTAGCTGCACGGTAAAAATTAGTTCTCAGAGTAAATTTATGAAAAACCCTAAATTCTATTTTTGCATCATTTAAGTTGCATATGGCCTTAAAGCGAACTCTTTACGAGAGTCCCCATAGAGGTCTGCATTGTAAAGTCAAAAACCTGGATCAACCTTAATTCTCCTCAACCATTCGAAAGGTGTAGTGAAACACTTTTAATATTAAACAGTCCCTGCAAGTCCTTTTTCATTTCACTTCATCCCGAATGATTCCAATTTCCACGTGTGTATTATAATCGTACTCGTTACACGGTTTGACGCTCTACTAGGTGACGTTCTGTTATACCAGAGATTAAAGTACACGTGAAACAACAACGAAAGAAAAGGATATTTCTCATTCCATGATCCCAGCATGATATACACGAGGAGTTTTTGATGCAAAATCAATACTTCACTGTGTTTACACGAAGCAAAAAAAAAATGTAAAACCTCATTTTTTGTGGATTTTTCCTTCCGGTGACAGGGACGAGAGCTCATCATGAGTTGAACATTCATTTTGAAAAATTCTAATTATTATTTTACCAGTAATGAGGATTCGGATGTTGTTTTTTTTTTGCTCCTGCAGGAGCATCAGAATGATTTTCCTTTATTTTAAATGGCAACAAAAAAAAAAAAAATGGAAAATTCTATGAATATGATGAGGGAGGAAATATCAAAAACTGGCAGCAAATCCTCTGGATGGATTTTTAATTAAGGGGAATAGAACAATTCGGAAATTTGTATGTATGTAAAAAAAGGAACTGCTTTACAATAAATTTAATCAGGCATCGGATTGTAAAGAATATACTTAACTGGGTCGAGTGGAATAACCAAAATGAATATTCAAAGATGAAAACGGATGATTAAATCATTCGGGTTCTGAATAATTGCATCAACAATGCCATTTTCATTAAAATTAATCCAGATTTTTTCGTGCAGTAATCAACATTCGTGGGGTGCCGTGGCGTAGTGGTCAGCGTGTGTGTTAATTACGCGGGAGGTCTGGGTTCAAATCCTACCGTGCTTCATCACCTGAAAAAAAGACTCGTCCTTTTTTACGGTCTCCAACTCCCCGAGGGTAAAACCTCCGGAAGTAACATTTGTCTTGCAAAACTTCTCAAAGTGCCTTGCGGATTCGTCAAAAAAATGCAGGTCCCCTTGTGTGGAAAGAATGCAACACACACAGCATACATACGGTTGACAAGCTGAACCTGGTTCATCTCGAGCTGTTCCGCCACTCTATTTATTTATTTTTAATGCAAACTAATAGATTCCTGAAAAGTCAGAAACAGTCTTTTCCTGTAAGGAAACTCATATTTCCCCCAGCAGAAAGCGGAAATTTACCCGAGCAGTAAATGTCTGAGTCCTTGAGAATGACTTTATGGGCCTGGAAAATTCGGGCATTTCTTTTATGCCGTTGCCGAATAAAAGCTCCTAAAAGGATTCATACCTCAACATCAAAGACCCGCCTCACAGTCTTCTATGTGCCTAATCAGCTGCAAAGAATTACAATGAATAATCAGCATGGTGAGTCAAAAAAAAGTGAGGTGGACGAATTTAGACAACGATTAAATAGGGAAAAACTGTAGCTCGTTTGGTAAGAGGATTGCCCGTGAAAGGTAAGAGTTGCAGGATCATACCCTGCTGTTGAACGATAAACGGTTTTTTCTCGGACGAGTATAAAAATAGTATTTATCGCATTTGAGAACATTTTTTGAATTTACACAACGATTAAATAGGGAAAAACGGTAGCTCAACTGGTAAGAGGATTGCCCGTGAAAGGTAAGAGTTGCAGGATCATACCCTGTTGTTGAACGATAAACGGTTTTTTCTCGGACGAGTATAAAAATAGTATTTTTCGCATTTGAGAACATTTTTTGAAGTTAGACAATTAAATATGGAAAAACGGTAGCTCAACTGGTAAGAGGATTGCCCGTGAAAGGTAAGAGTTGCAGGATCATACCCTGCTGTTGAACGATAAACGGTTTTTTCTCGGACGAGTATAAAAATAGTATTTTTCACATTTGAGAACATTTTAGGATGCTCTCCATCGTAGCAGACAATTATATCGTAGCAGACAACAATCCATCGCAGTCGTAGCGCATCCCATACGCCGATCAGTATTTTCTACTTTTAAAGCCATGAACGGGAAACACTTCAACTTGCTTCTAGCTTTTATGGTTTATCCATCTAAGCAAGTGATCTTTTAATGCAGATCGAGCTCATCACCATCACAATCGAAGATCGGCATTAACGACCGATCAATATATTCGACTTTTAAAGCCTTGTTAAGAAAATACTAAACTTTTTGCTGGTAGTTATTTTGTTATATCCATCCTAGAAAGTTATCCTCTAATGAAGCTCTTGTTCAACGCCATCTTACACGACACAATCAATATTTTCTACTTTTAAAGTCTTGTTTGGAAAATACTTTAACTTTCTTCTAGTTGCTTTAAAGCACCGATCTTAACAAGTGATCTACTAATGAAGCTCTAGTTCATGGAGTTCCACATCCGTCTGTAATAAGGATCGCTGTTGTCTCACATTTTATTACGCTTATTAACTCCTCCCACCTGGCGCTGGTCTAATCTGAAGATCACTCTTAAACAAGGCCCTCAGAAAGGCTCGGGGCTTGTCTTGTTGATACTCACTTTGCAATGCGCTTCAAATTATTGCTCCTACTTATGCTGTTCTCGACATCAACCAGTTATAAGGGTCCCCATCTGTTGTTACTCATTTTGCAATGCGGCTTAAGTAACTCCTCCTGCCTGATGCATTCTGTTACCCATTTTTCTGCTTACCTTAACTAGTCCCTCCTGCCTAATGCCAGGATTAGAATAATGCAGCAAATCTCCTTTTTGTTACTAATTTTTTTTTTTGCTAACTCCTCCCTCCTGATACTGAACTGTTCTCATCATCTGCCTATAATTATCCTATAGTAATCCAACTATAATAATGCCTTTTATTAGGCTCTGCAAAAAGGCCTCGTCTACTTAAATAAGTAAATAAATAGAGTGGCGCAACAGCTCGAGGTGAACCAGGGCCAACTTCTCAACAATGTATGCTGGTGTGTTCATTTCTTTACATACAAGGGGACCTACAATTTTTTGCCGAATCCGAACGGCACTTTGAGAAGTTTTTCAAGACAAATGATACTCTCGGAGGACTTGTCAGACCCCTTGCGGAGGTGGGGACCGTGAAAAAGAACAAGTCTTTTTTTTTCAGGTGACGATGGCAGGATTCGAACCCAGACCTCCGGCGTAGTAAGCACACACACTAACCACTACGCCACGGCACCCCACTCTAGTAGCCTCGTCTACTTGCGTTTAAAAAATTATGCTATGTGCCTTAAGTAACTCCCCCTACCTGATGCTGGTATGTCTTCAGCATCCGCTTATTATTAGGCTCTTCTACAAGACTCAGGCGACTTTTATTTCAACTATTTTTATGCACACTTGAGTGGCTCCGTCAAATGTGCTACGATTAGGGAAAATACATTTGGCTGTGCGCCTTGTGTAGCTTCGCGTGGCTGATCCTGGACATTCCTCGAAATCACACTGTAACAATTCTCTTTAGCAAGGCGCAGGCTACTTGTTTTCGCCCTGTTTTCTGCACACTAGAGTTGGTTTGTTTACTGTACGCCTTACGTACCTCCTCCAGCCTGATGCTTGCCTACCTTGATCATTCGCCTGTACTATGCCTAGGGTGCTCGTTTTTACCCATGTTTTTGTACACTTGAACTTCTAAAGTACGCCTTGAGTAATTCTGTGTGCTTGATGCTGGACTATCTTCAGATCTGCCTGCATTAAGACTCCTTAACTCCTTGTTAGCCATTTTTCTGCTAGCCTAAGAACTCCTCCTGACTGAGGGTGGAATGTCCTAAAAATATTTTTTATTATCATCCACCTGTGCCTAATAACGTTCTTTAGCAAGGCACAGGCTCTATTGTGGCAGTATCAGCAGGAAAAGTTACATAAATGGCTGTGCATCTTATGTAACTCCTCCTGCCTGATAGTGGGCTATCTTCAGCATTTGCATTTCGGATTATAGGCTCCTCGCTTCTTGCATTTTTGGGCAAATACCGGTCACAGCGACAGAATTAGTGATCCAATCCGTACATTTTTATAAATTTATGCTTAAAAAGTAGAATGTTGCACACTTTTCTTTCATTATTTATAAGAACTCCCATTAGTTTCACCCCAAGGAAGAACTTTAGGCATTTATACCGATGTTTTCCGCGCCAGAAGAGCAGGATTTGTGACTCAGTCCGATTACTTCCCGTTTTTCGTCACGTGTTTTCGGCTTTCTAGCCTCCTTGACGGAAAGTCTATTTAAATTTAATCAGGGCAAAATGGAAATAGTTCAAAAATTCATTTTTCGCAGAATATTTTTGCTGATGAAGTGCCACCTCAGATAGGTACAAACATGAAAAAGTTGATCTCCAACTTGACAGCCTTGTCAAAAAATATTGGGTGTATTTCCAGTGTCATTAGCATCTTAAAGATATTTCAAGGTACATTTCTATGCCACTATAGAATGCAAAGTGATCATACATATATGCCCCAACCATTTGCTCACAAAGGACATCAAATGTGAACTTCTAAGGGAAACCTAAATCCCTGTGCACTTACCTTGAGAGTGTATTCCAAAACATCCTGAAATGTCAACCTCAGACGGGTATATTTTTCTATATCGGATAAATATAATGTTCCTCCCGTAACACAAAAAGGGTTACTTACATCCCCCAACTGTCATTGAGAGAAAGACAGGAGAATCACACGAGTCCTCAAGGACATACGAAAACATATTCTCTTTCCATTTTTTTGTGTGTGTTGAAACCCATCCTGTGAATTTGCGGCGGCCACAACCTCATTCAACTCTTACATAAGAAGCAATCAATACTCCAGGTTGAGAGTACGTTTAGTGTGCTCGGCTCTTGGTACTGTGCAGCGCCTCATGCTGAGCTGACATAGAGAAGAAGAGCTCTAGGTATATATTGGAATAAATCTTTTCCATTTCACGATTGATTGGAGCCGTTTAAAGGATCCTACACTATTCCGATTGAATTGAATGCAAATATTTATTCTTTCATGTGTAACCGAGAGACGGAGATAGTAGTTTGCTGCAGCAGGATGTGGGTAGCGTTTGATTGCAGCACAAAATGCTTGAAGCATCGATTGCCAAATCGGAATCATTTAAAACCAAAAGTAGGACTATAATAAGTTTTGGGGCGATAAGAGCTGCCCTTTTGGATCCGAAAACTTTTCAAACTTCCACGTCAAATCTCCTTACGCTATCCATGTCGTCCTTAATTAACCTGTCCCACTCTCAGGAGTCTCTTGTCACGGCTCTTCTTATTTTGATCTCTACTCCTCCTATGATGACATTCGCCTAACACATGTCCTGACTTAACTACAATGTTAAAACGCTGACGTGTTTCGCCTGCCAAATCGTACTCCTGTGGGGGGTCGCACAGCTTACAGTTCTCTCAGACTCTCCACTCTAATGACTGCCGGAAAAATTAATCGATTTCCAGGGCAATTTTTGTGCTCGCTCGTTCCTTTCTGTACAGTGAATGGAATTCCCCCGGCTTCCATAAGACAAATGAACAATTCCCGTCACGTCCGATAATTCAAATTAACACTCAGTGTACGTGACATGGTTAAGTGCTGAGGATTTTAAATTTCCTTAGGTAGGAAACCACCATCACCCGCAAACGACTCTTACCTCTAATATGAATTCATTACAATGTCGTGCTCTTTTGGTCCCCTCATAATTGCCTATTCTTTCAGAGTTTTCCCGAACGCGGAGTGTGGATATCTTTTCGCTTTGATTTAGGACTTAATGCCCGAAACAGCGGGGGATCATAACCCCAACCCTCATCGGTTAAGTAATATTTAAATTGTCTTAAAAGTTCTTTTTCCATACACTTAATGCGCCAACTTCACAGTTTTCCGATTTCAAATATTCACAGGGTTTTCAGTTGAAAATTGAATTAGAATGTCGAAATGAGGATGAGAGATCCTTTTGGCGCTTTAAGGACAGATATGAGGTCTGCTCTTCGAGAGCATCTCTCGCCCCGGTTTGATTTGAAATTTGTTTTCTACGGTCAATTACGTTGACTTAATTCAGTTGAATTATCCAGATTCTTTGAGTTTCGGAGTTTTTCCAGGACGCGTCGTCGTCGTCGTCGTCCCGTTTGGGCTTTAGTGTAATGAATGTTTTCTGGTTTGAAACACTTAAGAAACACTCTGCAGTAGACAAATTGGATTTCGGTCCAGAAAGGGGTTTGCCTCATTTTACTGCGGACATGGACGGAGGCAGAGTGTAAACTTTAATTAAGGACCAAGAGACTTCAATCCACAGATGAAACGAAGACGAAATGGAAATTGAATAAATGAGCTTTCGGTGCATGCAATTAAATTAAATTTTCGGGTTTTGGGCAAGATTGGATTTTCGAAAATTTCGGAATTTAATTTCCCTGGGCAGTAATGATTCCATTTGTGATGTTGTTTTTACATACTGGTGGTGTACATATTTGCATTCGTTGCGAGATTGTGTGTGCGGTTGCAATGACGAGTGCTGTAAGGAGCACAACGACCGCAGGATGTAATAACGTTTGAAATGTGAGCATACACGGCCTGGAGCGTAGATTGAGCTAACGATTGAGCTTGAAATGAGAGGAATGAGTATGTAGCCATGAGTTGGCAGCTATTTAGTTAATGGAATAATGGTGACATTACTTCAGGGCTATTGTCTCTTTAACTACACGCAGAAATGTATGCATTCACACCACCATCTAAAAATTTCAGGCATACCATGATGGAGATGTGAATGCATGCAACGTTACCATGTCTCAATGCGAATAAGATCGAACGAAGAAAAGCAAATTTTAAAAAATGCTTCGAAGATTGGACCTTGAGATCCAGAAAGAGATATTTCAGGATGTATGTGTATCGATGGGACTACATGTAGTACAGGGCCATATCCTTTCACCCACAATCAAATTAAATGGTGGAGCGCTTTAACAAGAACTTGAAGGAACGAGAATTCGGGTCATAGAACGACTGGATACAACACCATGTGAAATTCTATTTGGACGAATTGCCAGCCTGCCAAGTGTGCTAAAATTCAGATTCCCCATTGAACCCCCAAAATACGAAGAGGAATATGTGGTGAATCTAGTGGATCTTAGAGAAAGGATCAATGACATACACCGAAGACCCGATATCATTATGCTAAGATCAGATTTGTTACAATACCAACAACATCGGAGTTCAATTATAGAGGTGGTGAGTAATGCTCTTCCAACCCACATCGAAGAAAGGGAGAATCGGCCAACCTGCAGCTAGGACTGGGAAGGTCCTTCCAATTAGTTACGCGAATTAATTATATCGTCTTCAGAATCCACCGAGAAACAAGAGCAAAAATGAAAAATGTCCATATAAAATAAGAAGTTATAAACTTGTTAGGCAAGAACAAAACTAAGAGGGGAACAATGTGATGTGGCAACAAAATGTGAAAATAGATATGCTGAATTTTTGATATTTCATTAAGGATTGGTAACCCTTTCCCAGGAAAATATGGAGAGGTGGTGGCGAGACTTATTGTGGCAGGGCATTTCTAATTTATCATTTCCGGCGTTGTATGGCTTATGAAAGAACCTACTGAACTTAACTGTGCGTCTGAGAGTAGGTAATAGGATAAATTGCTGTAGAAATGGAAATAGCATAGAAAAAGCGATAAAATACGGACAGGCAAGGGATATTGTATCAATGTTGCAAAGAGGCAATTGACGTTTCTATGTTTCTATCACTGAAAACTTTCAACACCAGTTCTTGAATCTCATCCAGCATATTCGGAGTAGCTTTTGGAGTTAAGAGCGGATGTTAATATTATGTAAAATTATATCCAGATCAGAAGAGGGAATATACCTCTGCAGCTTTTGAGAAAACCTAAGAATTTCGTGGAGATTTTGGCATTATGAACTGAAGACTTGAAACCATTAAAAAACAACAAGAAGTGATCGGTTTTAAAGCTAATTACTTAACCATAGAATAAAAGATTTGTGAATTCTAAATGCCCAAATGAAGTATTTCTTGAGAGATCCATTAAGTAACCGATTCATTCCACCGACATCTACTATTCTTCCATGACGGCGAAGGCTAATGAAAGCTAGTCCAACTGTTTTTCGGCAATAAACCTCTTCCACCATCTAGCGTCGGGTCATCTTGAATGTTTAAGTCCTTGGTCCGAATCCAACTAGGAGAAAGCTCGAAAACATCATTTGCCTAAGTAGATTGCATGCATAGTAAATACGGAAGCAATGATGTGCTTGTTTGGGACGAACAAAACTAAGAGGAGGACAATGTGATGACTTACCTTGATAATTTGTATGATACAGTATGTCCACTTTCTAAGAGACCCCTAAGATTCATTCTCTCTTCATCTAGCGTCCTTTTGAATAGTATTTTGAGCCTCAAAACTGTTCAGTTTTCATAGTCGAATTCGAATCTTTAAATTGGGAATATCGAGCGCGAAACTAAAAAGCGGGTGAATTTAGATAAAAATTTGAAGAGGTATTCTAATTATGGTGAAGTGGAATCATTGTTATTTGAACTTCAAGAAGTGGTGTAGTATTATTAATAACCTAATTCGTTGTAAAATTAAGTGTTATTCCACAAATTCCCAGGCGAATATATTAGAAAAACTTCGTTAAGAATTCTGTCTTGCTATGCAGTCTTGTTTTGGGCGATCCTAACCACAGTAAGGTGCTATAGTGAATAACAGCATATTTGTAACCTCGTGAAATTCGCACATTCGCTTGCAACTGGGTACTTGAAAGACCTAGATTTATGTCTTATGTACTTCTTACAGCTTATAAGCGGATTGCCCTTAGAAACAAGACATGTTCTATATAAGCATTTCCCTAAACCTGACCTGTACTAGACAGGCGAGCATTCACGAAAGCAACACGATGCACTTATTCGGTGCAAAAAAAGCTAAGAGGGGATCAATGTGATGTGGCAACAAAACGTGATAACATGCATGAAACACTACAATTCTTTAAGACTTCCATTTAGCATTAAATGTCATTCGTTTACACCTCCACTCCGTCTAAGATAAATTTTCAAGTGCTGCTCATAACGATACGAGATGTGACTTCCTATCAGAACCAACGTGGTCATTTTGGATCCTGTTCTTTTTTTGAACCTTGTTTTTTTTTTTTTGAATCCTGTTGTCTTTAATATATATTTATTCCAGCTGGAATTTTTTCTTCGTCGGGAAATTCTGTTCCTTTTATTATATGCTAAGAAAGCATTCAAACTTGCTTCTCCCTGTTTCTGAAGAATCTGAGTGCGATCTCTTAGATTACTTTGGTCGTTGATCTGTCGAAATTCTACCTGCACCGTTTATGCAAAATATTTTTAAGGCATTTTTAAGGAATTTTCAAGACCCTCTTTCCAAGAAAAGGGCTCTAGTAACCGTAAAGTGCTGATCTCGCATCAACGCAATGCCGATGTTCATTTGTTGCACACATCCAAGAGACTGCTCCTGACTCCTTGGGCTCGTAAAGTTCGATGTTTTTGTTCACTCCATCTAACATCGCCGACGCAAATGGTGGCAAGAAAAAAGTACACTTTTCGGGGTTTGTTTGCCAGATTTAAAAAGGTTTTGCTTTGATCTCGGTTTAATATCTGGTGGAAACATCGTAAATCAGTTCATAAGAAACAAATGTATGATGTTTCCGCTCGCTTTTTCTTTAAAAGAAGTCAGCCACATAGTAACAAATGCTAAAAAATTTACTAAAATGGTAACTCGTGTGTTAAATGTTGATGTGGACTGTTTTGACGCTATCAGGTAAAGAGGCCCCTTACTTTGACTTATTCTTCGTAAGGAGTGAACCACTCTTTAAATTAAACACACATTAGACTTAATTGTAAGTACCGAGGTAATGGTGTGCTTGTTCGGGACGAATATGACTAAGAGGGGGACAATGTAATGTGGCGAAAAAACGTGACAATTTGAATGATGCAGCATGTCGACTAATTTATAAAGTTCAGCTTACGGCAGATATGATTGGAGTACAACATCGTCTAGGTGACCATCACGGCTTGCAGTACAAGAGGCCAAATAAGGGTAAATTTTTAGGCATGAATATTCGAAGAACAAGTTGGTAAACAAGCGTAAGTTGCGATGTCATGTTTGAGATGATAAATTGTCAAATATGTTATCGTCAAAAAATTTACCCTTCCAATAAAAATTGTAAGTACCGAGGCAATGATGCGTTTCTTCGGGACGAATATCACTAAGAGGGGGACAATGTGATGTGCCGAAAAAACGTGATAATTTGAATGATGCAGAATGTCTATTGATTTTTTACAGATCGTTCGGCTTACGGCAATCATGATTGGAATACAACATCGTCCAGGTGACCATCACCATGAATTTTTGAAGAATGAGTCAGTAATCTGCCGTATGATAGAATGTCATGTTTGAGATGCTAAATTGTCGTTATGTTATCGGCAAAAAATATTTGCCCTTCCAATAAAAAATGAACCCACAGGAATAAATCTAGAGATGTCAAAGCAGGGGCGGATTAAGGTAGAGTGCCGCCCTGAGCCTCACATTATTGCCGCCCACATGTTTTTCACAATTTTTTTATTGGACCCATGAGATGAAGCCTTTGAGAGTTAAAACAAAACTCCTGTCCAACATGACAGCGGCGACGCACGGTCATACCTAAGACCATGCGACGACTTAAGTCTATTTAGTAATCCCAAAAAATCAAATGTCTTCTAGGAGTTTAAGAAATCTTGAAAATGTTTAGAGTTTACTACGTTTAATGGTATTTTCATTAAAGTTTTTCAAAATTTCTAAATATTCGTAGACTTCAACGGTGAGTTCATGTAGTGGGACTCAGCGATAGGGAGACAGTCTTTATTCCAACAGTGAGACATTCCAAAAAACTCCGAACAATATTCTTCAAACACCTCGCGATAACTGCTATAAAGAAAGAAGCAGACGCTTTTTCAGCTCCCTTGAATGCAGCCGTGTAGCGAGTGATCAATTAGGAAACTCAGTAAAAAGGCATTTTTTTCGTGGTCTAAATCTGAATTGATTATTCCTTTGTCTGCGTGAGTGAATTTTCCGTGGCTTTTATTATTTTTTTGTTTATTATATGTGTGCAACGATATTGACCTAGTTTAAAAGTGTTTTCAAGGGCATTTGAACCGTGTTTTCCAACAGTGAGACAGTCGCATGATTTTTTTCTTAGGTAAGGATTAAGCCTTTATTAGATTTACTTATGGTCAAAGCCTTAAATGTCAGAAAATCCTAATAAATTCTCTTATTTTATTTAAGTTAAAAAATAAAAGTCACATTTCTAGGACCGAAAAATCATTAAAAACGAGAAATATATATGTAAGGTATGTAATAAAGTATCGTTTTTTTTTGTCTCACTCTTGGGGGTGTCTGTCTCACTGTTGGTAATGATGCACCTACAGTGAGACAAGTGAGTTGTTAATGTTTTTTCTGTTTTTCTTCTTTCTTTTTTGTAGAGCAAAAGATTCGTGTTGGTATTGAGATAGTAGCACCATCGATATACATTTTCTCTCGTCCAAACTTTTCTTTCGTTTTTTCAGAGCATAGATTCGTGTCGTATTTAGAAAGTGGTACCACCAAAAAACGCTCTCGTCCAAGGAAAAGGTGTCTCACTGTCAGAAACTTCTCCATACCAACCTGACTGGTTTTGAACACTTGTTCATTATGACGACACTGAGTCGTGTATGTGCTGGCTGCTGGCCAAACTATGTCAACTGAAAAAAAACCAGGCCCGATACTAAATTTAAAAATCTCAAAATACTCGTTGAACTCGGGTTTATTCCTATTCGTAGCTCATCCTTTTACTCAGTTTAAAACGAAGCATCTTATGCTTCACCTGGGACAACGGAAGGACAATGCTTAGTTATTATATTGATGAAAGTTCCACACTAAATCTGTACTCCCCCATCAAAATACTGAACAAACTACCCAAAATTGACCAAGAGTTCATTGAGACAAGAGTTCACATTGAACTTAACCACACCCGACCATATCCATTTGCCCCCAGTTGTATTACAAATTTTCCCACAAAAAGCAATCATTTTGAAATCTTTCCAACACGTCGCTCGCTTTCTTCTTCAATTCGAGCAAATTATTCCTTGTGGCACCAGTCTTTTAGCTCAGAAAAAAATACCAAACCAGAAATCAATTTATAGAAAATTGATTATTCTCAACTTGTGTCCTGAATTTCGTTGGCTCAAGCTCAAGGGGCTTGATTTTGATATAACATGAACAACAAAAAAGCACAGAAAAAAGATAGAAAAGCAGAAATCCCCACGTAGAAATGGAACGTCCTAAAACACACTCTGGGTTAAAATCACGTACACAAAATATTTCGCCCAAAAGCAGAGCAGCTCTCACACACACGAAAATCGAGCAGAAATTCCTTTGTGCCCAAACACACCATCTTGTGGCAATTTTATAATCTCAACATGCCATCATACCTATACCACTGCCATCCACATATGCGAGCAAGTTAACGTGTTAAACACACCTACACTTATATAATTCGGGGGACTCCCCGCCTGAGAAACGATTCGAAATTGTCACACAATTTTAAATCATTTCCTCGCTCTTGTTCGTTTCAAAATGTTGGATACGTCGCAACTTGCGTTACACAACGTGTCGATGGAAACAAATTAAGAATTGAGGACGAAGCAGAATTTTCCACGAGGAAAATATCGTGTGTGTGCAGCAAAGCACCGAGTGTTTCAACATTTTGCGACATTTTGGGTTTTCTTTCTTCTCATTTTTAAGACCTAACAGCTGAGTAGAGTTAAGGTCAGAGGGCTTAGGGTGTCATTATCATCGATAGGGGAAATCCTTAAGCGATGGGACGCGCCCAATCTCTAGGCAATCGTTTCAACCTCACACACAGACCCAAAAGTAAATATTCCTGTTGTACAAGACTTCAAGTGCTATTAAAAATGCATTAGAGTTGGCTCATAGGAAAAAGCCAAACCATTCATGGGGATCATAACATTAGTCGATGCTCCGTGTGTACTGGAAACACTATTTCAAGAGGTCAAAATGTGATACAAACGACTTGGAACACGACATCGAAACAAAAAAGTTCAGAAAAACAATACAAAAGCCAAGGACCAAATGAACCACGACTCGTATAACAACGAGAACGAAAATCACGTTCGATCCGTTTTCGAAATGTTTTTGATGGTCCTCTCCATGCCATGATTACTTCCTTCTGACAAGAGTTCAAGTTGTTGTATATGCTTGTCGCTGTTTTACAAACACACCCCTACCCACCCACTTACAAGATGATATAGACGGCCTGGGAAGTAGACAACATCGCCGAAAAAAAGCACAAAAAAATACCAAAAAAAGGACATCCCCCAGCCGGGAGTTTTCGTTTGTGGATCAATATCGTGAAAAGAAAATCTCCATTCACTTTGTGCGATACAAATTATTCAGATATTTTTGTATACTTACAGGAGGAAAATAGTTCCACGTAGGGCACACACAGTTGAGTAGTTGTGTGTATTGAAAACGTTTCATTGAAATATTACTCATACGCCATGGCAGCCAGACTCAATCGCTTTTAAAGCTTCGGCAGTCGGGTATCATGGTGCAGGATTGAAGTTGTGCAAAATATTGCAATATCACGTTTCGCATTATTGAAAAATAATTCAAGCGCGAGGCAGTAGCGCAAGGGATTGAAAATAAATTGGACGTAATCGCTTCTGAGTACCGTGGATGGTGGATGGGTGGGGGCTTAATAAAGTTTCTCGCTCAGACGCGTCAGATTTGATGCAAAACGGTGGGCGGCAGAACTCGTTAAATCGTTTTTTATAATTCGAAGGACGAAAAATTGATTTTGGGTGCGTTTGAGGGCTGGTTGGAACTTGGAGCTTCAGAACAGTTTTGAGATAAATAATTTAAGAAACAAGAACGCACATACAGGCACTGTTGCGACGCAACCTCCTTTCAATAATAAAAGACATATTTGAAGCCTAGAAGCAGCAGAAAAACTTAGAACTTGTCCATGAGGCGTGGTCCATGCGAGGCGATCCACTCGTTTTCTTCGGGACTCGCTGTCATCCTTCCTCATTCGCATCATGAGGAGATCACCCCGTTTGCTGGAACGATAAAAATCGAGAAATCTAAGAAAAAAATTTCAAAATCTCGAATGGGAAAAAATCTAGAAACACAAAAATCTCTAAAATTAAGAACGCACAATTTTTTGCCGAGGTTCTCAAAATTTAAACAAGTAACTTAGAAATAGTTTTATACGCCCAAACTTGCACCTACCTCAAATCATATCGTATAACCAGGTACGAGACGATCAAGAGCCATTCAAGATTTCTTTTACTAGATTTTTTGTTTTTTTTTCTCTAGATTTTCCAAATACCGGTGTGAACCCGATCTTAAGTAGTTCAAAACCAGCTGAACGGTTCAAACCTTTCAAGCTGGCGAGCTGGTACGAGCACTGGAAAAAATATGCAATTGTCGGGTAAACTTTCAAAATCTGATCAAAAAGATCGATCGCAAATCTGATCAAAATTGTCAAGAGGAAAGCTCGATCATCGATCACGATCATCATGATCATCGATCAAGTCTGATCACGATCATCGATCGCAAATTTGACAACGATGATCGATCGAAAATCTGATCATGATGAAAAAAATCCCATAGAGACTGTCTTGTAGGATTGTGATGGAGTAAAAATAATTCTCTTCGCAAAAACCCTATTGTTAAGAAGTACTTTAGTATCTGTGTAAATGAAAATAAAATTGGCTTTAACTTGGTTTAGCGATATCCCTGACCTGTGGTAAGGCAGGGCAAGGTATTTTCGGAGCAGCAATCGCAATTTTTTTGTGTCTCTTGCAAAGATGGACAGTGGAGGGATAAAACAAAGAGCTGCCTAGATTGAACAGTGAGACCAACCTAGCCAGAAGATTTAGAATACATCGGTAGCAATGTTTGGGTCATCATAGGCACATGGACACCAACGCCGTTACCCGGAAAATCTTCAAAACTATCCCACGGCGACAGCTCGAAGGAGCAAAGAGACACCAAGGGCGCACGCAACTAGATGAAGACTTAATACAACTGTAAAAATTAAAAATAAAATTCGCTTTTACTTGGTTTAGCTATATCCCTGACCTGTGGTAAGGCAGGGACTGCTTAAGGTACTTTTGGAGCAGGAATCTCAGTTTTATTGGTCCCTCCTGCACGGACGCAGAATAAAAGGGCAGACATGATATTAAACTGGACTGTGCTGTACAAGGACACCGATCTAGCCAGAAGAGAGCTGCTATGGCTGGGACATTTAGAGCGGATGGACACCATCGCCCCGGTCCGACTTATGTAGCCCACTCAAGTGGGAGAGGAATTGAGCCAATTTAGTGTTAAAAACTGGACAAAGCTAATTGGCGAAGCTTGTTTGTTGAGGCCCATTTCCATCCTGTAAGTAAAATCGCAACTATGCCCCACAAGAAAAGTCTGATAAGAATGAATACCCGGTAATTTTAAGGTTCAGATGACCTCATGGCAAAAGCATTTAAGTACGGAGTGTAGTAGAGAATAATTTTAAAGGCAAACTTTGGTATCCTTAGAATGGGCTCCTCCCCAGGTCACAAAAAGGGGAACGCTCACACGATATGGTGTCGGTACCGGTATGCAAATTTCCCGGCGTGAACAAAAACCAGAGGGAAAAATGCATTTGTCTCAGAATGAGCGGTTTTTTGGAAGGCATTGATTATTCATTTAAGGAAGTCCTATTGTAAAACCTGATGGCAAGTTCAAAATCTCTCTTTCTTTTTCTTTCTTTCTAGCATTAAACAAAAATCTTTGCAACATTCAAATGTATTTAGAGTTGTTACTGAATACTTTACTGTTCAGAAAAGGCACAACACTTGCGAAGGAAACTTTGGTACTCCCAGACAAGGTTCTTATGATTCGAACTTGTTCATCAGTGTTGAGGTTACACCGGGTTTCTCCCTTTTTCTTATTTTGTCTTTTTTCTTTCCGTAGAGGCATAACACATGCGGGAGAAAATGTTGGTATTTCCATACAAAATCTTATGATCCGAACTTGTTCACCATTGTTTGTGTTATATCGAGATATTCTTTTCTGTGTGTTCGCAGAGGCATAACATATTCGGGAGAATGCTTTGGTATTTCCATTCAAGATTTTTATGATTCAAACTTGCTCACAACTTTTATGAAACACCAGGTTCCTCTTTTTTCTTGTTTTTTCTTTTTTATCCTCGTAAAGGCACAACACATGCGGGAGAAAACTTTGTTATTTCCATGCATGATTTTTACGACCCGAATTTGCTGATTACTGTTTGTTTTACACCGGGTTCTTCTTTTTTATGTTCGTAGAGGCTTAACACATGCGGGAGAAGCCTTTGGTATGTCCATGCAAGATTTTTATGATCCAAGCTTGCTCACTACTGTTTATGTAACACCGGGTTCCTCTTTTGTTCTTTTCTTTCGTTTTCTCTCCTCGAAAAGGCACAACACTTGCGGGAGAAAACATTGATATTTCCATGCAAGGCTTTTATGATTCAAATTTGCTCATCTTTGTTTGTGTTATACCGAACGGCTATTTTTTCCGTTTTACATCCTCGTAGAGGCATAACACCTGCGGCAGAAAACTTTGGTGTTCCCTTGCAAGGTTTATATGACCCCAACATGCTCATCGCTTTCGTTACACCGGGTACCTCTTTTTTTCTCTTTCTATGCACTTAGAGGCACAACACTTGCGGGAGAAAAAGTTGGTATTGATATGCAAGGTTTTTACGTTTCGAGCTTGCTCACCATTGTTTGTGTTATACCCGGATCTTCCTTTCTTGTGTTTGTAGAGGCATAACACATGCGGGAAAAATGCTTTGGTATTTCCATGCAAGACTTTTATGATCCAAACTTACTCATCACTGTTTACGTAATACCGGTTTCCTCTTTTTTCTTGTTTTTTCTCTTGTCTCCTCGTAGAGGCATAACACTTGCGGGAGAAAACATTGGTATTTTCATGCAAGGCATTTATGGTACAAATTTTCTCATCATTGTTTGTGTTTCACCGAATCCCTCTTTTTTTCGTCTTCTGTATCGTAGAGGCATAACAGCTGTGGCAGAAAGCTTTGGTATTCCCAGGCAAAGATTATATGACCCGAACATGCTCATCGCTGTTTTCGTTACATCGGGTTCCTCTTTTTTCCATTGTTTTCTTGTCTTTCCATTCTCGTAGAGGCATAACACATGCGGGAGAAAACTTTGGTATTTCCATGCAAGGTTCTCATAAACCGGACTTTACCACCTCTGTTACTACTGTTTCTGTTATACTGGATTTCTAGTTTTTCCATTTTCGTTTTCTTTTTCTTTCCTAGTAGAGGCATAACACTTGAGAAAAAACTTGGTAATCAGCTTTATTTCCAGCTGATTGAGCTAATAGTGCTGAGATTATTCTGCAATTTATTATTTGAACACACGACCTGAAAATCAATCCAATCAGCTTCTGTTATTTTGGAAAGTTTTTTTTAGTCTTACTGCAAGGTCCTCGGTTCGAATCCCGACCAGCGCAATCTCAAGAAAAGCGTTCTTGGAACTTTTTTTTTTGAGGGACCCACAAGGCTTTGAAGGTAAAAGGGGGGTCTATAATCACTAGCAACAGAAAAGTTGCCGTCGACATTTGAGATAAAATCGAAATATGGGCAATAGACAGATGACGACAGCTGTCGCTCGTGGAAGGCCTGCAATAAGGCTCAGTGTACCCTTAAACTGCTTCGTCGCTCGTGGAAGACCAGGCTAACTTGTCCAGAGATTAACTTCTAAGTTCACCACTTGAAATGGAAAATAGTTTTAGGAACTACTATTTTTAAATTTTCAGAGGCCAGGCGAGCTCTTGTTGTATCAGTCCTCTCCTCTCTTTCGGTCTGACAGATAGTAGAGGACTGTCAGTCGGTCTCTGTTTTTCTAGGTGGCGTCCGTTCTCCAAAAGCTTGTTCACGATTTCCACTAGCATATTTCAAGGCGATTTATAACGCGGAATAAATGGTTTCGTGGCTGAACTTAAGGCACTCGCATAACCTTCACATTTCTCCCCTCCCAGTGGTTTGGTAGGTATTTTTTGTTACAGCTTCGTTGCCCAAAGTGCTCTAAATGCTCGTATGAGTGCCATTATCCTTAGAAATAATATTTACACGCATTAACCTTTTCCAACAGCGATACGCTGGTTCGAGGCAAATTGTTGGCTCTATGCAAAATGTCTTTTGTTCTCATTGTTATGAGAAAAATATCTTCACTCATCAAACAGGAAAATTCAATCATTTTCGGCACGTTCTTAGATGCAAGCATGTGTGTACTACACCATCCCTCCTGAAGCCGACATGATGCCAGCTATCTTCCTTTGGTAAAAATTACATCAGCAATTTCGCGTGGCATATCCCTTAGTCTCATGCTCCCGCGCGTCGCCCCGAGAAAATGAAATTCTCTGGAAAATGTTCTTACAATGAAACAATATGGTGTTTGCCGATTCACCCTTTTTCCATTCAAAGCTAAAGGCATGCCATTTGAAGTCTAGGCCGAAACTATATATACATCCACACGCGCGCAGCCTTCACATGGTTTAAAGAGGCTTCTTCTCGTGTTGACAAGTTTAAAATCGGGTAATATCCCCCTCGCACATTGAACAACAGTGTTAGCCCAGAGAAAGTCATTGCTTTTCTCACTCAGCTCAGTACCAAGTCAACATTCGGCTTTGCGATTGCTTTTTGAAAACTACTACACTCACGCCTCCTGCCACCCACATCCTGCAGGAACTCGACGAAGACGCTTAAGGAATTCGCTAGCTTAAAGGAAATCCATTTAAAAGAATTCTGCTGATGGAAAACGACGACGACGACGTGAGGAAGAGACGTTGCAACAATGTGTATACATAGCAGGCAATTTTAAACTTCTTTATTTTTTGTTGTTGTTGACTCCTCCCTCCTGAAAATACTGTGCTCCCCCTTCACAAAAGAGTATCTCACTTAAGGAGCTTTCAATCGGTTAATGTTTCTTTGCTGTTCACTACAAACATAGCGCCACGTACTACCATGTATATTTCCTTTGTAAAAAGTGCAAAAAATATTTTTTTTAAAAAGGACGAAAGCCTCTTTAAAACAATACTTTCACAAGGAGAGGGCGGCGTATGACTAGGCATGTCTAGAGGATTTGATGAACGTTTTTTTTTTTGTCTGTAGTTTATTGAACTTTATCGATGTCCTTCGAGTTTGACGTTGCTGTACACTTTCTCGTCGTTGGCAACATAAAGAAGCCATACAATGAGGATAAAGAGATATTAACCCACACCCGCGCGTATTGAATTTGGTTTTTATTCTCGAAGCATGCAGAGTCTGTTCGGTATCGATTCCGTAAATGATTTACCCTCAAAGTCGATGGAAAATAATAATCAAAGCGAGAAGAAGGTGACTCCTGGCTGGGTATAAGAGTCCCTAAGAAGACAACAAGTACTCATAAAAAAAAGAAGAACGAAAGGAGTCAATATTACAAGGAAAACGAGCATAAAAAGAAATCAAGGATAACAAGAAAGCGTATTATTTGTTCGACAGCGCTTTGTGTGTGCTTTTTTTTCTTTTTCTCGCAAGGATTTTTGTTTCCAACAGCAATCTTTGTAAATTAAGACTAAGAAGATGATTGTTTTTCGAAAATCTAAAATATTTGAGAATAAAGAACGTCACTTCATTTAAGGAGAGAGTCTTTGAAGGAGATCCTTATCCCTGTTGTGAAGAGTTGAAGTGAAATAATGATATTTGTTCTAAGAAGGACAAATGTTCCCTTGAAAGCAATCAGGACTTTGCTATGTAAAGACACTTAATGCAGGATCTTCGTCAAACATTGTCGACAATTAGCTTTGTCTATAATTGAACTCTTAAGTGTATCGAAATCGACCACAAATATTGATGGTAATCCTGTTGGATGGGAATAATTTAAATGGTAAATAATTAGGAATTCATTCTACCTTTGGATGGATGATGATGATCGTCGTCCTAATTGAACCGGACAGGGAGAGCGTATTTAATCAATTTAATGGGAAAGATTTGATAACATTTGGCTTTGAGGTAAAAGACTCTTAATGGCTAAATAAAATATGAATTTGCCTCAAATTGGTTGTAGAAAATTAGTCCTTAAAGAAAATTCACTTGATGGCAATTTTATGGCCTACAAAAGCGAAAATAATAAAAAATAGAGCAGCTCTTCGGCTTAAAATTTGAAAAAGGGGCAATTCGTTTGGAGGTGTTTTTTTAAATTGCAAATAAAACACACCAAATGAATATGAACGGAGGAAACTTAATTGTGGCCTGGAAGAACAGTGTCTGCCATTTGAGTAAATCTTTGTGTAAGGGCCCTGTTATACCTGGATCCGTAAAAAAATTTTTCTCGATTTTGGATAGTGGCTGAGTTACCATTTACCCATAAAGCCTTCGCACTTCACATAAATCCAGCGAAAAAGTCTAACTCCGACATCCCATTTTTCTCGAGTTTGCATATGGTAAGGGCAATAATGGACTCGAAAGGTCGACACCAACAAAAGTTGCTAAGAAATTCTAATTTTTATAGTAAAACGGAAAAATTTGAAAACCAAAGTATTTGGCAAACAGTACTGAACGAGAATAACTCAACCCTACGAGGCTAGCTACGCGCGATCTGTCAAAAAACCCAATCGAAAAACACATGTCTAAATGAAACACCTGTAATTCGGAGATCGCCCAAAGGGTTGAGTGTTGGTATGTTGTGTTTCAGGCAAGTAAAAAGCAACTAATTTCATTCTTTGACTCGAGCACCTTAGTGAAGGACTTTCCAGAGAGTGTTTGAAGTTGAAGTTGACTTTCTTATTTTTTTTTTTTTAAATAATGGAGGCGAGGCTAGACTGTTTTTCAGTGTTTCTTTGAAAATTTTAAGAAGGCTTTTGACACTGTTTTTTGGGATACAAACAGCCCTGAAAAAGGCCTTTTTCTTAGCTCAAAAGGATATACAAAAGAAATGAACAAAATTACAACCACTTTGCTCATTTACAATTCAATTTGAGTTACGTACACTCTACCAGATGGTGAAAAAAAAAAATACGTTAAACCAACAAATTGTAATTACATTTGAGGAAATCGAACTTGTCTCTTTCCCATTAACTCATTCGCCAGGATATGCGCTGAGCACCTTGTCAACACAACCATACCACAGGCCTTTAAACATTGGTTATTGGGTTTTTATTTCCCCACACATTCCAGAGTCCCATGGTAGTACTCGCAGCACTCGCTCGTGAGGATAAAACTGGAAACGCAGTGTGGCAGTGCATATTGGTAAAAATTGTATTCCTATCCGAGAAAAACCAGACCAATCCCACAGACATTTCGCAGATACAAATTCAATTTAAGCCTTATTCATTCACTGGGATACAGCATGACGAATGTGTGCAGTTGATGCACACAAGAGCCGATAATAACAAACTGACAGGCAGTCAGACACGGTATTGCATATCAGAGAGTTGGCAGGAACTCAACACCCTCCTGGATGCCCCTTCACCCGGCAATAACACACGCGACTATACAAGGACGACACGGAACAATTCATGCAAAGTTGCAGAAATTTTTGATTTTCTCCTTCATTCGGCAGCTACACATGAAGAACACAGAAATCATTTTTCGACAGATTTTTATTTTTTAAACTGGGTGACAGGACGACGACGACGGCGAATGGAATACGACAAGTGTAGTGAAGCCTTGTCGCTCTGTGTGTCGATTGCAGCAATCGCATGTGCACATGGCGGCAGTTATGTTGCATTATTTGTCACCGCATGTGCGCGATGTCAGTGAATCCTGAAAACGTCAGCACCAGTCCAGGAGTGATGGTGATTATGGTGTTGTCAATGATGATGTTCAAGGAGCAAACGTAGATAGGTGATGATGGCGGTTAGGTACCTATCTACACACTGCCATGAATCCCGTGTATAGGAGAATCACTGGGATTCTGTGAAATGCCTGACTGTGGCAGCATTTTATTCGTTTCGTAATCGTATGTACCTACAAACGGGCGCAGCGGCAGAGCTAGAGAATTCGATTTTCCTCGAGATAGTTTCGTTTGGAATTTGAAAATTCAATTGCCGACAATGGCTGCAACTCTCGCATCCCAAAGTGAGAGTGAGTGTCGGTTGACTTTTTGAAGCGCTTTTCTGGAATTTCATTTATTTGATGTTTCACACCTTTCGATTCGCTGTGATGTGTGATGTGTGGCGGTGCGGTCAATGGAGTTTCGAGTAGATATTTTTTTCTGCAAGGTTGAAAACTATTTCTGAACTTTTACTTTTCCACCTGCGGCTAGTTCGAGCGGCAAGAGGAACTTTTGTTGGAATTTTTAACGCCACATGCCAATGAGCGGTTGGTAGGTGAGCTTGCTTTTTTTCTGAGCGTTTTACAAACTCTGGAAATGCTAAAATACTTTTAATTTCTTTAAGCATAGGAAAATTCAAAAATCACACATAAAGCTCTTTTTCCTTTGAAAGAGACGGTTTTGTCTCATGAAAAACATTTGCAACCATAACAAAGCTCACGTAAGAAGATGGAACAAAAGACAGAGAAAGAGCGGGTCCACCTAGAGAAAAAAGACAAGAATCAATCCAAGTAACACACTCTGGAACCATAAGCATTGGTTTTGGAATATTGGACTTAAAAGACAATCAAAATGTAGGATTGAAAAGCGAAAAAACCCTCTAAAATTTCTACATAAAGCCAACTCTTAACACTGTTTTTCATTGACGGGGAAATAAGTTCTATAAGAGCTCTAAGTAGAACCCTTTTAGCACCTAATCTGGAGTGCTGTAAAGTGCAATATCACCTCTTTAAAGGTTTTGTCAGGGGCCCCATTAAAAGCACCTTTTAGGACTTTTGGAACTTTTGGGGTAACCGTAACAAGACTTACGGTTAAACTTTTAGGGTAAAACAAGAGTAATGGTAACCCTGAAAAAATGCACGCCATGTATGACTGAAAAGCAAAAAACCTTATAAAAGTTCTACATAAATCCAACTCTTAAAACTCTTTTCCATTGAAAGTGAAATAAGTTCTATAAGGGCTCTAAGTAGAACCCTTTTAGCACCTAAGCCGGAGTGCTGTAAAGTTCCATATCACCTCTTTAAACGGTTTGTAAGGGGCCCCTTTTTATGGGCCAACTTTTATGGTAACCCTGAAAAAATGGACGCCATGTATGACTGAAAAGTGAAAAACCTTATAAAAGTTCTACATAAAGCCAACTCTTAAAACTCTTTTTTTATAGAAAATGAAATAAGTTTTATAAGAGCTCTAAGTAGAACCCTTTTAGCACCCAAACTGGAGTGCTGTAAAGTGCCATATCACCTCTTTAAAGGGTTTGTAAGGGGCCACATTAACACCACCTTTTAGAACTATTGGAACTTTTAGGGTAACCGTAACAAGACTTACCAATTAACTTTTAGGGTAAAACAAGAGTGATGGTAACCCTGAAAAAATGAATGACATGCATAACTAAAAAGCAAAAAACTTTATAAAAGTTCTACAAGCCAACTCTTTAAACTCTTTTTTTTTGACAGGGAAATAAGTTTCATAATAGCTCTAAGTAGGACCCCTTTTCGCACCCAAACTAAAGTGCTATAAAGTGACATATCACCCTTATAAAGGTTTTGTAAGGGGCCCCATTGCATGTATAGCACAATTTCTTAGGACTTTGGAACTTTTAGGGTAACCCTTACTTAAAAAATACTCTTAGGGAGAGGGTGTTCAATTATTCCTACTGAAAGGTTATTTTGAATTTTTAAAAATCCTTTAAAAGATCCTTTAATATTGACATTACAATGTCATTTTCCTCATTAAGAATTCTGATCTAGACAGGTTGGCATATATTCTCTGGGAGTGTTGATTTCAGAGTTGCCATAATCTTATCAACGGCTTGCTACCTGGAAATGTGAAAAAATCTTTGTACCGCATGTCCATTCTGAGAATCGTGCGGAGGGAACTTGGTGGTCCGAAAAAATTTTCCAAGCCTCCGCCACCAACTCTAAATCTTCAAGTGCCGACCGAGTGGTCGACCTTTTCCAAGCACCTAATTTATGACTTGTAATGACTTAAAACTTCTGCAGATTTTGCGATGAGATTAATGAGATTCCGAAACACATTCTGCAACATTTTTCTGGGCACTGAGCCACAAAAGGATAATATGTCTGGGAAAATAACTAACTTCAGAACGAGAGAGAGCCACCTTAGACCCAGTTTCCATTCTCAGATTTTCTTGTTCTTTAGTTGGGTTTTTTCAGTTTTGGCCAAAATGAGTTTTAATAGCCTCGATATTGTTTAGAAAACCCTATCCAAGGCTTATTAGGGCCAGCGCGAAACCCAACTTAAATGATCCTCTGTACCGAAGCCACGTTTGTGCATCATTTGTGTTTTTCGAAATCGCTGACATAGTCTATATTCGGCCTTAGTAAAGAGCCACCTCTACGTTTTCTTTTCAAATCATGGGCAGTCTTAACGCGTAAGGTCAGTGCTGGGTGCCAGGATACTTGTTGTGGAGCCCATTGTCTGTGCCGTCTTTCTCGCGACACCCCTGTTAAAGCCAACCTAACCTTTTATCTAAGGCGTCAAGTGATATTCTCCTGCGAGAGTTTTTATCCTTAAAACCCTCCCTATCTTGGTTACTTTACTTGACATTACTGTTAAAGCCAACCTAACCTTTTATCTAAGGCGTCAGGTTATATTCTCCTGCGAGAGTTTTTATCCTTAAAACCCTCCCTATCTTGGTTACTTTACTTGACATTGGAACCCCTCTAATTGCATTTTCTTCTTCTACGCCAGAACATTCTGCCCTATCGAAACCAGTTGACATTTGAAATCCAACGAGTATGTCCCTCTTCTGTCTTTCTCTGTTTTCTCCTTATGAGAAGAATGCTTGTTGCAGAGTGCACAATTTAACTTAAGAGAGACTTCAAAAGCTCCTTTGTCAGCTCGGTTTGGACAGTTGGTTTACATGTTGTCCCTATGTTGTCTGATTTTTCTCTATTCGAAAAAGATCGAAACCAGCAGTTCTCCAAGGACTATCGGGTTGGGGCAGAAATTATTCTGACGGGGTCAAAATAATTTAATAAAATTCTGCTTTTCAAAATTCTGGAAAAGCAACTTTGACATAGCGATACAGTGAAATATTTATGTGGGCGTGGCACCACTTGGCAAGCCCCTCTCCAGAATTTTGAAAAACAGAATTTTGAAAGCAGGTAAATAGTACCTTTTTTGTTGTGCCAATTATTGGAAATTTGTATCATGGCCCAGTTTCGAGAGTAGCTACAAATTTCCAATTGGTGTAACAAAAAAGTTATATTTACTCCACTGGGTCACAGGCTGGGTCGTCGCGTCGCGCGGTCACCGAAAACAATAAACCAAGTCGAAACTTCACCTGAACCGAGCGAAATCGTGATTTTTTTTCGGCATCCGGGGCAAGCTATGAATTTGAGACAGGCGTGAAAATAAGCTACAATTAGCCCACCGGGTCCCCTGTACGGCCGCTGTAGTATATTCACTAGATTCATAGAACGCCCAAAATTCTTAATTTGCAAAATGTGAAGTCAGTTCTTCTTCCTCTTTCGCAGTTTCTTTTGGGGATTGGTTTCTATGAAATTTAAGAGACACCATTCTTACTCCTTCATTTCCCTTGTTTTGTTTCTGTCCCTTTGCTATTTGTCATGCATATTTAAAAAGAATAAAGAGAAATGTACTAAGACCATGTCTCCACCGAACACTAATCTGCGGTTAACATAAATCTTCAACCTTCTACTTATTTCCTACAATTCTCCAAATTTACCACAAGCTTTAAATCATCTGAGCTAGTAATGAAAAATAAATCTCCTCATAAATCTCAGTCATCCTTCTTACCAATCTCTTTAATGCCACTCTTAAACCCTTTTGTTTAAAAGATGTTTTAAGACAGTTTTAAGACTGTTTTAAAGATGCTACTGGAAAAGGTAACTGAAATTGTCCACGTATGACATATATGTTGAAATTATGTGTCTTATTGAGGTTTTTCACGAGGAAATTTTTTTTTCTTTTCGCTCCTGGGAAATGTCGTCGTCATTCTCTTTTGAAATGAAGAATGGCAACAAAAGAGTGCTCGCGTCAAGGTTATCTTATCCCAATTCAGTGGAGACACTTCTGGATTTATTTTCATCATCTTCCGCTGGTCGCAGGCGCCGCGCCGGCGGAGACATAGTAAAATGCTATGTGGAAACCTTATAAAGCTCAAATTTAAAAGGTTAAAAAGGTTGAAAATAAATCTTGAAGTTTTTCCACCGGACATACATAAGATTAACTTGACGATAAACTGTTTCTCGTCGTCATTTCGAATCTCAAAAATTAGTCATGATGAATTTTGCCAGGAGCAAAATAATAATTTTCAACAAGTGGGCGGGTTTCCATAAGCCCAGGCGAATCGTTGGATACCCCATCCCGATTGACCTCTGTCAAGCTTTGAATTGTGTAATCAACATTCATTGTTGAATTTTTATTTTTTAATTTATTTGCATTTGGAATTTTTCAGCTAAGAATCTCCTTGAATAAAAACAGGCATGACGTCGACTCTTTTCAATAACAGCAGATTTTTTGTTCAAATATTTTATCAGATCTCGTTTACATGTAGCGTTGATTGCTTTTCTTTCAAAAAATTTTTGATTCACTTAAAGATGCCTCTAAAAGTGGGCGTGGCGTTTATTTATTTATTTATGTTGATAGCCCACGTATATCTGAACATTTTAAATTGCAAGTTTTCTAGATTTCAATAAAAAAACTATTGAATAAATGCTGTTTATAAGAAGGTAAATCCAATGTGACCACGCCTAATAAATAAAGTAGGCGTGTCAGAGGGCAGATTTAATATATGTTGACAACCGCACAGCTGCGGGACCTTGAAGGAACATATATCAAGTTTCTCAAATTGTAAGACCTCAAAAATATACTATTTTCAATATCTTGCCGAGAGAATTAAAATGTGAATTTTTAATCTCGGATTAGTGTGCGGTGGAAACATGGTAAAAAAAGAATGAAGTTAAGAGTAAAATCTCCCCATGGAATCTTGCCATATCGTTTTTATCAGATCTGGTTTACATGTTGCGTTGATTGCATTTTTGTATCAAGAATTTCATTGCACTTAAAAACGCCCCTAAGAGTGGGTGTGGTGAAAATTTATTAAATTATGTTGACAGTCTACGTATATACCTGAACAATTAAAAGCGCAAGTTTTCTGAATTTCAAGCAAAATAATTGAATAAATGCCGATTATGAAAATGCAACTGAAGTGTGCCACGCCCTCATGTGGGCGTTTTTAGTTTTTTTTTTTGAAATGCCAATCATAATACCCCCGCATACTCAATTTCAGCGTCCTAAGACAAATTCGATTTTTCGTGCTCTTAAGTAAAGTGGGCGTGTCAGTGGGCAGATATCAAAACTTTTTTACAACTGTACTTTTTCGGTACCGAGAAAGAACATATTTGAAGTTTCAAGTTCCTAGCTCAAAATTTAAGACTTTAAAAATATACAATTTTCAATATCTTACCGAGAGGATTAAAATATGAATATGAATTTTTTTATTTTTTTTTTAGAGATTAAAGGAAAATTTCCTCCAATCAGACTGTATACGATTTTCTTGACCTTTTTTGTGGTCAAGTAAGCCTGGCACCAATAACATCGGGTTTGCATGGTGACTGTCCCTATGTCTGGTGCAAATATAGAAATTTATTTATTATAACACGGGGTATACCAGTCCCTTTCTTTGATGTCTACCACAAAGATTGAAAAGACATCTGAACCTGAAATGTAACCATATCTGCTGAATTGTGAGTACAAAAAGGGTTGCTTTGGCCAGAACTCGGCGCTTCTGTGAATGAGAAAAATATCAGATTTAATGATGTCTAGAGAGGATTAAAGCATTTTTAAATTTGGACTCATTCCGCTTACTGGAATTACTCAGGTCTAGAGAGGCAAATAAGGGACTGCTTCGCATACTTTCGCCACGAAAAAATATGTTTTCAAGGACCAAAAAGGATAAAAAAAATGTGTTTTAAAGAATTGCCCGAAAACTGCACAAAAGGTCTCAAGCGTTTGGCCGACGAACTTTCCAGTTTAGCCTTTGGTGGTAATCAAATTTGTCTTCCTGGTTCATTCCCAAAAACTTTCATACTTTGTCCCATCATTCTAAAACTTTCCACAAAAAAAAAATACCACAGGCAAACAGAACTCAAATAAAATGCATTTTCCTCCGCCTTCACGAAATAAGCAGTGCCACGGAAATTAACCCAGGAAATACTCAAGCTTTACATATACCTAAAATGGCTTCAAGCCCATAACTGTATCCTGGATGTAAGAGTAGAACTCTACTTCGTCTTCCTGTTTAACTATGGTTAGAAAAACCCAAAGTCCAATTTGTCTACACAGAATCTGGAGAAATAGACCTGCGGTCACTTACACAGAATTTCGAAAATTTTAATCCAATTCGAAAACTATTTAAACATTATTTTATCACTTTTACGGTTTGTTAGTCCGTTTGGTTGCAAATCCTTATAAATCCCTGCACTTGCATATAAAGTGTGCTCCTTCGCATAGCTTCTGTGTCTCTGTTCACTTGTAATAATTGAATTGTATGAGCAATTTTAGTTTCGAGCTAAAGCATAATCTACGTTCTATGACCAGGGCAGAGGAGCATCCTTATGTAATATTGACAGGAGGGCAAACCTAGAGTTCACTCGTATACATCTTGGTCCTTTGGCATTGTGTATATTTGTTTGTTTTTACTCGGAACGAAAGGATTTCATTTTGATTCCGGTGGTGATGTAATAAATATTTTCCTGGAAACCGGGCATAAGCAAAGGAAGGTAAATCAATTTTTTTCAGAGGACCTACTTTCCAGGAGCATCTTTCAGAAAATATTAAAATACTTGGGCAAATGTAATTTAGCAAATAGCACGAACTCCACGAGACAGAAAGATGCCTTTCTCGTGATTGCACGACGATGACGAAAGAATAATATTAAAAGCGACTGCGATCCTTCAGGTGGATACACCAACGTCCAGCGCGCGGCGCGGACTAGTGGACCCTTGTTCTTTATTGAAAACAAAATAAAGAAAGCTGCCTCCTCCTCCTCCGCCTTGTAATAAGATAAGGTTAAATGAGGTCAGTCTTCCGCCATCTTCATTCAAGATGTCAATCTGTCAGAACCACGGGGTTGGCTGGCCGAACCAGTTCTGTCAACTATGAAAAATTAATCCAAACAGCAGAAAGGACCCTTCTGCGGAATAAGCAACAGCAGCAGCAGAAGGACAAAGGATTCAACAAAAAAAAAAAAATGAGGAGCAACGTAAAAAGAAAATCTGCAAACTCAAAAGTTCGGTACAAGTCCGCAGCACACAGACGACGGGTGGAAAACTTTGTTGAAAAAGTTTTTTTTCTTGGTCTTTGATTCCCTAAGCAAAATTATCTAAAGATTATGTTGGTGGTTAAAGGGGGTGGAAAAATGCCACACGCTTCGGTATCAACCGACAAGCGGACACAAAAGTCGCTGAAAATTTATTGAATAGTTGTCAGGACATTTTTTTTTTGCGGAGTAAGACAGCAGCTGCAGCGTAGCAATGTCATCATCGAAACGCAGCAGCAGGTGAATTTCAAAACTAAATCGAATGAAGATTAACTGTTGGTCTGGAATGGTCGCGACCATCAGTTGCAGGATATCCGAAAGTTTGTTCCGATTATTCCCGGCAATCGTCCTTCTGCCGCCGAAATAAGGCGGCAAGTAAAGCAAAAAAAAGGAAAGTTGCCCAAAGTTTCCGCACGACGACGAAGAAGAAGTTTTACATTTTCTTACGGTCATCAGATTTTGGGTGGTGGTGTATACGCATAGATCCTTCTGCAGGATAACTCATTTTTCTTCCTCATCTTTTCCGCCAATCTGCGGATGCCATTCACTTCCTTGCCTTGGAACATCAAAACCAGGCGCGCTATTATTCTGACAGACATTCACTTCGTTTTTGGCCGGACGACTGCTATTGCATTTGGTTTGTCCTTTTCGCTGGTTGTCGGCAGGCAGGCAAATGGGTAAAAACTATACGAAAATATTTGAAAACACATTAAAACTTATGAATAACTACCGAAGGACTATGAGGAAACTATAGAACTGCTGCTGTTACAACGAAGCGAAAGTATTCAAACTATGGTGTTTGTTGAGTAAAAAAAAAAATACTCAAACAGGACGACAGGACGAATAAAGAAGGAAATCTTTTAGAAAATGGTGAGAACGAAAAAGACGGAGCAAATATTTAAGGCGAATGGAGCGTTGCAACAGCACTTTGGATGAACGATGAGAACGGAGTGCGGTGTGCAAAGTTTTCTCAAACTATGATTACTTTTGGTTGGAAGTTGGATTTGGAGACTACTCATTTTTTTGTTTGCTCAAGTCGACTGCGTATAGCTGTAGGAGGGACCGCAGGTGAGGAATTATATTTTATGGGAGTTCTTTGCTTTCGTTTTCCGCTAATATTTCACTTGGTTGATTTAGTATTAGGGGTGATTAATCTGTGGGATTGTGGCTGGGGTTTCGGTGGATGCGGTAAGTCAAAATCGATGGAAAGTTTGGATTTTGTTTTAACCAGCTTTTAAGAGAGAATTTTTCTTTTTAAAGACCCAAGAATGTCGAAGAGCTTAAATTTCTAATCATGGGGAATTTTTTAGAACTCTTCACACAAAGCAGGAACAATGCCCCCAACCGACTGCGCCAAACGTTTATGTTTCTTCTTTTTTTTTCAAGATCCAAGACAGTCGAAGAGCTTAAATTACTAATCATGGGGGAATTTTTCACACAAAGCAGGAACATTGCACCCAACCGACTGCGCCAAACGTTTATGTGTCTGAGTTTTTTTCAAGATCCAAGATAGTCGAAGAGCTTAAATTATTAATCATGGGAAACTTTTTAAAACTCTTCACACAAAGCAGGAACAATGCCCTCAACCGACTGCGCCAAACGTTTATGTTTCTGAGTTTTTTTTTCAGGATCCAAGACAGTCGAAGAGCTTAAGCTATTAATCATGGGGAGCTTTTTAAAACTCTTCACACAAAGCAGAAACAATGCCCCCAACCGACTGCGCCAAACGTTTATGTTTCTTTCTGTTTCTGAGTTTTTTTTTCAAGTTCCAAGACAGTCGACGAGCTTAAATTTCTAATCATGGGGAACTTTTTAGAACTCTTCACACAAAGCAGGAACAATGCCCCAAGCCGACTGCGCCAAACGTTTATGTTTCTTCTGTTTCTGAGTTTTTTTTTTCAAGATCCAAGATAGTCAAAGAGCTTAAATTATTAATCATGGGGAACTTTTTAAAACTCTTCACACAAAGCAGGAACAATGCCCCCAACCGACTGCGCCAAACGTTTATGTTTCTGAGTTTTTTTTCAAGATCCAAGACAGTCGAAGAGCTTAAATTACTAATCATGGGGAAATTTTTAGAGCTCTTCACACAAAGCAGGAACAATGCCCCCAACCGACTGCGCGAAACGTTTATGTTTCTTTCTCTTTCTGAGTTTTTTTTTTATTCAAGATCCAAGACAGTCGAAGAGCTTAAATTACTAATCATGGGGAACTTTTTAGAGCTCTTTTAGAGCTTAAATTATTAATCATGGGGAACTTTTTAAAACTCTTCACACAAAGCAGGAACAATACCCCCAACCGACTGCGCCAAATGTTTATCTTACTTTCTCTGCTTTTTTTCTTTTTACCTATATTGGAAATTAAGAACATGTGGATCGAGAGCAATTAAGGCTTTAAAAGAAATGTAATAAAAGAGTAATCCACTCGACTGCGCCAAATATTTATGTTTCGTTAGACTAATAATCGAAAAACTGAGAATTATTTCTTTCGTTGCTATTTCACTTCTTGTAATTAGTTTTTAGCCCATTCAAAAATTCTCGTATTTTTTAAAGGATAAAGTTTTTCATCCAGATCCTAGGGGCAACACGAAAGGTTAAAAGGCCCCCACAAATCATAGTTATTGGGTCGTATTGGGCTTTTTGGTTTTAACATTCATCGTGAACTAAGCCAATAATGATTGAGAGCGACAATCTATTTAAAAAAAATTGTTGAAAAGAGTAATTCACTCGACTGCGCCAAATAATTGTGTTTCATTAATCTACTTATCAGAACATTGGGAGTTTTTTCTTTCATGGTTGTTTCACTATCAGTAACTTCTTCTTAGCTCATTCAAAAATTCTGTTCTTTTAATGGACGAAAGTTTTCTTATCCCAATTCTAGGGACAACACTAGACGTCAAAAAGCCTCCTCCACAAATCAGAGTTAGGGTCAAATTGGGTTTTTTTTATATTATTGTGAACTAAACCAGTAAGGATTTTGAGAAAGAAACGATTGAAGAGAATGATAAAAAAAGAATAATCTACTCGACTGCGCTAAATATCTGTGTTTTGTTAAACAACCTATCAGAAAATTGGGCGCGTTTTTCATTACCTGTAATTTGCAGCAATCTCATTCAAAAATTCTATTTTAAGGACGAATGTATGGATCCTGATCTCAGGGGCAACAAAAAAAGGCAAGAGAGCCTGCACTAACATCTTTAGAGCGTCAATCTGGGATTTTTCTAGTCTTAATAACGTTGCGAAGTGAGACCATACATATTAGGAGCGAAAAACGTTTTAAGGATTTGTGAGAAAGGAATCCATTCGACTGCGCCAAGAATTATTGTTCGGTTTTATAAGTTATCAGGACATTTGGAGGTATTTTTTTATGGTTGCTTCAGAACTTCGATTGTTTGCTGTATTATTTGAAAATTCTGATATTATCTCAAAAAATAAAAGTTCTCATCCTGATCGCATTGGTCTCAACTGACAATAGGTAAAAGGACCTGACAAGTGTTACAGAACATGGTTAAACTTCTAATAAGTAAATATTATAGCAAGTTAAGCCCATAAAGTGTCAAAATAAACGCCGGACAGGAAGTGTAACAAGTGTAACCCTTTCGACTGCGCCAAATGTTAGATTTCATTGAACATGATTTAAGGCGCTTTTTATTTAATGCGTATTATAGGTAGTCATTCGTTGAATTCGAAAGCTTAAAAGCAATGAAAATCTCAAAAGAAGTGAAGAGAACTACCTTTTCGACTGCGCCAAAATATTATATTTCCTTTGAAAAATTATTTCCAGTATATTTGGCTATTTTTCTTTCGGGGTTATTATAAGTTGTATTGTTTTGTTCTATGATCCAAAAATCCAGACATTTATCAAAGGACGAAGGCTTTTATCTTGACTCCAAGGATTTATGATTTAAGGACATCCTTAAGGAAAAAATGTAAAAAAAATATAACTAAACGATCATACTGTGACCTCTTTAATCAAATAGCATAGTAAGTTAAACTTTTAAGCTTAAGAGCAATGGACGTCTTGAAAGAAGCGTTAAAAGTGGTTCGACTGCGCCAGAATTTATGTTTCGTTTGAAAAATTCTCAGGATATTTGTGGGTTTTTCCTTCATGGTTGTTATTTATTGTTCTAGTGTTAAAAGATTTTGATTTATTTTAAAGAACGAAGGTTTTTGTCCCAATACTTAAGACCATGACTTATAATAAAATATTTGAACCATCATTCTATGACCTCTCAAATTAAAAAACAGAACAAGTTAAACTTTTAAGCTTGAGAACAATGGGTGTCCTTAAAAATGTGTAAAAGTGAAGAAACCTTTCGACTGCGCCAAAAAATTTTGTTATCTTTGAAAAATTGACAGTATATTCGACGATTTTTTCACGTGCTTATTTCAAGTTGTTATCTGTGGTTCTTTTATTTAAAAACTCAGATTTTATCAAATCTTCCAATTGCAACAGAGTCTTGAATCCTTAGTTTTCAGGGGTCTGTGACTTAAAGGCTTCCACAAATGCTAAACATTAGTCAGACCACCATTCTGTAGCCTTTCTTATAAAAGAGCACTCGCAATCTTCGGAGCAATGAACATTTAAAAAAAAGTGTAAAAAGAAAGAAACCATTCGACTGCGCCAAATGTGTGTGTTTCGATTTAAAAATGGTAGAGACACTAAGAGACTTTTCATTCACGGTTGGTATGGGTCTTAACTCGTTGTTATCTCGTTCATTCACTAAATTTGGGTTTATTTTAAAAGACAGAAGCTTGAATTCCGAGTCAATGGTTTTCACATAGTAAAGTGCTTTAAAGACCCCCCCACATTGGTAAGGAGCTATTATGAAACGTTTATTCTCGGACTTGGTTTTGTTCAGCATCATAACAAAATAAACTCATAATAAATAGAGTTAAACTGTTTAACTAGAGTTAAACTTACTTTTTCAGCTCCGGAACTTGAAGGCCTGAAAGAAAGCAAAAAAAAATCATTATTTAGTATTCCGAAATGTAGAAATAGTAGTAAAATGCAATAAGATTTCTTACAGAGTAATAAATAAGAGTTGTAGGTAGACTGCGCCATCCGACTGCGCCAAAAACCTTACACACTTTTTAAAAATAAAAAAAAGGCAATCAAAGATTTCTGGCAGTTTAAGACTGTAAGAATTGTAGAAAGGAAAAGAAAAGTTGTTTCGTACAGTACAAATTTTTTTAACTATTTAATTAACGGATTTGGAGAGGCAACCAAAGAATCAGAGAAGCATAATAATTAGAAAGCCAAAAATTAATACTAAAGATATTTACTAATATAATAGTGATTGGTAAGACTAAGAAAAAGATTGGTAAGAAAGAAAATGCGATTACCGACTGCGCCAAAAATGCTATATGTGTTTCGAAAAGACTTAAACAAGGAATTGGTCAGAAAGATCACGATCAAAGGGTTATGACTACATAAATGCCTCAGCATTTGCAAACAGAGGCAAATACACCACAGAGAATGGGGAACAACAAGAAAAATTAGTTGACAAAGGCAGGAAATCTTTGGCCCTATCGGAAACCCACATCTGCAAAAGGAGTTCTAAATTAAGGTTTATTCAAAAGCATTACACCAAACAGGTGCAATTTTCTCCTACAACTAGTTTAACTCAATATAATTTAGAGCTGCTGGACACAACGCTTTGTTACTTTTTCGATCTTTGCTTCTGGTTGATCTCACTATGACGTTTTCAATCTGTCGGCGTTGTTATTTTATTTGTCATTCAAAGCAACCAAATCAGGTGCGTGCGCTTCGCTATAACGTAATGATAATACAATATTACAAAACTTATAGCTCGGGGTGAACTCGGGTTAAGTCCTCTACAACAAAAAGACTGATGGTCGGTCGCTTTCAATCTGTCGGTTTAGCAGTTTCTCATCTCATACAGTGAAAAATAATCTGGCTTAAGGCCTTTCTGTACGGATTGATGTTCGGTGTAATATCTTGAAGAAGGTCCCGGCTAAACTACGAAAATATCGATGTCGGTCGTTTTCAATCTGTTGGTTTGACAATTTCACTTCTCGATCAGAGCGAGGAACAGAATTATGCGTGAAGGCCTCACTTTTAGGGATTTATATTAGACCTTGCAACTTGAGGTGAGTTAGGACTTAGCTTTTTACAACAAAGTGAACACTGTCGGTCGTTTTTAATTTGTCGCAAATAATTTTTCAATCAGTTGAGCACAATTAGGCTCGAAGGCCTCACTTTGACTGATATTAGACACAAAAGTTTAAGATGAATCCTGGTTAAATTAATTGCAGCGAAAATATCGGTGTCGGTCGTTTTTGATCTGTCGGTTTGTGACTTTTAATTCTCAACCAGAACGAGGAACATAATTACTGGCAAAATTTTAGTTCTAATGAGTTGATATTAGGCGTAACAGCTAGAGGTGAGCTCGGGTTAAGAATTTCACATCAAAAAAACCGATGTCGGTCGTTTTATATATGTCGTTTTTGGTGATTTTATTTCTCAATCAGAGTAATAGAAATACGCTCGAAGGCCTCACTTCGATGGATCAATATCGGGCGTGACAGTTTGAAGTAAATTTGGTTAAAATCTGTGCAGCGAAAATATCGGTGTCGGTTGTTTTTGATCTGTCGGTTTGCGACTTTTAATTCTCTACCAGAGCGAGGAACAGAATTACTGGCAAAATTCTTGTTCTGATGAGTTGTAATTATGTGTAACAGCTAGAGGTGAGCTCGGGTTAAGCATCTCACAGCAAAAATATCGATGTCGGTCGTTTTAAATATGTCGTTTTAAGCGATTCTATTTCTCAATCAGAGTAACAGAAATACGCTCAAAGGCCTCACTTTGATGGATAAATATCGGACGTGACAGTTAAAAGTAAATTTGTGTTCAGCGAAAATATCGGTGTCGGTCATTTTCAATCTGTCGGTTTGCGACTTTTAATTCTCGACTAGAGCGCGAAACAGAATTACTGGCAAAATTCTCGTTGTGATGGGTTCATATTAGGCGTTACAACTAGAGGGAAGCTCGGGTTAAGAATTTCATAGCAAAAAAACCGATGTCGGTCGTTTTAAATATGTCGATTTTAGTGATTTTATTTCTCAATCAGAGCAACAGAAATACGCTCGAAGGCCTTACTTCGATGGAATAAAATCAGGCGTGACAGCTTAAAGTGGGTTAAACCTGTGCAGCAGATAGATCGGTGTCGGTCGTTTTTAATCTGTCAGTTTTAATGCCAATAAATGACGACTTTTTGTTTATTTTTTTCTATGTTGGACAACTATCGATGGCCCTCTAAGGTCTTACCCTAGCCCGTTGGACGCCTCCTTCAACTCTCAACAAGTTGTAGCAGTTTTGTTGCGTATAGAATGATTTCGGGGCTATAGGAACAAATTGCAATAAGTCGAACATAATACTCAAACTTCATATTAATTAATTGCACGCCTTTCATCTTATCTCCTCTCATCGGAGGGAGGTTTCATGGCAAATCGATCTGGAAAAAAAGGGGGGATCCAAAATTACTTCCGGATATCACAGGCCAAGGAACTCACTCAATTAAGCATCCTAAATATTAAATTACCCAAAGCAATTAACAAGTAAAAGTTATTAAGGACGAAGTCGTAGGTACTCGTAACGCATTTTTATAAGCAGCATAAATCGTGAAGCATTTCCACTTCCTCCTTAAAATGCAAGCTATACACTCTATCTCCGCTGCTCCTCCAGCAAGGACGGAAAGAATAACTTTCCACTTAACCCGTTCATAAAATGTGCCCGCCTGAGTGTAGGTGGCACCCGCATCAATTGATGTTTATCTGCAGCACATAACCTTAACGTTCAGCTTTTAATGAGTTGGTTTTGTGTGTGGGTTTTGTATGAATGTACCTAGTGTTGTTGTTTATTTCATCGCTTTTTTTGTTGCTCCTTGAAGATAGGATAACATATTCTTTTTTCGCGGTTTTCCATCCGCTGCGAATGAAAAAAAACTTTGCAAAAGTTATACCAACACCGTTGTATGCACATCATGTAAGAAAGTCCCACATACACAGGCCCGTATGCTGCTCTCAGACTCAATGATGAGGACTTCTTAATTACATTTTTTTTGCTGCTCCTTTTAAAAGCAAAAAAAAAGTTAAGGATCAGCGAGAGAGCAAAAAAAAAACACCAGCAAGTTAGAAGCGAAAATTATGCTCCTCGAGGAGTCTCTCTCTACTTAAGCATTTGTAATTACATCCTTTTTTGTGCCATTTTTACCGCAAGAACACAATGTTGCGCGCCATCACTTCGAAAGGATGAACAAGGAGTAATTTTTACATAGATAAGCACGTGTTTTCCAAGGATGTGTGATGAGTTCTTTTGCTACTTTCGTTGTGTTGTGTTTGTTTTGAAGTTTGAGCGAAAAAAAGGCATAACCAGCAGCAAGGATGCGCAAAAGATGCCACGAATAGGTACGTGGATGTTTTTGTTTGCCCACTTGTTTATGGTTTTAAAATTGCTTGGGGATTTTCGCCTATTTTGACAATGACGATGGAGGCGAAGCGAAGCAGTGGCAATGCTGGCGGAGCTAATTAAGGCATTTTCAACTTAAAGCGTATTAGGAAAACTCTTTTTTAATTGGTTGCCATAGACCTGCAAAGATTGAGAGTGAAAAAAGGGTGCAAGACGTTGTGTAATTATCTGAGGTGCCTGTGGGTTGTTCATTAACAACAAAAAAGGGCTAAAAGAGGCTGCACGAGTGTTTGTTTTGAGACGAGGAAAAAGAAACGCCAATGGGTGTCGGTAAGCTGCAATTTGCGTGCTTTTAAACTTTTCTCTCTCGGCCTTCAATTACTCTACTCACTTGTCATAATTTAATTGGAGGGAAAATCGCCCTACTGACGTTATAAGTATTGTTTTCCGATAGGCTGTGAGACGTTAGTACTTAGCAGGACCCTGCGTAGCACTGGGTCCACAATAACCTTGGTAACACTCGGCCATAGCAACGCGTAACAACGAGTCCTTGAAAAACCTACAAGGGGCGACTTTTTCGGAACCATTTTAGGACGCAATCATTTTTTCGCATGAAACGAATGTCCTGTTCCCCTATTGTAGAACACGGGATTCTCTGGTGTTCAAAACCCAAAACCTTTTATTATACCCTTAAAAGACTTCATACACAACTCGTCCTTGACATTTATGGAGGTGCAAAGTGCTTAAAGAAGCTAGACCTCGTTTCCTAAGACATTTCCCGTGGAATTGCAAAAAATAATTTCCCACTTTCCCTACATATTAAGATTGGCCTTGAAACACTCATGCGAAATCCAACAAAGTTAACATTTTGACTTTAGGCTATTAGGCTTGATCAAAAGTCCTGGCCCACTGATGAACCTTTTCCCCCAGACTGATATTTGATTTTGAAAGTTTAGCCCAAACTTTTTGGTTAACTTCTCGCATTCAAGCTTATCTCCTCGTCCCTAGGACTAGACCTCCTCCAACCATCACCTGCCGCCTTTCCCCCGCAAAAATCACATCCATTATCATTTTAACACAGTCGAGTGTGTTTACATCGAGCAAATGTACACAGTTTTTGGTCAACACAGAACCTGCACGAATGGGTAATTTGCCCTCAAGGTGGGTATGGTCGCATCAGCATCAAGGATATTTGTGTTGCCTTTCGCTCATTCACAAACCGACTCGTTGATGACTGGAGAAATCTTCATGGGGCTCGCTATACACTATCCCCAGTTGACGGCACCGAGGACGTAGACGACACCAGATATAGGACCAAATACCAAATAGTATAAAGGTACACGCGCGCTCCCACAATAACTTTTTCTATTTTTAATGAATTCCACACAGGAAGCACGTGTTCCAGATGAGCGTTTCTGCGGGTATGGATACAATGAGTAAACTCGAACAGTAAAGGTAAGCCAACATACTGTGCGAACAGACTCCTCGAATGTTGGGATACGTATTCGTTCAACCCGGAGGATGTTTACCCTGACTGGCACTGTTTAAACGATGTTTCCATGTAAGGAGAAAGACAGCGAACTCAACCTAGGACGCGTATGCGAGGGGTATAATGGAAAGGTACTAATAATAATAATCGTTTATGTGTCGGATGCTTTTAGAGTACCAGCTAGAGGAGGGAAAATCTGCTGCCAGCGCAGTAGTTATGGTGGGCGTAATGACTAATGAGCGATCATTGTGAACGTTTACAGGTGTTTTGCCGCAATATATGGGCTGAAATGTCCTTGTTTCTGAGGAAAAGTGCTGTTTTACTCACATTGCGCTTGAAATCGCACATATGACAATGGCACTACTGCCCACTTTACGTGTGACTATCAAATTGGAGCACATTTTGTTGAAAACGAAAGTTGGGTAAGGACGAATCCTGATGAATAGTTGAGTTGTGCAAAAGATGCGAGTAAGCGTCGGCCGAAATTGGGTACGATTTTATATGGGTTCTGGATCCGGTATGGAGGAGCCTGATGATTCCTGATGAAAAATTATACTTTCGAATGGTTTTTCACATTCCCACGGACTGAGGTTGTAGAGTAAAAAAACTTTGCGATTTCGGTATAAGAGCAAAAACTGCTAATAGTCCTGTCAACTGTTAAATTGACAAGAGCCAGATGGGTGCTTTCAGCAGACTTCAAAACACTGGTCCATGTTGGATTGATTGATACTAGAATGAAGATAAGCCAGAAGCCAGATCCGAGACCTAAATATATAACTGACCCCTGAAGAAGCTAAAATACAATCAGCGAAACGTAAGGTAAGGAGCCATTTTTGTTTCTTAATCCGCATTAAAAGCATAGAAAGCCCGCACAGCTTTTTACCAATTCAAAAGATCCGACAATATCCGATCCGTCTTAACAAGACTTTCTGCGCCTTATCCCTGAAGGCCCAAGTCGGTTAAAAATTGGCGTACTTTTCAAGTTTACTCGTGCAATTACTAAAAACAAGTGAGTAAGTGCAAGAGTTCGTCTGCGACAAACTTCTATATACCCGACCGTGTAACACCAAATCTTAAATTTTTTTTGGCCCGAATTAATATTTGATTTGTATAAGCCACGCCCCCAAAAGTGCGTCTGGGCTAAGAACTAAAATCAATTAATTATTATTTCATTAGATTCCACCCAAAATGCGTTGAATCCAAAAACTATTTTGGAAAAAATTAGTTTTTTCCTAAAAACGCCCCTAAAAGTGGGCGGAGCTCAAAACTTTGTATGGATTAAATAAAATAAATAAAATAAATAGAGTGGCGCAACAGCTCGAGGTGAACCAGGGCCAACTTCTCAACAATGTATGCTAGTGTGTTAATTTCTTTACATACAAGGTGACCTACAATTTTTTGCCGAATCCGAACGGCACTTTGAGAAGTTTTTCAAGACAAATGTTACTCTCGGAGGGTTTGTCAGACCCTCGCGTAGGTGGGAGCCGTGAAAAAGAACAAGTCTTTTTTTTTCAGGTGGCAGAGGCAGGATTCGAACCCAGACCTCCGGCGTCAGAGGCACACACACTAACCACTGCGCCACGGCACCCACTTTGTATGGATTAAACTTAGCAAATAGCGATATCTTTAATATTTGTCATCAATTTTTTTTCGATTTCGAGTCAACTTTCCGAGAAATCGGGTTTTTAAAGATCCAAAATGTTAAAAGTGGGCATGGTCGATATTGTGGCCGATCAAATTTTTGCTTTGTCAAAGGCCTTGAGCCAATATTTCTCAGTTCCAAAATTTAAGTTCCTATTTCTATCTTGACCAAAAGGCATTTTCAAAGAAAATGTGAAATAGAGGTTGTCTCACATTGAAGCCAGTAGTGGGCGTGGCCTTTGACGGATCTACCCAAATTTCGCATTTTGTCTGTGCAGTAGAAGATCCAAGCGGTGTACCAAGTTTCAGCTCTCAAGCTTGAATTCGAAGATTTAAAATCTTCACGGGTACAGACGGAGGGACGGACATGGCTTAATCGATTCTCCTGTCGGTCCCATTTATATCTTTAAAAGGTCTTAGGGGTCTACGGTGATTATTTCACTGCGTTACAAACTTTACATCCAACTTAATATACCCTGGGTCGGATAAAAAACATCTGTCATACAAAAGCACTAAAAATTGCGAACTCCTTACCAGTATGACATCATCATGATCCGACCTCTTTAATACCAGCTGATTATTATTTTCTTATTCAGTTTAAACTTAAATATCAGCCCGTTAATTTTGGAATGGTATAAAAAGTCTTCCATTTTTTTCAACCTACCCTAACCCACTCTTCATATGACTTCCATGGTAGCTGACGGCCAGATTTGAAGTCAAAACTATCCTAGCTGATATTTTCAGACACTTGAAAACGACTTTACCATGTGCGACGCTACCTCCTATACCATTGAGTATAAAAAAAATTATCGGAGGAAAACTGGGTGCGGAAAACGTCTGGAATGGGTACGGAAATCCACTGCCGCTGTAGAAGGCTCATTAAAAAAGCGGCTTTAAGACCATCCTCAGGTGGCATTATTGCAAAATAGGGCCACTGTTTTTTGAAACATTGTCTCTCCTTCAAGTAATGAAACGTCGGCTAATTATTTCAATGAGTAATCAGGACATTGCCGAAACTAAATCTCCTTCTTCTTTTCAAAACGAAGGAGTCATCTTTTGAGAACAACTCTAGAAAAAAAAAAACGTTGGATAATGCCAGTCAAGCATGGACTCTGCCGAAGGCCGCCGCGAAAATATTCTGGCCCGGATAGCAATGTGCGGGTAATCTTATTTTTTTAACAGTTGGAAAGATCCATAGCTTTTAGAGCTCAATTTCTTCACGAGATGCTGACACTGCGCCGGCGACGTTCGACAATGATCGATTCCACTGAAAATCCAAACACAATACAGTGACGAAATGCCTTTTTGCGGGTTTTTTGCATACTTTTTTGCTCCGTAAACCTTATTTGCAATAACAACCCTAAGCAACCCTTATAGTGGTTGTGTTTGCTAAAATCTTTGTTACATAAAAGTATTTAAAATGTTCGCTTTGACTCTATAAGAAGAAAAAATGAGCCCTTTGGCAACTACGGGCCCGGTGGTAATCTGCACGTTACCCCCACCTTTTCGACTAACACTGACTTTGTATAAAAATGGTTTCGCGCAGTAAGATTTTCCTTGAAAGTCTAAGGCGGTATAAAGCGTGAGTCAACATCAGAAGGTACATCCCAAACCTATAAGCTGTACCAGACGAATATTCTTTTCCCACTTCCATCTGGACCCAGGGTGTCCAAAAAGCCTTCATGATGTCTCTGCATAGACAATGCACATAAACCAACAACATGAATATTCTTTTCATTTATTTTAATGACACTGAAGCTTAAAAAAGGAAAACCTTAATCACGAAGATATTCTCATAGAACTAAGTGACTTTGATCTCGTTATGACATGTCTTGCCGTTCAATATTAACGCCTATATTGTGTTAATATTGAACGCCTACCCAGACATGAGACGTTTATTATTGAAACCAGGCTTTCTTAAAGAAAGAGTGCATACTACGCTTCGAATGGACCTTCATGCATCTAAGCAAAGCAACAGCCAGTAAAGGGTTCAACTGGTTGATCACTAAAAAATTCATCTAATTTCAGAAAAAAACAATTTTTATTCTGATTAAAAACTTCCGCTCCAATATTTGAAATGGAAAACTTTCTTGATCCTCAAGCAATCTAATACCAGGTCGGAGAGGTTGGTTTCAAGTTTATTTTATTAGCTGTTAAACAATTTCGGTATGGCATTTAATTAGTTTATATAATCAAAAATTTTTTAAATTAGCTCAATAACTTTTTTTTTATGGCGATAAATGAGCTTAAAAAATGATTAATTTCTTCCGGAAGTTCAATAAATTAGTTCGTTGCAGCGAAAAATAAGTTCATAAAATCAATAAACTCTTTTGCTTCAGCGATAAATGAAAATAGAAATAAGAATGTTTAGAAAATACATAATTACTTTCGGAAGTTCAATAAAGTAGTTCTTTGCGGCGAGAAATAAGTTTATAAAATCGATACCTTATTAGATGAGCTTAATAAACTACTTTTTTGTGTTCATAAATGTTCATAAAATCAATTAATTAGTTGTTTGCAGCGAAAAATGAGTTCATAAAATCAAAAATTCATTTTATTAGCTCAATAAACCAATTTAAAACGCCCAGAAACAGGTTCCTGGAATCATTAGTTCACTTAACTCAACAAGCCATTTCATTTTGGCAACAAAGGAATTTAAATATTCAATTCATTCATCAATCCCAAATTAAAATATTTAAAGGTAACCCAAAAGTGCGCTATATAAGTTCGTTGGATCTACAAAATGAGTTTATAGATTTAAAAATGTAGCTTATAAGCTCAATAAACAGCGGTCACAAACGGGTTTATAAAATCGTAAGTTAATTTATTGAACTTAACAATTTATTCAATTGTGGTGTTGATTGTAATGAATCAGTTTATATAATCAGTTCACTAATTGAAGCATAGGAAAAAGGCCCAGGACAATAGGACTCAAAACGCGAAAATTAAAGACGGTTCCAAAAGGCATGACAATTTTAATATTTTAATTTTGTGCGACATGTGAATGGGGTGCTAGCCGCTCCCTTGCAAACCTGGCATGGGCGGAATGTTGAATTTTTGATGGGTCCAAGGTTATGTGTTTGTAAATTTAGAATATGAATTGGGGGTATGCTTTGACCCCTTCTGTGACGCCCACCTAGTTTTTGATCAATATTTCATTTTATTTTAGGATCGTATTTCGCTGAGAAATAGAGCTCATTCCTCTAGTTCCTACAGTAATTTTATTGTGGTAATAAAAGAGTTTATAGAATAGAAAATTTATTTTACGGATTCAATAGACTATTTTAAGTTAGTGGTTGTAACCTTAGATGTTTGTGGACCTCAAGTGCTTAGCCATTTTGATCTAAGGCTGGGATTTGACGATCAATGGTTTACTTTGGGCAAAGGTGACAGACTTTAGGCTTAAGGTACACCTGCACTTGTATTATTGTGTAGTTCAACTGCAAGCTACATCGGTAGAAGCCCAACCGGCTTCTACTTATCATAATTTTAAAGGTATTTTTTAATGAACAAAAAATATTATGCCCTTCACCGCCTGTTCAAATTATCTTCCATAAATTCTTAACTTAATAAGCCACCTTGAGGATGAAAACGAATAATCGATTATTTTTTCTTAGCTCGGGCTGGACAGATATTTTTTTTCATTTTCCCGGTAAGAGGATAGGATATGTATTTGAAAAGCGAGCAGGGCCATCCTTTTTACCTTTACTTTACTTAAAAGAAGTGACAAGTTGGTTCAGAGTAAGGAATAAGCAGAATTTTATTTCTTTAGTCAGAATTATGAAAAAGTAGAGTTCCGGAAAGCAGAGGTTTTAGCATAATTTCAGCCCGCTTGCTTGAAAAAGCTAAGACTGTGCCTTTGCGAGCCTTTCGTACCTTCCAACTGTCAGGAGATGTGTAAGGAGATGTCAACTGTTTTGTCGGCACATACTTTTGGCCAAATCTGTTATAGCTGCCCCGTGTACCTAGGTTTCCAACCCCTTAAAGGGATAAGTTTTTGATAAAATAAATAATTATCAAAGCGTAAATTGGAAAAAAGTTATAATTCTGGCTTCGAAACGAACAGCTTTTTGCACCTAAATGTTAAATTAAAGGAGCACTAGAGGCACTTTAAAGACATGACAAAAAAATGTTTGCTGGGTCTTAGCATGTCCGCATCAATAAATGGTAAAAAGTAATTTTCAACGATAACTTTCTATAGATTAATGGTTTCGTGGCTCGAGATGTTCGGCCTAAGATGTGTTTTCCAAGGCACGCTCTTTAAAGTTTTCTGTTTGTTTTAAATTTTTTGGTCTTGGCGTACCACAAGGTTCGATTCTGTGTCCCTTTCTGTTTCTCATCATTTTTTTTAAATGCTTGAGCAGTAAGCTTTAGGAAATTGTTTTCCATGTTGTTGAAGTACACTTAGTAGCGTGTCTGATTTCTGGATACAGCGAGAGGACAACAAAAAACTCATCAGAGCCCAGAATCGATTCTTAAACCAAGACAATTTTTGTAGTTTTTGTAAAAATAGTGTCCATTTCGGATACCGAGCGAAGTCGTTTAAGAACTCTGTTCCTTTAAGTTTTGACCCAAAGATTTTTAAATTCGACACGAAAAATTTAAAAATCACTCGAGTCTAATGGTCAACTTTAAGAAACTCACAAAAATTAGGCCATAAGCCCTTCACAATACTAAAAGTAAGCTATGCACTTGTGTTTCGAAAAATTTTCTTCAACCATTACAAAAGGACGAAAAAAACCAAGCAAAATACCAAACTTAGCTGACTGATGGCTAAGCACACATAAATCCTATAGCTCCGACGTGACAAGTGTAAACGAGTTAAGCGTCTGTTTGCCCCCGTCCATCAGAGATCAATTTCACAATCCAAGTGCATCCATTAAAAATGTTGAGCCAACTCAAAACCAACAACAGATTTTTTGATGCCATTCAGAGAAGAAAAAAAAAATATGAAAGTGCCACGGCCAACTGGTGAGTCCTTAAGAGTACAAAATAACAACAAACAAGAACACTAGAGCTGAATAAAAGGCCAAAAGAACTGTGCGCAGCTATGAACTTTTCTCCGAAAGCAATCCCAAATGACGATGGACGAATTGCTTGCTCTAGGCATAATACCTACGGCAGGACAAAGTTTTCCATAGAACGATAAGGGCTATATACACATGGAGGAGGCTCAGAGCGAAAGGCCCCCATAATGCAATATGACATAACCATAAAGTTCTATACGAGACAGTATACACCTAGACCTCCTACACAGGAATAAAGATGAACTCACCTAGGCGCATGAAAAACTGCACGAGAAAAAAACTTTTCCACTTTGACTTTGACAAAACAGGAAAATATTGTCCTCCCGATGTGAAGTCCTTGTTCCTTGCAATCACACACGTTCGCAAAGAGCGTCAGCCAATGTGAATATATTTTCTGTTTACAAAACTTTTTATACCCTCGTTGATGGTTTGTTGGTTTGGTATAAACTACGTCATGAAATCGTAGTTGCGGGCAACTTCTATTCATTGTTGTTCGTCGTCGTTGTCGTTGTCGAGTGGGGCGAATTATTGTCACAATCTGCTCGGGTCTCAAATAAACATCCTCTGACACACACGAACACACAGTGTCAAAGCTGGTAAACCTACCAATGAAAATAAAAGTTAAAGAAGAAGAATTGGATTTTAGCGAAAAGTTCGCAGGTAACTGAATACAAAATAGGGAAACAATAAATAACAGAGAAGAGCCAAATCCGTACAGGATGTGTGACAGGAAGGAGTGTGTCTCTGGATGGAAATGTGGTGCATTATTTTGACAGAAAAATTGTTCTTGGTTTTTGTTACTTTACGAGGATTTACTTTGAAGGACTTTGGATTACAAATCTGTCGCATTCAATGTTACTAAAAGTTTTTTTATTTTTTTTTTAACAAACGCGAAAGGGTTTCAGTTTTCACTATCACATTTATTTGGGTCCTTTATGGAGTCGTAGATATGCACTATATTTTGCACAACTTGTGCTGCAAAGTCATAGGCAAACATTCTTATGTCTGTGTAGGTGCATCAAATTCTAAGTCAATTTTTTACGCAGAACATCACGAATGTAGAACATACTTCAACAAGTGTTTATCACTTTTGTTGAAAGTGAAATCCACATAATTTTTCGACTTTGTGAAAGATTAGAGAAGAACCACTAATATAATCCGGTTTTTAACTGCTGCCAATTAGGATGAGAACAGGCATCCTGTGGAAGTCTGTTGCACATATGTAATGTTCTGCTTAAGAAATCCACAGCTTTTAATGTCACTCCTTGAAGCTTAGAAGTTGGGCGAGAGCCGATAAAGTTGGTTTTCGTTACTCCTAAAAGCTATAAGGATGAGACGTGGAAGCCTGTCGCACATACATGATGTTCTGAAAAAAGACTCCTTCACTCAAAAATGTCAACCAATCATAGACAAGAAAAAAACGAGTGCACCAGAATTTATGTCGGTACTTGGGCATGTAATAAGTCTCACATTTACCAACCGATTTACTTGACTATGCATTTTTTGGAAGGGCGAGTTGAGAACAATTTCAACAGTTACTTAAATCCCTTAGCTTGACTATAAAACACACGCTTTGCATTGAAATGCATTTATTGCTTTCATATTGTGGCCAATAAGAACCCTGTGATAACACTAATTGTCGTGTGTACTCATACTTCAATGACAGTGTAAAGTTGACATCCACCGGCTATTAGTGCCGAAGACGTTCAAATGGACTGGTAGAAGCGATAAAAGGGAAGAATCCACATGTATAATAACTTCAACAATAATTTATTTAATTTCCTCAAAAACAATTTAGTTGAGGTAACAAACAAGTTTATTAAATCAATAAAATATTTCATTAGCTTAAAGAATTATTTTGTTGTGGTTATAAACTGGTTCATCACATATTTTAATGAGTTTGTCTCGAGTTTTACTCGCGGAATTTCTCCAGAATGTTTTTTTATTTTTCAATTATTATTTCGAAATCATTTGTCTTTAACAAATGGAGGTCCTTTTTGGGTCCACTAAATTCAAAGCCATCAAAACATAAAATTTCTGCTTTCTGATAGGCGAAGTAGTGGTAGTCGCTTAAAGAACGAAAAATAAATGATAAATGAAAAAATAAACATGCAACATATATCTATACAAAGTCTTTTTCCAAAAAGAAAAATTGCGGAAAAACTTTTTGCTAAGTCGAAAAATTTTTTAATTTTAAATAGAATTTGCGAAACGTCGAGTTTTGTCAAAAAATTATTTTTACGAGACAAGTAAAGTAGGTATGGGAATACGAAAATGAATTTATAAAATCGACAATTTTTTCATTGGTTCAATAAACTTATTCGTTGTGGCAATGAATGAGTTTGTAAAATCGATAACTTTTGTTATTGGCTCAACGAACTAAGCGAAATCGCTGCATTTCGATAAGGGATTATAAATTTGCAATTGGTTTTCGTATTAGCTCAATAAACTATTTTATTATGGCTACAAACTGCTTAACAAATAATTATTTTTTCTTAATTTCATTGACAAATCATTTCCTTGTGGCAATAAATGAGTTTGGCTCTATCTGGTTACATATGTGTGCAAAGGCCTGGCCGGTTACTGGTGCACTGTACCACATTGCAACTAAAAAAATGCAGATTTTGCAACAAAAATGCTATGGACTTGGACTCTCAAAATTAGCTGACATTAATTGACCCCCAAATATGACTTCAGACACTTCAGACTTATTTTTGTGTATTATTTGCAAAAAAGGCACCACCAAGCCTCAGACCATTAAAAATTTCAAAACAGATTTTCTTACCTAAATCAGCACCCGAGATGCTGGACAAAGTGGTGAAAAAGGCAGCAACTAGGCTCGCTGCTTGGGTCAATAGTGGTGGTTCACAATGATTGATTCGAAATCATTAATTACTCTAAGTAAGTTGTAAGGGACCCGTTTTAGTAAAAACTTTTTAAATACGGCAATCGGACGTTTTTATAATAAGGTATTAAACAATTACATACCGACATTAAATATGGCGCATCCAAATACGGGAAGAAATTATTCTCACTCTTCCCAAAGCATGAAAGTTCAAAGATTTCCAAAGCATGCAACGAAGGCGTTTCATTATAAGGATTCCATTTGATAGGGTTAGTTTGCTTCGAAAGATCCTCTATCCTTTCCTCATAAAGTCGTCATCAAAACTTTGTGTAAATGTGTCCAACAGAAGTTTGCAAATAAAAGCAAGACTAGTAGAATATTCAGCTCTTGAAAGGAGGGAGGTGTTACAGCTCTTCAAAGCTTTCACTAGGCATTGAAATCGTAAGTGTATCCGACAGAAACTTTAAAAGAAAAGCAAGACTCGTAGAATTTTTTTCTCTTCAAAGGAGGGAGGAGTTGCAGCTCATCAAAGTTATGCACACGCTTCAGATTTGTTGGTACATTCAACGGAAATTCGAAATTAAAGCCATTTTGTCATCGAAGAATGGAGGAGTTAGAGGCCAGCATGTCTTGAGCCAGGATTGAACGTAGGTGATCCAACAGACACTTGATCGTATAAACGAGGCTTAAGCTCACAAAAATATTGACTTGGATTTGAAAACGTAGGTTCATTCAACAGAAAATTGAAATAAAGTCAAGACTCATAGAATTCTTTACTTATTAAAGGAGGGAGGAGTTGATGGGTAGCAATCTTTGACTAAAGTCGAGAGTTGGTCTTCTAGCAGAACTCTGAGAAGAGTTAGGGAGACGATAGGCCTGTACACTCCCTTATTAATCACGGGGGAAGAGGTCACCAATGTCCTGACCAGGCTTTTGAAACCAAGAAACAGAAATTAAAAATAGAGGGAACTCGTTCAAAGTTGCCTTATGAGTAGACAAGGCGAATGATTTGATATAGACAACAAATTTCGTAATCGATTAATTCAAAATTCCATCTGAGCAAAAGCTAGAGAGTAACAATCGAAAAGAATTCCCAAACAATCGAATTTGTTTCGATTATTATTCGATTGTAATCTGATGATTGATCCATTCGAATGTTGTCTGATGATTTATTGTTTTAGCCACTCATATGGAGCTGAAAGCAACACGAACTTCATTCGATTGTACAGTAGAAGTGACTTATTGACTCACTCATATCAGGTTGAAATATCACAAATTTGATTCGATTCTTATTCGATTGTACTGAGGCGACTAATTGATTCAGCATTCTGATCGATTCAGTCAGTCATAGAGAGATTAAAGCATTCAGAAAGACGACGAGCTCCGATGCCTAATAAATCCACCTTTATCCTCTCTTGTATACCCGACTATATTCCCATTTGTTCTCTAAAGGAATCCAGCTTATGCAGTTCCAGCAAATTGAATAATGCGTTAACGACAAAACTTTTATGTAACCCGAAAATTCAGACCAATTGTAGCCCGCACAAAGTGTATATCGAGAACATGACGATGCTCAAAAGTCTCACTAAGTGGAGAAAAGGGTGCAAACAGTGGCTTTCATCAAGCAAAGGGTGTTTTTTATGATTTTCACACCCAACCCTGGCATACACCGAAGGGGGAAACTTCACCAAAAGTGGATTATAGTCGAATTTGCGATGCAAATCCACCTTATTTGCATGCAGTGTGTGAAGAGTGTGTGTGCGCGCTCCCTTAACGCTGTTGTGAATAATATTGTGTTTTTTCTTGTGCATTTTATACTTTTATCCCACTTTGTCAGTATAACAAAAAAAATAACACATCGAAACAAGGATCAAAACTTATTTACAGCTATGCAAATGGGGAGTCTTGTATTTTTTTTCGGTTTGGTCCTTGACTGATGTCTGAGTGATGTTTTAAAAATATTTACATATGCGATAACTTAGTGCAAGTTATTGGAAAAGAACTAAGATTCATGAATACGACGAAGCTTAAAAGCACATGTGGCTGTGTCTACATTGCCTGAGGACGATCACATTATGGGCATTTTTACAATCCCTGCAAAAGGACTTTACTAAAGCATAGAAAAGTTCCAAAAACCATTCAAATTGACCCGAGATCCCCACTTAAGAGCTCATATAAATGGCACCGAATCCGAAGGGCTTGCGGCGCATTTTAAACACTTTTAGCATCGATTCACCGAAGCTATTATCCCAACTCGCTCATTCTTTTCGGAAAAACTCGAAAAATTTTACATAAACTCTACCCTCGGGAGATTCGTAGAAGTTTTTTTTCGTTCGGGAACATGAATTAGTGGTGCTAGACCCTAGGAAGACCGACATATGATTTTTATGTTACCAATCCACCAGAGCACTGATGCGGTCAACCCAATGGGACATTTGGGAAAGTTCCTCAAACGCACCCACACCCTTACCCCCAAAAAAGAAGCAAAAAAAAAAAGTATTTTCAGAAAAGTTAGTGCCACCTAGTGGCTGTACGTAGAGTTAAGAGCCCTTGCAACAAAAATGTAACATAAAAACAAAAGACGAGAGTTTATGTACGACTAATGCCTTAAGGACCGTTCCAATTCATCCTTTTGTAATGTAATTGCCGACAGGATATCAGCATTTTGTGTTTCTATTCGAAATCACCATATATGGGAGGGCACCGGCGGAGGTAGAATAGGCTCCCGGACCAGAAACCCAAACTTAATTCCAAAAAAATCATTTTGCATATTTTATTAAGTTTTTGTCGTCGTCGGTCTGTGGCCGCAGATCCTTTTTTTTTCTGGGGCGAATGGAAAAGTGTTAGTTTACTGTTTTGTATACGTTTTTTTGTATAATATTTTTTTTTTCTGTCTTCTGTTGCCATTATATTTTCACAAAATCGTTCTAATCTCTGGATAGAACATGAAAGATTTATGGCAGCACCAATGGTGCACGTATAAATATAGGAGAACCTTACCGTGCCAGGGGCTGAGGCTTAGTTAAATATTTGATGGCCTTTTACTATGTTGGTTTAGCCACAGCAAGTGTTGGGTACGCCACTGCTTTGCTGCTGTTAATATTGGTCAACCCTTCGTCTGTGGGTGCGCTGTGCTGTGAAATGGGGCCGAGGTGACATGAAATGGGGAACGGGGCTTGTTGTTGTGAAAAGTTACGTTCCAGCGGCTGATTGCGATGCTGTGTTTATTTATTTATTTAAATGGAATGAAAACACCACCGAAAATCTGGGACAAACTATTTTTTGGGTATGCCACCCCCCAGGGCGGTTGCAAGCATAAAAAAATGGCCAGACTTAAGTTGAGTTTATTTGACCGGATGCTGTGTTAACAAGGTTTTTATTTGGATTAAAAAACAAAGTTTAAGTCGAATCTATGCAAAGGGATTAACATTGCATGACTTGTTCGTGCCGGTCAAATGAAAGCGAATTCTGTAGACACCTTTAAGAGTCAAAGGAGGGAGGAGTTACAGCTCAACAAGGCTCTCACTAGGCATTGAAAACGTAGGTGTGTCCAACAGAAACTTAAAAAGAAAATTAAGAGCCGTAGAATTCTTCACTCTTCCAAGGAGGGAGGAGTTACTGGTCATCAAAACTTTGAGTAGGCTTCAATAACGCAGGTACATTCAATAAAAACTTGAAAATAAGTCCAACACGCTTAGAATTTTCTACTCTTCAAGGAGAAGTCTAGTCATTTTGAACACTTACTTACTAGTCACGGGGGAGGAGTCACAGCTCACCAATGCCGCTCACCTGGCCTTTGACGAGGCCAGGTGAGCGGCATTGGTGAGGCACATCCGAAACGAGGCACATCTAATAAAAACTTGAAAACTAGGGCAACACGGGTGAAACCCTTTATTAATAAAAGGAAAGAGGAGTCACAGCTCCTCATATCATAAATACGCCAAATAGAAATTTTAAAATAAAAGCAAGACTCGTAGAATTTTTTACTCTTCGAAGTAGGGAGGAGTTACAAATCATCAAACCTCTGACCGTGCTTTGAAAATGTAGGCTGTTTCAAAGAAACTAGAAAATGAATCCATGAACTTGAAATGTTCAACATGAAATTGAAAATAAAAGCAAGACAGGTAGAATTCTTTACTCTTCGAAGTAAGGAGGAGTTACAGTTCAAGACTTAGGAGGAGTTAAAGGCAAGACTCGTTGAAGTTTTGCCTTATCAGAGGAGGGGGGGGGGGGGGGTTACATACCGCCAATGTTTAGAAAGGGTCGTGGAAACGTATGCTTAATAAAAGCTTTTAAATAATGACAAAGCTTCAAGAGTTCTTTATTAATCAACAAAAGAAGAAGGAGTCACAGCCCACCAATTTTTGAAATAGAAATGTTTAAAATATGGAAACGTGGATGCAATTAACAGAAACTATACTTCAAAGTTGAGAGAAAAACATTCTTTATTTCAAAATTCTTTACTAGACAAAAAAGGCAGGAATCACAGATCAGCAAAACTTTGATAAGGCTATGAAAACCTAGCTAAGAGAAGGGCAAGACTCATAGAACTCCTCACAAATCAAAGGAGAGCCTACCAAGGTTTTAATAAAAGTTTTGTTAACGTCGGTCTGTCAAAGATAATTTCGAAAGCAAAAGCCAAACTTGTAAAATTCTTTTTAACTAAAGGAGGGAGGCGTAAGTGACCATGAATGCTTAAACAAGCTTTTGAAACGTAGGTTCATCCAACTGAACCTTTGAAATAAAAACAAGGCTTGTTGATTTGCTTATAACTCGAAGGAGGGAGAAGTTACAGCTCACCAATGTTTTGGTAAGGACTTTGTTAACGTAGGTCTGTTAAATGGAAACTTGAAAGCAAACGCCGAGCTCGTGAAATTCCTTATTAATCAAAGGAGGGAGGAGTTACAGACCGTAAAAGTTTCAAAAAAGCTTTCGAAACGAGCTTTCGAAACTTAACTAACCGAAGGAGGGAGGAGTTACAGCTCACCAATGTTTTGGTAAGGACTTTGTTAACGTAGGTCTGTTAAATGGAAACTTGAAAGCAAAGGTCAAATTCGTAAAATTTTTTATTGATCAAAGGAAGGAGGAGTTAACAGACCATTAACGTTTTAAGAAAGCTTACGAAACAAAGAAGCACCCAAGTGAAACTAGAAAATAAAGATAAGCCTGGACGGTTTTCTTGCTAATCGAAGTAGGGAGGAGTTACAGCTCATCAATGTTTGGACTGCACATTGCAAATGTAGGTAAGAAAGGCCAAGACATTGTTTGAATGACCACTAAGGCAAAGCTCGTAGACTCTTTTTATTAATAAAAGGAGGGAGAAGTTACATCACACCAGAGTTTCACATAAAACTGGAAATTGAAGCGAGTAAAATTGGGGCGCGTTGAACATCCATCGGTAAAAGTTCCTTGCAGAATTTCCTAGTAAAGTGGACGAAGCGAGTGAATTTCTTGAAAATCGGTGCTGTGCTACAGGACAAGCAAAAGTTCAGACAAAGCTTAGACAAAGAAGTATGATGCTACCTAAAGGCCTTAAGGACCGCTACAAACTTATTTTCCTCTTTCCAACGAATTTTGTGTTGCGGTTTACTTATAAAGACGCAGCTTGATCTCTTTTTTGCAACCTCAATGTAAGAATTAGTGCCATGCACTCGTAGATTGACTCAAGTTTTCATAGACGAACTTTTTCTTATATTATTAAACATGTTAGAAAGGATGTAAAAAGGATGCAGTCTTTTGACGAGCCTCTTTCTTGATTTCTAAGTTTTGCTAAAATATCTTCTGAAACGAACTTTGGGAAGTTTTTCAAGACAAATGAAACACTTGGAAGGCTTGTCAGACCCTCGCGGAGGTGGGGACTGCTTAAAAAAACGAGTCTTTTTTCAAGTGACTATGGTAGGATTTGAACCCAGACCTCCGGCATAGTATGCACACACACTAACGCCACTGCACCCCACATAATCGTTTTTACTCTATCAAAATTATAGCCAATTCGGGATTTTTCATCAATAATTGAATTTTTATCTGTTTTCTAAAGTTCCAAGAGAATTGGCTTTATCTAAAGGACCTCGATGGAAAATGTTCCTTCCTTGCTTTGCTCGTTTTAATAAATAAGCCATTGCAAGAGCCGAAACCAAATTGAAGCACCCTACTACGCCGAACTCTATTTTATTTCGTAATTCGCGGACCCCACGCCCCAACATAAAATTCCAATTACAACTTCTTTTCGTGGGGGCATATACACAGCCCAATCAATCATTTCTCAATAACTGCCGCTCCACCAGATCAACCATCAAAAACAGCTTTGGGAAGTGTCTTCATAAAACTCAAATGTCCTGACGTTTGCCACTTACAGAAACTTCGTCCAGAGAACGAGGAGAAATCCATCAAGAGCATGACTGGTGGCCATTATACATGAAATGGCCAAACATTCTAAAAGACCAATACAACCCCCCCCCCACCCCCCACCCCCTCGCTACCCCAGTACAACACATTTCTCATTAAACTTTCCGAAGGAGTCGCGGCGCGGTACAACGCGATGTGACTTTATCGAAGCATCAAAAACATGATCCAAATATCCATGGTCCATTGCGTTCTTGGCAATGGTGAATGTCTCCAGATATCTTGCAATCACGATAGCTGTCAAGTAGCTAGTGCAACCACAATTGCCTGACAACAATAGGAGATCCTCCTGACATCCAATGGTCTCGCGTCCTGTGGCGCATAAAATTATTTTAAGACGCTCGATGATGACTGCGCTGGGGCCTCCCATCTGCAGTTTTATGATAACATTCCCAAGTTGCCCTCGCCCATAATTTACGTACAGATTGGATTGCCCTTGAGTCAAGCCAAGCCAAAAGGACATCTCTTAACAATGCATTTCAAGAAAAATCCAAATAAAATTGTCGAAAGGTCATAAATTGTCATTGCATGTTCAGTGGGAAATTTATGATATTCCGCCTCAGTTAGTGGATTGTGCGGTGTGCCCACATCCAAGGGGACTCAATTCGAGTGGTGCTCGCGAGGCGGAGGCACATAGTTTGGGTTATCCTGAATGGAAAGACTGTTGGATGCTTAAATGCTTATTTTATTCCAAGTGGCAGTGGGCGACATTTTGTGCTTTCTTGTACTCCTTATTTCACATTTGACAGGGAATTTTTTAAAAGTTTTTAATGGCTTCGATTTTGATTTAAAATATACGAGTGCTGGAATGCATTTCGAGAGTTTAATGGAAGTCGCGACGAGGTCGTATTTTTTTTTCTCCCCGCATTTTAAGGACGATTTGTATTGTACTTTAAGTGCGTTGGGTTTGAAGAGTGCTTTCGAACTTTTTGGCACCATTTTTAGACATTTTTTAAGGACACATGCATGTGTTTGTTAAGGAGTAATATTTAAAATTGATCAGACGGGAATAGTAGGTAGACGCGACGCGGTTTAAATCGAATGGAAAATGAAAACAACAAAAAGCACTAAGCCCCCAAAACGGACCGACAAGCTAAATATTATCGCTGCTTACACACGTCAGGACTGAATTCCTTGCACATGCTTCCATTATTATGTACCTTGTGCTACTTTTACAATTTTTTCTCCGCATCCATTACAAATCCCCACCAAACAAAAATGCTCCAAAAAACAAATCGCCGGAAAAAAGTAAAAAATACCCGTCGCATGTTTAAGCTCTCGTCAGGCGTTTCCAAGGAAATGTAAAAAAAAGTGTATTTGCTTCCCCAAACGAATATACATGTGTGCACTTATCGCATTTAACATGTCCCGAGGATTATAGTGGAAAGCAGGAAAAAATTTCTTCACTCCCGCCACCACCAAAAAAAATAGCACCACCCCACCGCTCTCCCACGTGGATTCATTTCATATTTTTCATATGACAGCAACGCGAACAATGCTTTTGGCTATGTTTACGTTCAACATAAAAACATTAAAATGGTATTATCCTCGAAAAGCACACCAACACACACATTTCGCGACTAAAAGACAGGTGATCCGAAAAAATTCGGATGCGCCTTTTGTTTGAGTTTTCCTCTGTTTTCGTTTTTGTTGTTTCATCGAGCAACTCGAGAGTGTATAATGTTGTTTCACGTATCTAGTAGTGTGATTGAAAATAATATTTTTTTGATATTGAAAAATAAGCGCTTTTATTTATTGATTGAATGAATATGCATAAGTGAAAGACAATCAATTTTTTTTGGGCAAGGGTATGCATGCTGATGACACTATTCAGATCAAAAATGAAGTGACTCGCTGTCAGCTGAAGAGCCCCCTAAAAATTTAAAGGAACAAATAAATTAAACTTTCAGCTTTAATTTGCAGACTGAATGAGTAAACAGTTTAGCTTGTTCAATAAGTGAAGTGATGTCCTTTAGTTTCATTTGAAACTGACTAATTCGACAAAACTTATTATTCTTCACATGTAATGACCACGACTGGTAGACCACTCAAATTTCTGTTTGGACTGGTTCTATTTCTGCTAAGCTTTTTGTGAAATGTCTGACACAATTCAGTGGTTTTCAAGAGGTGTCGGCAGACGATGCGGATAGATTTTTATTTAAGACTCGTTAAACTCTAACTTAAAGAAGTGTCAATGCGGCTAGTATGTATGTGGCTCTTATGTCGAAGATTATACGAGCTTCGAAAATCAACGAGACTTTTGTTCTTTCTTACTTCGAACTTCGATTGAGATTTTTTTTTGCTAAACATGGCCAAGACGACTTCAAGCCTGTTCGCCGCCAATCTTAACAATATGGATTTTTTTATAGAGAAAAATTCGATCTAATCAAAATCCCCAGCTGCTAATGAATGGCACAAGAACTTCAAAATCATTCTATTCCATCTGTTCTCAGCAACTGACAAACTACGTTCAAGTAGTCAATAAAATTCCAAAGACTCTGAAAGAAGCCTCATGAAATAACTTACACCTTCTGACCAAGCTGACGAAAGCAAATTTGGCACAGCTCCCATGTCTCGGCAGGTGCACCAATGACCAGCTTGCAGCCAACCAAAAGAATGCGCTTAGATCAATAAATTGACACAAATTAATTAAAGTGAATTGACTTCTTATAGCTTCGTTTTACTTCTTTAATTTTTATCTCTATTTTCCTAAAGTATCGGAAGTTTTATGGTCTTTTCCGTAAGTATGAAATAAAATAAAAATTTAAAACATATAAAATACTTATACACTTAAGTACATATAAAAAATTCAATTGGGCGATTTTACTAATTTTATTTTCTTAAATTCTCAATAATTTTCATTTTATTTACTAATTAATTGATAAATTTTTATTAAAAATTAAATTATAATTAAATAAAATTTTTATAAATTAAAAGCAAAGAAATAGGTACATAAAAGTGCACTTTTTCACAAAATTTGACAAAACAAATTAAAAAAAAAGTTGTGTGATTTTTTTAGTTTCAGGTATTTTTTCGAATTTTCAGAATTTTTAAATTTTAAAAAATTGTTTATTAAGTAATCAGGAAATTGATTTGCTAAAAATGAAACTATATTTTTATAAATTAAAAGTAAAAGAATTAATAAAAATTAAAGATTTTGAGAATTAAAAAAAAATTTAATTTGGCGCTGATTATAACGATTTCGCGTTACGTCTCACTTTGTTTTTACTTTCCGCGTTAAAATTTCACTTTCCATTCAAAAGTAACTACCTTTTCGCCGACCCTACCGTTCTTTAGCCTCATAGGCCAGAAAACAACTTGAAAATTTTTAATCTCAATGTTTTTTTCGCATGTTGATACCCCGCGGAATTGTCGGCTGAGCGACACCTTTTGGAGGTGGAGAGTTTGTTCTTATCCGAAGCTCGATTCTGTGCTCTTTCGAGCAAGATTTTCTCTCGCTTGGTTCTTCTAGCTTCCTCCGGTGTCATGCCATCCCTGAACCGTGCTCCAATTCGTCCTCATTCTGCTCCGATAAAATAGAAGAATTTCTCAGTTTTCTTGGTCTCTTTAAGTTTGTTTTGCCTTTCAAATTCGTTTGGTAAGAAAGGTTGGTCCGCACCCGCAGAGCTCCTATACGGGTGTAAGGCTCTTTAGTATTAGAGGGCGCCCGGTTTATGGACCCACCGTTTGCAACTGAGATATTTTTGGGCCCCCAGCAGAGGTGATCATAATCGCGGTACGAATGACACTATAATCCAGCCCAGTTGGATGGGAAGGGGATTAAGAGGGATGAAAGGGATGGGTGAAGCTGCACCCCCACAACAAACTAGAATCCGCGGGGTCGTTACTCCCCTCATTTTATTAAATGAAGTGCCTTTGCGGGTAAACTTAAATTTTAATTTTAATTTTAATTTTAATTTTAATTTTAATTTTAATTTTAATTTTAATTTTAATTTTAATTTTAATTTTAATTTTAATTTTAATTTTAATTTTAATTTTAATTTTAATTTTAATTTTAATTTTAATTTTAATTTTAATTTTAATTTTAATTTTAATTTTAATTTTAATTTTAATTTTAATTTTAATTTTAATTTTAATTTTAATTTTAATTTTAATTTTAATTTTAATTTTAATTTTAATTTTAATTTTAATTTTAATTTTAATTTTAATTTTAATTTTAATTTTAATTTTAATTTTAATTTTAATTTTAATTTTAATTTTAATTTTAATTTTAATTTTAATTTTAATTTTAATTTTAATTTTAATTTTAATTTTAATTTTAATTTTAATTTTAATTTTAATTTTAATTTTAATTTTAATTTTAATTTTAATTTTAATTTTAATTTTAATTTTAATTTTAATTTTAATTTTAATTTTAATTTTAATTTTAATTTTAATTTTAATTTTAATTTTAATTTTAATTTTAATTTTAATTTTAATTTTAATTTTAATTTTAATTTTAATTTTAATTTTAATTTTAATTTTAATTTTAATTTTAATTTTAATTTTAATTTTAATTTTAATTTTAATTTTAATTTTAATTTTAATTTTAATTTTAATTTTAATTTTAATTTTAATTTTAATTTTAATTTTAATTTTAATTTTAATTTTAATTTTAATTTTAATTTTAATTTTAATTTTAATTTTAATTTTAATTTTAATTTTAATTTTAATTTTAATTTTAATTTTAATTTTAATTTTAATTTTAATTTTAATTTTAATTTTAATTTTAATTTTAATTTTAATTTTAATTTTAATTTTAATTTTAATTTTAATTTTAATTTTAATTTTAATTTTAATTTTAATTTTAATTTTAATTTTAATTTTAATTTTAATTTTAATTTTAATTTTAATTTTAATTTTAATTTTAATTTTAATTTTAATTTTAATTTTAATTTTAATTTTAATTTTAATTTTAATTTTAATTTTAATTTTAATTTTAATTTTAATTTTAATTTTAATTTTAATTTTAATTTTAATTTTAATTTTAATTTTAATTTTAATTTTAATTTTAATTTTAATTTTAATTTTAATTTTAATTTTAATTTTAATTTTAATTTTAACAGATTTATTCAATTTAGTAAGTTGAATATCAGGACGTTAGTTTGGGTGCTCATGGACCATTGCCTCGTAGGGAGGCATGCCGCAAGACCTTATGGTTTCTTCAACGATTTCGTCGGAAGTAATGAAGACGTGAAATGGGAGGAAACTATGGTAGACAGGTTGGTTTAAGAACGTAGATGGGTCTTATCTCTGGGTTGGATTGTTTAAACGCCTAAAAAATTTTACCATGGGTTTTTTTTATAGTGAACCTGGCTATAAAAACGCACCCCGTTTCCGTATCCGGAATTCAATTGTTTTTCCAAAGTTTACCACCATCAAAGCTACTCCCACATCCCACACATAAAACTGAATTGATGCTCGGTTACCCCCACTTTTCTATCCTACACAGGAATTTGGCCGTCCTTATGCCGCAACTGGTTACCCTACCTCTCCCGATCCCGCAGTATGTTCTCACTCGAGTCGTCTGCACTGTGGGTTTAAACCTCAAACGTTTACTTCCGTAGGCCTATGTTCATCACTGGTAACAAAATTATTTTGTTAGCTGGGGCTTACACTAGAACGATTGCCCCTCCGCCTTGCAGGCTCATACCGCCAGTGTTTACCTGGTTCTATCCGGTAAGCTCATCTTGGGCTTCATTAGGAACGGTCTTTAGCAGAAAAGGGAGCTAGTGACACTTCCTTGTTGGCGTGGGTTTGCACCTAAAACAGTTGCCCAACCCTCAAGTCGTTCTCCTTGGTACGGATTTCCACCGCAACTGCCCAACCCTACCCTACCTGCTTTTTTTTAACAAGGTTTTTTCTGGCAGTCATTATCCTGCTGGCAGTGGCTTGCAGGAATTTTGTTGAGAATTGATGTTCCATGCTTTCTTTTTCCTTTTTTTATGAAGATTTTTCTTTTGTAGAAAATCTTAATAAGTGCGCTTATTTTTTGTCCCTTATCCTTAGGAATTTCCCCATAGTCAGCTTAGTGTTCCCGCCGCATTTTTAACAAGTGAACTCAAGTGTTGCCATTTTTTTCGCCTTCAACGCATGAAACTGTAGCTCGAAGTGCAAATTTCGAGGACTCCTTAAATGGTATTTCTAATTTTTTTATGCTGAAGGTATATAAGCTTCGGGATTCTTTCCTGGCTTAAAGCATTATTTCATCAGTGCCTGTTTCTGAGTTTATATTCATTTATATAAGTTTTAAAAAATCATTTCAATTCCTGTGTTCCTGCAACCTACTGCGTGACATTATCATTGTATCGTCATATGACGTAACTTATCACGCCAACTAGGCAGACAATGCAACTCATGCCTAAATATCGAATGTCCTTTGGCAAAACGAGCATGTCCCCAACGAAAACACGACATGAACTAAATATCCCAGATGTTAATAAAACATAAAACTAATTGGCAGACAATATAGGTAACCCCCGAAAAATTGTAATTTTCAACTAAAACAACAACACACACAAGTCCTCCATACAATAAAGTCTATGTCTACTCCGGGCCTGATGCTGTTACACTGTGATTTTTCCTTCCGCAAACCGGCACAGCATCCGATCCAAGGACTTCAAAATCAAGTGTCCGGAAAATTTCCCAAAGGCCTAATTAAATTTCCCAATTTAACTCTCAGTGTATCGCAGTGATTGTGTTTTCTGTTGTTATTGTGCCTCCTCGCAACTCGCTATGTCCTGCCAAATTTACAATTATGAAGCAGGAGTAAAAAAAAACAAACACAAGTTCGCTTGTGTATTTTTCTTTTTATTCTATTATTACATTATTATCCTGTGGTGTACGTACTATCCATGTGACTAGATGAATTTTCAAATGCCCCCCGCGCCCTTTATATCGGTTTGAATTGCCACTGTGGTGACGTGAAGCTGGCCTTATACGACCAATGTGGCCGATGTAAAACAATGAGATAAGTAGAAAATGAGTATCCTTGCGGGGGTAATAATGTCGAATGGATAGCATTTGCAACTTGCCGTCGTGTCCTGCCTCTCAGCTTCCCTTTGATCCCCCAGCAGTGTGTGTGCAATTGAGAAACTAATTTTGTTATTACAACGATTTAAGCTGTTGTGCTGTGCTGCTAAGTTGGAGATAAAGATTATTGATTGAGGTTAAGCTCGCTGCATTCCGGATCACGTCTTGTGGGAGCACTTTATTATTATGATTGTAGTGTTCTTTTGTTTAAGTGTGCGATAATAATCATTATGACGCGATGTGGGATTTTTAGAGATATGCGAAGTCATTATTCGAAAGTCGGTCGGAATTCTTTTGGTGGGAAGACTTTCAAGGATATTTTCCCTGCGAATTGTTCATATTGCGTTGGATTTAAATTCCCGAAAAAGAATTTCAAAAATGAATCCTTCAACTATAACCATTCCAAGTTATCTCCTCAGACATTTCGACTTGCTGCTGAATTACTGCTTGTTTCGCATCTAAATTCATAAGCCTGCTTACAGAAAAGTTATTTAGCATAAAATTACAAGAAAAAAAATGAAAAAGTTGTGGAAAAGATGAATTTGGGAAAGTTTTCTCCTTTGTTTTTTTTTGAAAATCATGAGAAAACTTTTACGTTTGTTAATTATTTATCTGCACATTTTCCATTGCGCTACGAAATGATATTCCATTTGAGTTGGAGCTTGGAGGGTGACGGGGAAAAAGGCAAAACGAAGGCATTAAAATGGAAAAAAAATGCAAAAATGTAATTAATGCAAAACTGCTTTTCGCTTCAAGCCAGCGGGCAATTTAATCACCATATGCTATGCACGACTTCCAAGTATTCTGCTGATATACCTACACGAGAACACCCTAAGTTAGATTCATTTGCTGTCAAACTCATTAGTAGGGAAAATTATAACCTAGAGTGCATCACACTCTCATTTTCACGGAACGTTAGTCGCAAAGCTTTGCACAGTAAATTTTACTCACAAAGAAAATCCTGATAGACTACCGCGCCGTGTAAGGAAGACTATATCAAGTGGTGAAGATTTCACACAGCAGCGCACACCTCTAGGATACGAAAGGCTTGAGTGTGACTATACCTATGGTAGGTACAATCTTTTACTCGTCATACATTATAATGTTCGTATATTGCAATTTAAGTAGATCTTCTTAAGTACTTAACTTGTTTAACTCTTTCGCTTGGCGTTTTTTGTTTTCGTTTTTTGAAAGCGAAAAATGGGGGAGCTACAAGGGGTGCACTTGGGTCGCAAAGAATTGCTCATCTAGAATTACTGTATGGAAAGGATACCACGGCGTCGAGGAATACCTTAAGTTATTGTCGGAATACGGACGTTGTACGCCTAGCGTACCATCAGACACATTTTATTCTCACGGCTACATTTCAAGCTCGACTAGAAGAAACCGCACCAAAAAGAAACAGCGAACCACTAACGGCAACCACAAATGGATCGACTACCGCGACATCATTTAACATGAGGTCGAATCCATTTTAAGTTTTTAGGCACCCCGAAAAGTCTCCTTTATAAGATCATAATTTACACAAACTTATATCATTAAAAAGGTGTATTTATGCCTTGAAAGTAGATATGTACTTTTTAAAACTAGGCTACAACAGGCGTGTTCTTTTTTGTATATGCTGTGGACCGTTATATGCGAACATGGAAAGCCGATCTTTCCAGGTCCTCTGGGACTCTGGCAAAATCAAGCTTTTCCTTCTTGACAAACCACCCTGGGATCATTTTCGCATTACGTCAGGGTGGTGTCGTTTTCTTTCCCCAGGGAACCGACTTTTTCACTCTCCACTGTGCGTGGGCTTAGGTTCTTACTGGTAAGGATTAGCTTCAGTCTGTATTTGGAGAAAGCATCTATACGTCTTCGTCCCTCTTCTTGGTAAGCAAGACTTCTTCGATAAGGAAACAGATGATATTCCAATTTATGTCGCTGGCGATCATTGGACCACCTTTTCTGGGGCGATGCTGCCGATGCACCAACTCAAGTCTCGTTCTTTGCACTGTCCACCTGGTGCAGACAAAGAAGGTATGCTGGGCGTCATCTTCCTCGGAGTCTCCATACTGGCAGGCTGCGCTGTCTTTTTTTCCCGATTTTTTTTAAGGTACTTGTTAAAAAATCCTCGAAGTTTACATGTTCATCAGGTTAGACGCACTATAAATAAAATAATTAAATTCGTGTTGTTGGGTTATGCGCATTATTTATAGGTGCAGAGAGAACTTGTAGGCTATTTTGACACCCGAGGTGGAAGCGGGCTGTGTTGCAGATGGTAGCACCTATGACCGACGATTAGAAGGTTCGATTCCAGGTCCAACCAACTATCTTTTTGTTTTTTTTTAATAATTAAATTAATGTTTTTCCAAAAATGAAGCCAAAAGAAAAAACTGTCGATGTTTTGTTATTTTTTTCAAAAACTGGGAAAAATAAAGACTGCTCATCTGGTTAGACGCAACCATAAAAATATAAGAAATCATTTTTTTTAGTTTTTTTTATTAAATTTCAAAATCCTTGTATAGTTTTAGTTCTTAGTGCTGCCACCAGAGTGTAAAATAACATAGAAAATTCTGTGTTTGAGGGATTCATACAAAGATTTGCAGTAATGCAGTGAGATCTTGAACCAGGGAGCTTGAAACGCTGACATAAGAACATCGTTTTTTTGCGAACTGGCCAGCCCAAATAATTTTCTATTGTATTAAGATCTGGAAAATATGCCGGCCACGGTAGAAGTTTGATATTTACTTTTTCGAGCTAGGCTTTAATGACGCGAGAATTTTGAATGAGAGATTTTTTGCTTTTGGTGGGGGCTAAAACATCGAGAGGAATAAATCAAGTCAAGCGGATCCAACTCGACGGCAGGCATATTGAAGTCTACGTTTATTGCAAACGATACCACGCTTTTGTGGACAACGGGAGCGATATGTGTCTTATCAACGAGTCGTTCTACCGAGAAGTTGGAAGGCCAATAAACAAGCCAGGAAAGGTCCTCAAAGGATTCGGAAACCAGCCTCAGATGATATTGGGTACGTGCTGGCTGGGTTTGCGGATCGAAAGAGACGACCATTGGATTCAATTCAAAGTAGTGCGCGACGAGTGGATACCTGACCAGAGCTGCTTATGTCCAGTGTGGAAGGTGAAAAACCAAGGTGAAAAAACAATTTCCAAGGAGGCCAAGTCCGAAAAAACCTACCAATTAGAGGAAAACGACGTGCTACAATTTGAGGTTTTGTTTGGAGTCGAAAACCAATTTGAAGGCAACATAACACGAAATGGCTCCCCGTCCCCATACCATAACATTTTTCTTGTCTAGCATAGTGGTGACACAAAACGCATTCTTCTTTTCGAACATCGTGAAAAAAGAAGTTGCCCCCATCCGGACAATCCAAAATGAATTTTTATTTCATCTGAAAAGACAACCCTTAGCCATTCCTTCATAAAGCTTGTCGTCTGCACATCTCAGGTCGAATAAGTTTTTTGCAAATCGTAGTCGCTGTTGCTTTTGCGTGGAGATTAGTGGCGGCTTTATCTTAAGCGTTTTAAGTTTTAAATGTGGTTCTTTCAAAATCACGTGGCGAATTTTACTTACACTGGCATTTACACCTGCTTACGCCTCAATTTTGGGTGTCGAAAGAGCGGAATCGGATGGTTATATTTGAATTTTACGAACATCGCATGCTGAAAGGGCTGTCACTGATACCCCCTATAGTAGAATCCATAAGAACCCGGATTTTGTTTAAAAACTTTCGAGCAAGATGATAATTTCGAGTAATTTTATGTCGAATTTCGTGCTTTAGAACCCCTTCCACGAAGTAAGCGTCTATTTTAGCTTTTTCGTTGATTTCAAGACTTTTTCCTGCCCATTTCTAAATATCAAAATAGAAAAATAAAATGATATCACTACATTTTTAAAGTTTCAAGTGATAACTTGAAAGCTTTTAGTAAAATGCTGCAATTCACCGAAAAAACACTGAAGAGGAAAAACACAGTTTTCGGTTACTCTCGTGCCAAAAATAAAGTAAACCTATTTCACAAAGCATTCATTACCTACTCTCTCCTTTGAGTTCTTTTTTGCCCTATCAACTTAAAAAAATAATTAGGCGCGTCTAACCTGATGAACAGCACTGTAAATCGACATTTTAGAGCTTATTTATGATATTTTTTCATTTTTGGCCCACATTTTCGATCATGCTTACTTTTTATCCCATATTATTTCTTAAAAAACATGATGCCTACCTCTAAAAATTTGCTTTAAATCGAAAAATATGAGAAGTGTTAAAGAGAAGAAAAAATTCAAGCAAATTTGTAATCGTATTTTTACATTTTTCCTTCAACATCGATTTTATAAAATAATTTCCAAAGTGGTACAACTATGGCCATCTATTGGGAGAAACAGGTACAAGACACGTACGTGGGAAAGAGTAGAGACGATACAGAAACTAGTCATCGATGTAGTTGTAGAGTAAAGAGTTTTCACTGAATCACCCTATGACAATCGATCGTTTGCGATAAACAAGTATTAGTCTCCTTGCGTTTTTTTTTTTTTGCTGCACTTCCAATACTTTCAAAGTTATCATAGACAATAGACCCATGTGTGGTTAAATGTCAGGGAAAGCAAGCATGGAATAGTATGAAAGCTTGAAAGAGAAGGCATGATCAAAAAGTTGATGTTGATATTTTTCGCTTGGCGATAAGAATGTATTTGCGGATGAATAAAATCAGCAGAAATTTGCTTTCTGCTGGCGCATGTTAACCTGGTACTTCAGATTTGAGTTCGCTTGGTTTATGGTGGGTCTTAAACGACTTGCGGGGACGGACGAACAAAAAGAATAAGCAACTTTGCCAAGAATCCATACTTTTTCATTTGTGCTGTAACATTTTTTTCCTAAAATATTTTACGCAGTGGTACAACTATGGCCATCTGTTGGGAGAAATATGTGAAGCCATGTAGTTGAGTTAGAGAGGACACACAGAAGCAGAACGCAAAAGTAATAATCGATGTATCTGTAGAGTAAAAAGTTTGTTTTTTGGCTGCCGCTACTCGATGGGAGGAGTCTAGGAACTTGTTTTTTCCTTTTTCCAAAGATTTTTTGCTAAGGTCCCTGTAAGATATTGAAGGTAAGGAAAAAAGTTGAAAGAAACACAAGCAGAATGGCTTCCTGCTGTAAGATCATGTTGCCCTGTTACTGGATTTTGAGCACAATCCAGTGTCAGATGTTTCTGATTTTGGTTTGAATACAGGGTGGGCCTTATAACAAACCGCACGACCGCCTCATAGAGCAAATAATGAGGCGGTCGTGCGCCTTCAATTTTTGAGTCAATTGGATTTTTAAAGCCTCTTTGTGAGCAGTATTCTCTAAAACTAGTGCGTGATATGTTGACCTGTTGATCGACGGCGAGTTGATGTTCGCGAATTGAGTCCTCCACTCTTAGCTAGAGTGACTAAAATTCTCGTACAAAGAAAAACTAAGAAACTATCCAAAAAAGTCGAAATAGATCTTAAAAAACTTTTAAAACGTTCTCTATACTCCCCGAGCTTAGCTCTTGCTATCAGATTTAAAAATGATCTCTTTCTGAAGAACTGTCACATTTTTAGCACTTAACTCTTATAACAAGAGTTTATTCGACCCTTGTTACAAGGTTTTAGCCCAACAAGCATTAGACTCTCAAAAAAGACTCTTAAAAGAGCTAAGATCTTGCAATAAGGGTACAACTCTTGTCCAGAGAAATTTTTTTTGTTATCAACATCCATTGGTTTTTAAGGGAATTCACTTTTCTTGCTTGCACAAAAGTTCTGGTTTTTTTCTTCCTGTAAGGTTAGCCAAATACCTATTATCATTTTCTAAAAGGGTTTCTATTCTCTTTTCACCTAAAAAAATATATGAAAATTATTTTTGCAACATTATCTTCCTACGTTTTTGGCATAGGAAACAGTGAGAGTACAGCTCCTTCAATAAGAGTTCAAACCTTTGAATTCAAAGGCAATTTCACAACCAGGCTTTTGCCTTGTCTTCGCCCGGTTACGATACTTTGGCTTTCACTCAGCTTTGATATGACTTTTCTTAAAAAAAATATTTCATCTTCTGCTAAAATATTTTAAGTGGACTAATTTTTTTGATTCTGCTTAAAGCTCTTCTTAGCTGCCGACCTGTCAGAGTAAGCAAATTTTCAGTTTATTTGAACTAGACTTTGGCGTGGTAGTTACGTTACGCAACATAACGTTTTCTTTTTACGATTACCAACCGAAACCTTGAAGTCGAAGCTTCATTTTATTAGGAAACACCGAATTAGTATGACTGAACTCGCCCGAGGTGGAGCCAAGGCTCTTTTGTGAATCCCGCCTTAATTTTCTTATCAGACTTGAATAGCTCTTATAACAAGAGTCGGTGACTTTTTATACGACTTTAGTGGCTCCTATAAGTTGTTGACCATTTTACGCTTATAAGACTCTTATAAGACTTTTGGTCAGTCTTATGACAGCTGAAATGTTAGTTCGGAGAGAATAATGCGTATTGGCCTTTGTCCACTACCATAGCAGAGTCACAAATCATTTACACCAACTCGCGGGTCCAAACCTTTTTTCAAATAACTGTTTTACGTGGCCTACACAAAAAACACTTTGGAAATTTGTTCCCAATATTTCCCAGTTATTTCTTTCGGCGGAGTGGATGTATGTTTTTCTGTGAAAATTTTTTAGAAAAATTTTGTTGGAAAAATTTTCACAGTAGAAAACAGCAGTGTCAAAATAATCTATGATTTAAAAAGAAACCACTAGATGGCCCTTCATTGACAGATGTTGGTTGGCTTGTATCGAATAGTACTTTTGTTTTTAACCGGGTGACGTAAATTGATATGTTTTACTCCATAAACTTACACACATGAGTGTTATTTTTATACTCTACCCAGGGTATTGCAATATGTTTAGCTGGAGTTCGTAGAACATAACTTAATTTTACTTTTGTATTTGAAACAACAACTTCATTTATCAAAACACAACTTGTTAAGTTTCGAAGTTCAATAACTCAACTTGACCAACTAGAATGCAACACTTTATTTCATATCAACCAATTTTATTGCATCCCACCATGTTTGCAATTCAAAAAACAAAAAACCAACTGAGCAGCTGTCCGACTATCCATACAAAATGAACCAAGTTCTTGAAGTGATTGGAGTGACAGTTAAAAGGGTGGGTCGATGGATGCGTTCAGTTTTTTCTCACCTCAACGTGGGGATGAAATGAACCCCCTATTCAAATAACAATCGCTGACCCCTAGAACCTTCGTAATCGAACTAAGAGCTTAAGGTAAAGAATTTCCCTTACCAGTGGTTAGGGTTCCTAAGCTAAATAGACACATTTCAAGAAGTATAGGGAAATCTTTTTATTTTTGGTTGTGTCGTTTAAAAAGCAGAACAGCTCATCATTTTTTTTCAAATATTAAAGAATTCGATCTAAAAACGGACATGGGACTCTAAGGCCAAAAGTTTTCATTTACACAAAAGCAGCCAGAAATGCAAAAAAAAAAAACTATGAAACCAATACCAGCCCCTTAACATTGAAATTTACTAAAAAGCCTGCGAAAATCCCCAATTCACGATAACATCCGCCGACGTAGTTATAGGCGCCCAAAAGAGGCATGTGGCATTCACCTTAATTTTTACACTGAAAAGCACCTGATGGGTATAGGTATTCCACTGGCGATGACTTAACTCCCCTTAGTCCACCCACAACATCCCCATACACAGAGCTTTATTTTACCCATCTCGTGCTGGTATTCATTGCAAGATGTTTTATTTACCTCAGGGAAATGAAGTCACATCCTTTGTGCGGGGGGTGCGCGTTGTATACGCGTTTATGTGTGCGAAACGCGGGCGATGATGTTCATAAAGGAATCGTTAACTTGTGAAGGGAAATTGTTAATGACGATGTCTGTTACTCGAATACAGGCACTCTGAATGGTTAGGGGTTTAATTAAATTTTATATGCCACTTTTAAGCGGGTTCCACGGCTGACTGTGTTAAAGGAATTTTTCGGTCTTAAAGGAGATGCTCTTTTTCTTAGGGATTAAATTGGAGTTGGTCTCTAGTTGAGAGTGAATCGGGGAATGTATACGTGACAAAGGTAAAGATAGTGTCAATGTGGTTAAAATAATCGCTCGGGGTACCAAAAAACTCAGGATTAAGTGACATCGAAAGTAGATTTTCACTTTGTTTTTTAAAAAGAGATAGACGCTATATCTTAGAAAAAGAAAACTAATTTCTTCAATGCTTAATAGAAGCTTACAAAAAGCAATTTGCTGTGTATGATACACTCTCCCAACATACGAAATAAATAAAAAGTAGTTCAGAACTCTTGCACTCAAAAGGATCGAACTCTACTTGAAAAGTTCCAATTCTCAAGGGCACCTAAGCCACTCAACAGTGTGTAAATGCGGTAACAAAAACCTCACACAGAGGCCTCAATTCAAAGTTTCCTATGATGGATGTTACCGATGTGCCATTTCGCATAACGCGTTCCTTTGCTTTTCGATTTCTCCACTCAAAGTCAACTCACAAAACCAACAAATAATACACAGCAGAGTTGTCGTCCCTCTTCGACCTCTTCAATTTCCAATAATTTTTTAAATTAGAAACTTTTTCTTCTTCGAAAAAAGCATCCATCCACCCGAACTATACATTTGGCTCTCGAGGGGCGGGGTAGGTGCGTAATGCCTGCCATTCAATTCAAAAAGTTATTTGGGGCGACGATGGCGATGATGACGAGGTGCTTTGTGTATGGGACTACTTTTTTTTTTGTCTATTACGTTTGTATCGAAATTTGAAAAGCCAGGTGAATAGAGAGAAGCCTGCATGCAAGGACCTCTTGGGAAATCACTAAATTGAGATGTTATACGTTTCAAAGTAATTGCGAAAAGGAAAAATATTTAGACCATGACTACGAGTATATGGTATGTCATGGGAGGGGCTTTTGTTCGCCTACCTATGTCCTTGCATCAAGCACTCACACTCACACACACAAAGCAAAATGTGGATAAGTTGCATTGTTGAAATTGAGCACGTCGTTTGGATTTTCCTGATTGTATTGTGTAATGCTCTAAATTCTTTGGTGGATGCAACTTTTAACTATCAATTACACTTGGTATATAATTTTAATTTGCAACTAACATTGCAGGGAGAAGGGGTTACCCACGTTGCACAAGTATCCTGACACAGTAAAAATTAATGACCTGGATGAATGTGCTATATCGTCCACTTTGACCAAAGAGCCATCCTTGTAATTTGTTCTGTAATCGGGTTTTAAACTCGTTTATTCTCTTTTATAAGTTCTGGTGTATCGGTGCACTTGGAGTGCGAAACGTTTCGGTATTCAGGTGAAAATTGAGAAATGTTGTTGCAGCACACGTTGTCCTGGGGAAATGTCACCGAAGCAGAAAAATGTACTTGAAATCACGTATTGAAAAGCGTTTGCGGGAAATTGCTTCTGACTTAAATGATTGACCAGGAGTCTTTAAAGGTTCATTAAGGACTTCAGTTTGTCCCTTTTTCGCACGCAGATTTTAAAGTGGTTTCTTAGGCTGAAATGAAATAAATGCACCAAAACCAAGCAATTAACGATTTATCGGCACTGTCCTTTCACTTTTAACAACTTGCTTGTTAATCTTTTACCTGGCTCGCAATAATGGCGCCCAACATGGGGCCAGAATTATGCAGCCACCAGTGACTGGGATTTTTCGTCGAATGGGTTGCTTGATCTTCGGTGTCGATGCAATATCTTGACCTGATGCTTAAGAAACAAGTTATCACTCACCTAATTTAAAAATATGCCCCAACATCGATTTTATGAATTTAGCTGTGATCTAAGTTTTTCTTTCTGTTCTTATCTACCATCAAATGCATTTGAAGGCTTATGTCCTCATACTTACTTTCCACAATGGCGCCCAACGTGGGGCCAGAATCATATTATTTCCCACAACAGAAGCCGTGATTCTTTTTTTCCTTAGAAAATCGCTGGTTCTTCATGTCGATGCTCTTGTTGATCTGATTCTTGGATACCTATTTGCTATTCCACTATATTTTTAAAAGCAGTTTTTTAGCTTAGGTTTCTTTCTTGCTTTAGTCTTACTTACTTACTTTCTTAAGATGGTGCTACAGGGTAGGTTGGCCAAACAACTACACCAGTCAGCTCTACCTCCAGCTAGCCGTCTTCAATTTTCGGATGCCATTAAATAAACCAAAGATGTGTGTCCCTTATGAGTTTCCCAACAGTGGCGTCCAACGTGGGGCTAGAATGAATTCGTGATTTGTCATTTTTACTATCACTGGTTATAATGACGGTGCATTTCCTTGAGTAAGTGTTCAAGTCGCAAAGTTTTACGCAGCGTAAATTCAAATAATGTCATTAAATAAAGAAATGCGCATCTTAACTAAGTAGTACGTACGAAAGTTTTATGTAAACATTTATTTTTTCAAAAACAACTCGTTGAGTTTATTTCTTTTTAAGGGTTTCCTCCCTACTTTTTTCTGCCATCAAATGCGCCAAGAACATGAGCCCTTTAACTGGCTTACAGCAATTGCGCCCAACGTGGGACTAGAATGATGCTTACCGTTCTGGTACAAATTTTTCGCCTTAATTATCACTGATTTTCATGGCGATGCATTTCCATGAACATCAAATTCAAGTAACAAAGTTTTACTCTGCAAAGACATCAAGAAAATGTCTTAAAATAAAGACATGCGTTCCTCACCTTCTTCCGTTTCTTCTGTTTTTCAAAACCAAATTGTTTAAGAATTTCCTTCCTACTTTCGTCTGCCATAAAATACACCAAGAATTGGTGGCCTTTTTCTAGCTGGTAGACATGGCGCCCAACGTGGGGCTGTATTTCTTTTGCCTCTTAAGATACAACCCATGATTTTTGGTCTACAATATTACCAAATTTTTATGTTGATACATTTCTTTTAATTGATTTTTTTGTCACAAATTTTTTGTCAAAACATTTAAAAGTATATCCTTAAATATGTTTTTGGGTTTGTCATGAGCTTAGTCCTCCTCCCAGAGTTTCTCTGTAATCGATTGCAGTTAATATATATATTTTTCTTAACTGACATAAAATAATGGGGCCCAACGTGGGGCTGGAGTCGGTGTGTGAGGTGTGAGCCAAGATGTAAGTCATGCTTTTTTTCCCTTAAAATATCGCTGAGTTTTCATGTCGATGCATATATAATGTTGATTTGACTCTGGGACAACAATTCAGAAATATGTTCAAAAATCCGACTAAAGCTTTTAGTTTTTACACTTTCATTTGTTAAGTTTTAAATATGTTTTTTTAAAGAAATATGTTTATCTTGCTCCTTTTATCAACCGTGAGTAGTTGTGCCTTTTACCTTACTCTTATCGTGTTTTCACAACATGACTCGCAAAACTGGCGCCCAACGTGCTTAAAGATGTTGTCGACTTTTTTATCCATTTGCTTGGTTGTACAAATAAATTTAGTTTTAAATACATTTTTATATAGTTAAGTTTGAGTTTGAGTTTTGTCTAAAAATGTACATGTTAAGTGTTGTGTTTAGGACCCTTTTATGCCATTGTCTGCCATCAAATAACCCAAGGGTCTTATTTCTTTGCCTGACTCATAAAATTGGCGTCCAACATGGGGCAGGTTTTATTTCAATTTTATGGTTTGAGCCTTAAGTAAGAAAATTTCACTCACAATATTTATAAAAAAACTCCGAACCTTATTTTTTACCTGGTTAAGCTCTGAGATGTGGAGTGCCGTGGCGTAGTGGTAGTGTGTGTGCTTACTACGCCAGAGGTCTGGGTTCGAATCCTACCATCGTCACCTGAAAAAAAAGACTCGTTCTTTTTCACGGTCCCCACCTCCGCGAGAGTCTGAAAAGCCCTCCGAGAGTATCATTTGTCTTGAAAGACTTCTCAAAGTGCCGTTCGGATTTGGAAAAAAACTGTAGGTCCCCTTATATGTGAAGAAATCAACGCACACAGCATATTTGAGAAGCATTGTTGAGAAGTTGGCCCTGGTTCACCTCGAGCTGTCGCGCCACTAAATTTTTTTTTTAATGCACTAATGATCTGTTTTCCTCGTTTGGCTTGGATTATTGGCGCCCAACGTGGGGCTAAATTAATGTTACCGTCCGCGATATAGGCCGTACAGGATCTTGCATTTATATTCTGGATTTGCTTCTTCAACATACAAACAACATTGTTGATTTAACTGTGAGATGGAAACTAGTCATCATATCAATGAGGCCACAATTGAGTATTTTGGATTTCCTGCTTCTTAGGTACTCACCAAAGCTTCATTCACCATTTTTAAAAAAAATCAAACTTTTTTCTGTTCCTGCTTTTGTCTGTCAAACGCAATCAAGGCCTGTGACCATTATGCGACGTGAAATAAGGCACCCAACGTGGGGCGAGAGTCATGATGTTGCGCACGAAAAAGAAGGGGTTCTTGTACGAAGTATGCGGACTACTAATTGTTCGATTTAGTTATGAGATAAGCTTTCTTTCCTGCTTTTTTTTGCCATCGGATGGACTAAGGCCCTGTAGCCGTTACCCTGTTCACTTCAAATAATGGGGCCCAACGTCAGAGGGCGAAAAACATGTGTTTCTCGCCTGACTCGGGACATTGGCGTCCAACGTGGGGCTGTATTAATGCTTTGCGCCCTTGATGCTTGCGCCCTTCGACAACTTTTCTGGATTTTCTTCGAAGGTAGATTGAAGAATAAACTGTGAGGTGGAAACTAGTCACCACATCAATGAGGCCACCCTTTCAAGGCTTCACTCCCAATTCTTAAAAAAAAATTCAAATTAATTCCTGTTCCTGCTTTTGTCTTTCGAAAGCAATCAAAGCATGCATCCATTATGTGACGCGGAAAAAGACGCCCAACGTGGGGCGAGAGTCATGGTGAAGCGCATGAAAAAAGAAGGGGTTTTTGTACGAAGTATGTCGACTATTAATTTGTTGGACTTAGCTATGAGCTAAGTTTGCCTTTCTCTTATTTTCTGCCATCATATGCACTAAGGCCCTGCATCTCTTACCCACTTGACTTGAAATAATGGCGCCTTACGTCAGAGGACACAAAAAAACGGTTTTTCATGCCTAACCCTATTTGATTCTTAGCCTATTGTAGATTTGACTGTAAGGTGGGAGCTTGTCACCATATCAACGTGGTACAGTTGTGAGTATTGTGATTTACTGCTTCGAACAAAGTGTCGCACACCATTCTTCAAACAACTTTCCAAAGAATTTTCTTTCCCTGCTTTTATCTGCCGAACGCAATCAAGGCCTGTATACATTACCTGATGCAAAATAGGGCACCCAACGTGGGGCTAAAGTCTTGGTAGAGCGCAAAAATAACGTGATTCTTGCACGAAGTATGTAGCGACCTAATTTGTTGGACTTTTTCATCATAATGCTTAAAACACCTCCATCCATTACCCAATTTGCTTGAAACAATGGTGCCCAACGTGGAGCTATAAGCAGTGTGCCAGAATACGAAGCCATGATTTTTGGCAGAAACTTCTGCTGGGCTTTACATATCGATCCGTTTTGGTTCCTTGGAAGCACATTTTATTCAAAAGGATGAGTTTAGGTTTAAGACAAGTTCAGCTCTCTGTCTTTGTTCGTCATAAACTTAGCTAACGATGAGGGGCAATCCTCATTTCCTAATCAAAAATGTAACTCGAAACCCAATTTATTTTGTAACAAAATAGCTCCACGTTTGTTGTCTCCGAAACAAAAACTCATTTACCTTAAATTTTGCTCAGCAAAAAAAGTTTACGGGGCGGTCTGCCGACATGTTGTTCGTTTTTTGTTTTTTTTGTTCCATTCTGTCTCCTTCCTATGCAGAGATCCCCTTTTATGCCAAAAATCTAAATGCTTCACCTGATAAAACTTTTCCGGTCGTAATTAAATGTGAACTCTGGCAGATTCATAGAGTCACCTTTCTTTGGCGTGCCTCCTTACCGCCTTCAACATCTGCAGCGTTAGATTTCCGCTACATTCTTTCGAAGCGAACAGGAGTTCTACTGTTCGTAGGTCCTTTCGAAAGGTTGTTTTTTTTTCCATTGCTTGTTTGCCTCTTTTTCTCGGATGTCAATGCAGGACTTTTCGCCTTGTTTTTCTTTGTCGAAGCTGAAGTTCAGCTCTGCTTTCTTGGTTCCTTTTTTTTTGGTGTACCTTGTCTGCGTTGCAATGTGTAAAGAGTGGCTGCATCTGGCTGGTTTTGGCATCGTTCGCTGCAGGTTTGCTCCTTGCAGCAGTCCTCGAGTGCACCAGCAGAAAATGGTGTGAGGCAATGGTAAACCAACTTAATTAAAGTTCTTATTTGTAAATTAAATTCGTAGTGAGCCCTTCGTCGTGGCTGCATTCATCATCTTATTGTAGAGAGACATTTTTTTCGAGTCACCAAAAAAAAGAGGAGCATCTTGAAGGGCTTGCTCTTACGTAGAGGCTTGTAGCCACCTTTTGAATGGCTTTTTGGTGGGTTTTCGCAAAGACGTCCTTTGCAGGTTTCTTTTTAATTACTTTGGTCGGAGACATCGTTCATCAACGTAATTTGCCATAAATTAAATGGAATGAAGTCATTGTATGACACGAGAATAGAAAAATTCTGAACAGGTAGCAAAGACGCGAGTTCCAGGACACCTTGCACACCACAAAGTTAACGCTGCACCACACACATAAACATTTAAGTTAAGGACTTTGTGAGTGGTGTCAACATTGTGTTGGGTCATTAACTAAATTGTCAAACACAATTATGAACAAATATTTTGGAAGGACAAAGTGATGAAATTTCTAAAATTTCATGTGTCAACACATTTCGCTTTGCTTCAAAATTTGTTGATCACACATCAGCTCACTCATTCAACTATTAAATTGCATAAATTTCAACACAAAACAATTCGAACCGCATAGAAGTTCCAAAATTAGTTGCACGTGCTTCAAAAGCCACTTTATCTCTGCACAGATCCGTTTTGATTATAAAATTTAATTTAGTTCACCCCCCGACTGCATGAATTTATGAATAATGCTATTTGCATTCAATTCGTAAGGCCTTAGGTTTTCCAAATTTACTACACGACCTGTCTGCCTTCGAGCACAATATGACTGCACGACAAACATATACAATAGACACGTCGGGCAATTTTGTCTGTCTCTCAAAAGACACATTAAAAGCCTGTGTATACGCAGGCACTTGCAAGAGACAGGACATACCTTGCTACCACACAATAATCCAGTGTTCTCTTGCCCCTGGAGCACATTAAACCATATTTGCTTATCATTATCCTGAACAAAGAGATGCCCGCTGGACTAAGGCCATCCAGACTGGGGCGACACTTCACAAATTTTAACCCCAAAACCTCGTTCAGCACTTTGTGGTCGGTCGGTTTCTCTCACTTTATTATTCCAAAGGACGAAAACGAGAAACGAAAAAAAAAGAATAAAGCGAACTGCCATCAACGTAACACGTAGGAGAATTATAACACCATAAAACCTCGAATATTATGTTGTTTGCGTGATGTCCTTGCTAGATAAATTCTTTTTTTGTGGCTTTTCTTTTCTCTAACTTTGCTTGGCGTCCATATACGGCTCTGGTCTGTGGATCCTTGAAGCTTGCGTAACACATTTATAGATATAATAACTTTTATTTAACCAAATAAATGGAGCGAAACTGAAATGGTCTTCTTTTGCAGTCTCAAGGTTGGGAAATTACCGCTGATGCCATTCATGGCTTCAAGTCGCTTTCGCAGATAATGGGCATCACTTTTGGTCTTGCTCTGTACATTTACTTTTATGGGCTGGGGAGAAATGAGACCCGAAAAAAAAGTTCCTCATGCAAATTTGGTCTTGTACATTTTTTTTTTTGGAAAGTTGGAATCCATTGAGAAAGTTCTACATTTTAATCTAATCGGAGAGCAGATTAGGGGTTCGGTATTATTCACGGAAAAATACTTATTTTCAGGATTGATGGACAATCAAATTAGTTCCAACATCTGGAGAGAGAATGTGATGGCCATTGGCCATTGACCATTAAAAGGCGATAAAATTTCCTCGAACACGTTTTGATTTTCTGTCTTTAACGAACTCCTTAAAATAAGGTGTCTTCCAAGCTTAAGAGAGTTACCCAAACTGATGTTTTTATTGCTTCAACTGGGTATTCGTGACTAAGGAATCACGAAAAAAACTTTTGAAACAATGAAATTTCGGAAGTGCACACTCCTTGAACTCGATGCGACTTGTTCGACTGAAGCTAATTGAAGCACAGCATGCCTCTCGAATCATTTTAGAGCACCCAAAAATATTGCATTTCCGAAAATCCATTTGGAGAACAGAAAAAGCATTCTGTCACCATGAGGCTGAAGCAAAAGTGAATCACTTAGCAGTGCTCCGCCACCACAAAACCGCTGATCCATGAAATTGTAAAGTTTTGTCCATGCCATATTGGCTAAATAATCCGATACCCAGCAGTGCCTTAATGGAGGAGCACTAAGTAGGGCACAGCTACAGAATTGACTCCATAGTAGGTAACAGTGCTTAACCAACGTTATGGAAAGAAAGAAGTTGTTGACGACCACAATACTGCCACGAAAAATTCGACCCAATTTTCATCGGGACGCTACAAGCCTAAAAGAAGGTTCTTTGATGATTTAGAATACAGTGGAACATCTCAACACGAAATTGGTTAAAAAAAGTTTTTAAACAAAAGTGCTTTACCAACTAAACACTGGTGGAACAAACCACTATGACGCTGCAGTGCACCATGCGTCTTTAGCTTACATCCCCAAACGATAAGAAACTTCGTTGGCCTTCGTGAGCCTATTAAAAAGACATAAAGCAGAATTCGGGCACGACGATATCCCCTTGCACCTGCGACGTAAACCACTTGAAAATTCACGAAATCCTATTTTCCCTTTGTGTCATTTATTATACGCCCATAGCAGATGAGTCATGAATATCTGATGTGACTTAAACGACTTAATCAATGGCGCCCAACGTGGGGCCATTGCAGTTCTTGCTCGATTCGACGCCTCAACATATTGCAAATTTTTTATGTTGAAGCATTTTTTTCATTTAATTTTTGGTTTAAAAAAAATTCTAGGTCAGCATGCTGAGAAGTTGGCCTTGGTTCACGTCGAGCTGTTGCGTCACTCTATTAACTCAGCATGAGTCAAAAAAAATGTCCCACAATAAATTCGTCGGTTTTGTTGTCAGCAAAGTTTTCTTTCCTACCTTTATCTGCGATCGAAAGCATTAAGGAATTAAGTCTCTAAATGGCTCGCAACAATGGTGCCCAACGTGGGGCTAATATTGCACCGTACATCCAATAAGCCGTAATTTGACCCTTTGGATATCGTCAATTTTTCATGTTTATGCATTTCATTTATAAAAGTTTGAAGTAACAAGGTCAACTCATATCGATGCATTTTATGGATTTGATTTTTGGGTGACAGAGTTTCCCTAATCCGAATACATATTTCATTCTGTACTTAATATGTCCAAAATTAGATTCAGTGGATTTAGTTGTGAGCTAAGTTTTGTTTTAAGATTGTGTTTGCACTATAAGCATGTGATCCTTGCCTGACTCACGATGGTGCCCAACGTGGGACCACTTATCATGCCGACTATATCATCCGGAATTGAACCTTGATTCCTTAATTTCTCTGATTTTTCATGTTTTCAAATCAACACATTTTTCTCACTCAACAAGTTTCAAAATGACTTTCCAAATAAAATTGTTGGGTTTAATGGTGAGCTCTGCTTTCCTCCCAACTATTTGTTCGCTGCTATAAAATGCACTTAGGACTTGAGTCCCCCACTGATTCAAAACAATGGCACCCAACGTGGGGCAAGTCACGATGCCGCACACGGTACATACCTAAATTTTGTGCTTTCATCGGCGACATTTTAAGTTGATGCATTGGTTTGGTTTTTTTTTTAGGAAACAAAGTTTACTCAGTCAGCAAAATGTGAAAAAAAAATTTGATGTCCGAAAATTAAATTCGTTGGCTTTAGCTGTGTGGTAAGTTTTTTTTCCAGCTTTTACCTGCTCTGACCTGAGTGCCCTGTCTGGATTAAAACAATGGTGCCCAACGTGGGGCCAGTCATTGTCTCAACGTACAATGACTGGCCCCACGGCAACCTTTAATCTAGATGCATTTTGTCGATTTGATTTTTGGATAACAAGGCTTCCTTGCTGACCATATTTCAAAAAAAGCCCCCAAAATATTAATGTTGGTGGAGAAATAATTCAGAGCTAAGTTCTCCTTCCAGTTTTTGATTGAAAACTTTCTGTTTGCAAGAGACTGCAATGTGGAACTGCAATCCAACGTGGGGCTACTCATCTTGCCAGTAAAAAAATAAGCCGAATTTTACGCCTTTTTTACATCAGCGACCTTTCATGTTGATGTGTTTTGTTGGTTTATTTTTGGGTAACAAAATTTTTTTGGTAAAAATGTCCCGTAATAAATTTTTTTTGGGTTAAGTTCTGAGTTCTATTTCCTGTTTTCATCTGCGAAAGAATGCACTGTGGGCATTCATTTAAAGAGCACACCCTGTCAATGAATAAAAACAAAGGCGCCCAACGTGGGGTGGTGGATGAAAAATGAGCCAAGACTGCCCAACAGGTAATTTCGACCTTATAATCAATCTCAGCAACAACGTTTTTGCATTGTTTAAAGAAGCAAATGCCTTTTCGGTCCCATATTTTTTGCCCTGAGAAATTTTTTTCGTAATCCATTCTGAATTTCTTCTCAGATACCTAGCTCAACCTAACCTAAATGTGGTGGGAGCTCAGTGTGCCAACAATTTTGAGTCCTGAAATTCGAAGAGGATTAAAGAAAAGTTTTTCACTCTTCACTGTGACAAAAACTCAAAATTAAAGCTTTTTTACTGGCGAACGAGAAGGGGTTGGAGTCAAAATTCCGGATGGGTTAAAATTCTATCAAAAAAATTCTGCTTTAAAATTCAGTTTCACAAGGTTTTGCTATTCCAAATTGTGCTTTAAGAACTCTTATTTTCCAGATTCAGTTTTACAGAATACTCGAATAAATATCACTTTTATAATGTGACACAGTTAAAACGGCGTTGAATTTATTTTTGCGACATTTTTCAGAATTTTTATATGCAGGTTTGTGAATGCAGAGTTATGACGGGAAGCCCTCGATACCATGTCTTAATTTTCCAACAACTCGAAACTTTTCTTTACTTTTATTCGAAATCGAAAACCCTTTGCAAATGCCTGCATTAAAAAATCGAATAGTACACTCTGGCGTATGCGTAACATTTATTGAAATCGTATAAAAATATTTCCTCTTTCCGCCCAACACCCAGGTGTTCCTTATATTGTCTGCCCACAGGATACCAGCACTTTAACTCATTAATGGAGTTTTAATACCAATTTCCAGAGCCAGCAACCTCTTCTCAATTATTTACTTTTCGACATTTTTTAAAACAACGATCAACATTAAAAAAAAATTCATAATTTTTCCCAATAATAATTGTTGCTCATTTTGAGTTGAACTTCACGGCACTATTAAAGTTAATATAACCTGTCACCCCTTGGCCACGCGCCGCGCTCCGGTGCTCGATTAACAATGCACTTTCCGTGAAATTATAAACGCGTCCGCGTCCTTCTCCTTATTGCCGTTCAACTGGATACTTCCCCTCGCAGTTTTCTCATTTCCGTCAATAAACCAACTTCCAGCGCGGAAGTGAAGAAAATGAAATTTAATTATGCTCGCCGCCAGACACGCACACACACACACAGACACACAGATGCATCCAGGTAGAACAATCCTGCGTGGATGAAGCTTCATCACCTGGTGAACGCGCTGTGAAACAATGAAGCTCGCGCTGCTGTGTCCGCGTTATGGACCCTCTGGCCAGGAGCATATGGCAGTATGCTACATGACGAATGGAAACAATAATGAATGAGCGCGGCCGAATGACCATTGTTTAATGCTCGAACTCATTTCAACAAGGATCCTCGGCTTGGTCGCTATGCGGTGGCCGTAGATGGACACGGTGTACTCGAAAGTGGGTTACATTCAGTTGATTTAAATAAAATTCAAAGTGAAAGGCTCCTTGATGGACCGTAGAGCTGTTCGTCGCCGCCTGAAGCTATGTATCGCGCTCTTGCAGCACGAGCGAAATTACAGTCCTTGCTGGGCGCAATGGTGGTGCATTGTTTAATGGCTCCGTAACTGGGGCATATCGCACGATGCCTAGGTGAGTTGGTTGCCTTCATTGAGTCGGGTGAGGAATTTGCCATCCAGTGCCGCCAAATGACAATGCTCTCGACGAAGACAACGAACGGGATGATGATGGTGATGCTGATGATGCTTTTTGAAATGGATACACGTGAATGGTTTCAAATTATGCAAGTTTGCAGTTTATTTTTTCTGAGAAATGGGCAAGGCTATCATGGAATTCATCAAACGAATATCCATTTGTAATGAGATGCTGCGGGTGAAGGATTAAAGTGAGAACTGAAAGGACGTACTTGTGCTTTGTTTGAAAGGCTACTGCGCTTGCCAAAGGAGGTGAGAAAATAATATTGTTTATTTCTGGCATCCGTTTCGGTTGAGTTGGCCACTGTACAATGGTTGCAATTGCAATGGCCCTCGGAAGGGCTAAATATTGTGTTGTTCGAATGTAGTTGGGAATTCAAAATTCGTTGGCATTGAGCACCCAGATAACTTTCCACGAGCATATGCAAGGCTAACCTTGATCTGTCACACATATAGCCTGTAGTTATCAGAAATCTTGACTGGACAACCCATGGCTTCTGGATTAGGAAATGTCTTCTTGATCTTGAGGAAGAATAAGAAGAAGAAATGCCAAAGCCTTTTTGGTGTATTGCAAGTTAGTTTGCACTGGCTACAAACCTGTTGCTGCAATCCGTTGCTGATGCTTAGGTACTTTGATTTAGACAACGACACAAGAAGGTCGACTTAATCCAAAAACCCTTATTTAAGCAGCCCTTTGCATTCCTTTCCAATAGAGGCGCAAAACGGAGTTGAAGCCGTGGCGCCATCATCATTTTTTTATTCTGAAATATTTACAGCTTTTTTCTTTAAATGCATATTTTACAAGACAGATTCATAGTTCAGCCTTCAATGGTGCCCAACGTGGGGCTAATTCAAAATCAGCTGAAAACTGATGCCTTATTATGTCTGGCAGTGAACTTTCATGCAATTGAGTTTTCATTATGAATTTAATGATAAATAAAAAAAACACGACTGATATTTGGTACTTGTGTAACCTTACTACAAAAAAAAAATATTTTCCTTATAAATGAGAAATTAAACAAGTTTAAAAATCAATTTTTAATTTAAAACGAAAAAAATATGGTGCCCAACGTGGGACCATACATGTCCTCGAATGCTTACATATTCGTTATAAATTTAGTAAAACAAGTTTTTAATTAAAATTCAGAACAAAACTGAAAAAAAAACCTTTAATGGTGCCCAACGTGGGGCTAGTCATGACATCACCCGTAAAAAAAGCTGCAAATTCGCAACTTTAAATGTCATCGAGTTTTCATATAATTGAATTTGCGTTTTAAATGTTACAATGTATTTTTTAGCGCACGTTCTACAAGACAAAAATTTGGTACTAGTGTATAACCTTTTACTACAACTTATTTTTTCCCAATGAACATGAAGTAAAACAAGTTTATAATTAAAATTCTGAATAAAACTGAAGGAAACACTTTTAATGGTGCCCAACGTGGGGCCAGACATGATACCGCGCCTAAAGTAAGCTGCGAATTTGCGCCTTTAAATGTCACCGAGCTTTCATATAATTGAATTGGTGCTTCATATTTTTCAATTTTTTTCTATCCACATTTTACAAGACAGAAATTTAGTAGTAGTGTATAGCTTCTTACTTAAAATTACTTTTTTCCCCATTAAATAAGGAATTAAAAAGTTGAGAATTAAAATTTTGATTAAAAACGAAAGAAAAAAGGTGCCTAACGTGGGGCCAGATATGATATGACACCGCCCCTTAAGTAAGCTGCAAATTTGCGCCTTTAAGCGTCACCGAACTTTCATACAATTGAATTTGCATTTTAAATTACACAAGTATTATTTAGCGCACATTCTAAATGACAGAAATTTGGTACTAGTGTAAATTTTTTTACAAAAATTTATGTTTTTCCACTGAATAAGAAATTAGACAAGCTCAAAATTAAAGTCATATTAAAAACGAAAAAAATGGTGGCCAACGTGGGGCTAGAACTGGTGCCGTCCTAGAAATAAATTCCAATTCCGCATCTCTAGATCTCGTAAATTTTTCACATGATTAACTGATTCGTTATAAATTTTGCAATTGCTATTAAGCGCACATTTAACAAGGCAGAGATTTGGTACGATTGCATACCTTTCTAGTTTCCGCTATATTTTAAACAATGAATAAGAAACAAAAGAAGCTTAAAATTACAGTTTTGAATAGATTTGAAAGAAAACCTCTTATGGTGCCTAACGTGGAGCCAGTCATTGTATACCATTGTGCTGAAAAATATTTTGCTTATTCACAAACATGAAATAAAATAAGCTTAAAATTATTTGAATAGAAATGAAGGAACAAACCAAATGATGCCTAACGTGGGGCCATCATGGTGCAACCCATGATGAAATGAAATGCAACCCATGCAATAAACTTGTCGGTATAAGTTGTGAGCCTCGTGGTCCTTCCTTATTTTTCCTGCGAAAGAATGCACTAAAAATCTGAGTTCCCTAATTTGCTCTTATCAATGGTGCCCAACGTGGGGCCTGTCAATAAACTTGTCGGGATGTGAGCTTCTTTTTTCTTTACTGATATTTTTTCGCGATTGAGTGCACTAAAAATAAGAGTTTCCTACCTAACTCTTAACAACGGTGCCCAACGTGGGGCCAGTCATGTTGCCGTTCGATGTATAAGCCATATTTAAACGCTTTATGCATCGGCGACCATTAATGTCGTTGACTTTGTTTTTTTTGGGTCTCACAAAAGTTTACTCTGTCATAGTAAATTAAGAATAGGCCCCAAAATAAATTCATCGAATTAAGTTATGAGCATGGTTTTCCATGTGTTTTGTTTGCGACCAGGTCCACCAAGGATCTGAGCCTGAGTTTGAGCCTGACTCGAACCATTGGCACCCAACGTGGGACGAGCCAATGGTTCCACCACCGAAATAAGCAGGAATTCTGCGGTTTTTTGCGCAACAGCTTTTCCGTACACGGCATATTTATGGTTTAGGTCCGAACGATTTTTTGCTTCATTTTTCGCCCGTGAAATAAACTCAAAATGACTCAAGAAATGGCAACCAACGTGAGGTGAGCGTTAAGGGCTCGCAAAAATGAAAAGTAAATATTATTACGTACCCAAAAGGTCTCGTATTATCCACCTTTAGGATTTTTTTTATTCAGACCAGAGTTATTGAGATCTGAGTAGACGCAGAGGTGCAGTGGTTATTGTGTAGGTCTACTGTTCAAGAGGTCCCAGGTTCGATTCCCGACTTAAAAATAAAAATCTTTAAATGAATAAATAAATAAATATTTAAGAACATACATAAATATAAAAATAAATAAACAAATAAATAAATAAATCAAAGTAAATATTAATAATTGAATAGGAAGACAAATAAATAAATATTAAATAAATAATTAAATAAGCTCAATTCAAGTAAATTATCGCACGATCTCATATCCTCACATGAGATCTTGATGCCATCCACCACTGAAGGTGCTCGAGTGGGATCCCGAATAAAAAAAAAACTCTTCTGAAGAACTTTAACTTACCCTGGTGCCACCTTTTGGATGAAAACGTGCCGTCAATGTCACCGCGATCGATCATAGCGACTACAAAACGATCTGTGAGGGCATCACTAAAGAACGAGAGGCATACACCGGTACGGAGGCTTCACCTAGGATACTGCTGCTGAGAACTGATATACTTTTCTTAAGGCTTAGCGCCAGTACCAAACGCAAGATCACTTAAGGATTTTTTTCTGAATGAATTCGTCCCAAATCTCAATATCGATCCAAACATGACAGTCCGAAGTTGAGATTTTAAACTCCTCACGACATATTGCCAGAGACAACCGAATTTCTTCTTTCGTGTGTCCTGTCCACACACCTTTACGAAATTCAATCAATCACACCAGTCGACCACCCACACAGATCTTTTGTGCCACCAAGTGTTGCATGCATAAACCCAATTGGCAGCGAGTGGTACGCGTGCTCCCCCATGGCTCATTTAATAAAGTTCCAATTAATACAGTTCCCAACTGTGCTGCACAGCACCACAATCCATCTGTGGCCATTGCGAGGGAAACAAAAAAAAAAACAAACCAGGCTCCGATGCGGCGCGTTTTTCTGCCTGCCTAAAGTCCTTATGCCATTCCCGCACCCTCCTCGGGTCTTCAGAGACCGAAGAGCGATATGAAACAGCCGCAAATATTACACACTCGCAAGTTGTCGGAAGTACGCCAAGCCGTGAAATACAAATTGCAGGCAATATCACTTAGTTTTTACGATGCACCCCATAAAGGGTGGTAACCATCCGGAATTTATCCCCTATTAAATGATACATCTTCCACCCGCTGTGGTGTGTGCTGTGCATGTGTGTGTGTGCGCCTGTATGCAAAGTATATATCCTTGGAGCACCATCATTGATTCTCCCACCTGGAAGCTGATGTTTTCGGATCCTGCCTGCCAACGCAACTACAGACACGTTCCTTAAACGCTCCGCACACCATGTACCGAAAGGCGGCATAGTAGTGGAGGAAGTTCCACCCTCAACCCGACCTGCATTGGTGGGTGGTAGATGTGTTATGCAAATATTTGCCACTAAATGAAATTGATGTGGGAGAAATGATGCGAACCGAGCAACGAGCAAGTCTAAGCGAGTGAGGAGAAACCACATCATCCTGGCAGTCACCACACAACTTATTCAATTTAACCGGTTTTTTGAGGATGCGACGGGGTGGAAGAGCGGGTACCCTCCGCCGCACCGATCCCATGCGATACAACAAGGAAGAAGTAGTCTTTTTCAAAGGAAATTAAATGGCAATGGCGGTGGTGGTGGGTTGCAAGATTGAGTTGATTTTGGTCCTCGAAGTAGCTATGAAAACTATTTGATGGGTGCTTTTGGAGAAGTTCTTCCTTTTTTACCTGTCGTCTCGTCCTGCGGAATTAGATGACACTGCCAGGCAATGACTGGGTCATTTGGAATATTATGAGCAGGTATGGTACTGGTACCGGTGATTAGGACCGCGTGACACGGACGATGAATGAGTGTAATATTTTACATTCTCCTCCGTGGGATGAATTATGATCACGATCGTACTAAATTTTGAATATTGTCACGAGGTACGGAGAAGTTGGGTTGGGTGTACCACCAAAATTAGGTCAGGTGGGTGGAAGTGTTTTTATGATTTACTTTTATCGACCTCGGTGGGAATAGTCGAAAAAAACATGAGTTAGAAATTGTAAGGCAGCCTGTGGATTTGAGACTTCTCATGTGTATGCAAATAGGGGCACATTTAGGAAGCGATTCTCGTCGGGTTTCTAATTCCGTATGCAAATTAGTGGGCCATTATTATCTAAGCTAGTCGGAGTGTGCAAAATCCACATTGACTATTTTTTGATGCCTTCAAAGTAGCTTTTCAACGACGACGTTGACATTTCGCCAAATGAGCAATTTGATGGTTATTTCTTCGCCCATCTAGGGTGATGGTTATTATGCTCGGGAAACTCAACTCAAGCCAAAAGACTTGAATAAATTTTTTTTGGTGATTTACCGAGCGAATGTTAAATGACTTGCCAAAAGGAGAATACTCTAAGTTTAATGGGTCTGTGTGTTAAACCGCGCAAGCCTCGAGTACAAACGAAGGGATTTGCATTTGACTTTAGTGACAGGTTTTCGCTTTTTCCCAAGAAGGTTATTGCGTGATTTATATTCTGTCACCTAAGAAAGGTGGCCTTTTTTGAGCTCTTGCTTATGGCTAGAGACTCTCGCAGACAAAGTCAGATATTTGATCTTCTCCTGGCGTTCTCATGTGTGTAAATATTGAAAAATTGCTACGAATAAGGGTTGGATTTAACCTTTTACCAACAAGGGTTCCTCTGGAGGTACTATGATGTTTTCTATATCCTTTTTGAAAGTGCATGCACCCACTGTTATTTTTATTTTCAGAATACGACTGAGCTAAACAGAGTTTCTTTGTGACTAGCTCCACAATTTCCAAAGAAAAAAAACCCTCTTAAATGCTTGAGTCATAAATTTGTCCTTCAGAAAACCCATAAATTACTTACTGTTGACACCGAATACAACTTCCAATTCAGCACTATTTTCCATCATCGTTTGTGGTTGAATTACGAAAAAACAAGAAGAAAATTTTAATATTCATCGCAGACACCCAATTTTCATGATGGAAAAATTGTCAAAAACACAAAAATTAGCTGAATTATGAGTTCAACTCCATCGACCCGCTATAAAATCCCTCAATTATGCAGAAATATTTATCGATTTATCCTTTTTGCACCAGTGACGTGGCGCAGTGACAGTCTCAAAAAGGAATGATTGTCTCACGTACATCACTTGATCATCATCATCGATGAAACGCGCAGCGCAAGGACCTGTGATAAATTTCATTTGATTTTTATGACCAAATTAAAGCCAACCAAAGGAAACAAGAAAAAAAACCCATCCACAAGAGTAGATCCATATTCATGACGCATAAAAAGGACTCTTACTTAACCACCCGTTGCCACCACCATGGCTCTGAGAGCCATCGCCATCACCCCTATGCCAAATGGTATGCGATTCGACATTTATCGCTTGCTGACCCAATCAACCGAAAAGAGAGTGAATTAATTTCTGATGTGCGAATTAATTTATATACCGTAAATAATGCTGTTTCTCGTCTTTTTTTTTCGCCAATTGACCAATGCCACGTAATTAACGTTTGCTCCCTCGTAATCCCTTTTACGCACTCTCGCCCGATGCGGCGGCCCACTCAATCTATCGATAAATAATAATTACTGGCCAACAATAAGATGACAAGTTTTCGGTTGAGTAATGTTGTGCACGCCCCCCAAGGACTATCAATCCCTGTGCATGCAGAGCGAGCATCCTTTGAGGGAAAACAATAATTATTTAGGAAGTGTGTTCTTTTCGTTTCTATTATTATTTTCTTCTTTGGGAAAATACTCGTAAGAGAATAATATCGTCGTTCCCAGGGATGTGCCGGCGGAATAATTTGAATTTTGTTTCCTTTTTGTTGGCCGACAAAAGTGTATAAATTTTTGTGTGTGCCTAAGTGATGCCGCCCCAAGGACAACGTACAAAACTTTGGTCTTGAGATAATTTTTTTCGCTGTTGTTGTGCCGGAATATAGCTCCAGGCTGACGGAAGTGAGAAAGCGTTTATCTAAATCGGAATAATTCAGGTAAGATATTGTTTCTTCTTTTGGGTTTCCGGCCGGCGCCCATAAGGGTTTGTGTTGTTTTCGTAATCCTCTGCGCGAGGCCCATATTTTTGTCCACACAATTTGCGGAGGTTTGGTTGGATATCTTGGGTTAAGATTATTCGCGAGGTGCGGAAAGTTTGGTTTTTGATGGATGCCGGGTTTGTTTGGTCCTTTTTCTTTGTGATTATGTGACTTTTCTCTGAATTTGTCTTAATTTGGGATAAGGACCTGATAACAAAGTTGTTGAGCTAAACAATAATGGGTGGCGATAAGGCGAATTCCGAAAGCCTTTAGCGGGAATTATTAAAAGAAGAGAGAATAAATGATAAATGCCTCTATAGTTGAGTAAACAATATTATGTAATTATTAGAGGGAAAATTAAATTGCAAGGAAAGCGATGAGGAAAATAGAAATTTGGGAGACCATAACCCCCACCCATGGGGAACCTATTTCCAACTAAATAAACAATCTTTAAGCTTAAAGCTCTAAGAACTTAAAAAACTGCTACTGCTGCGTTTGAGCCGATATTTCATGGGGAGTTTACAAGGTTGTTCGAGGCCATTCAAACCTTCATTAGCAAAAAAAACCGGGGAGGCCAACAAGAAAACATGTTTGAAGGCTTCCCACACTTTTACAATGTTGAAAAAGCAGTATTTTTTTAGATAGAAAGTAATTACAAGTCAGAGTATGTGTGTTTAAAAGTTGCTGCGAACACTTTTACAATTTGGCGCAGTCAGCAAAAAATTTTAAGTTTAATTTAAAAATGTTTCTAGTCGGAGTCAGAAATTGCACGCGAGCGCCTGAAAGTTTACAAGAGTAATACCACCGCCTTTTTGCATTATTTGGCGCAGTAGCAATATTTTTTCTGCTATTTCCGTAAATTCCGAAGTTTCCGAAAATTAATTCGGTATAAATTTGAGCCGACTGTCACTCCGATGGACTTATTAAAAGGACTCGCCCGAGAGCCTGAATATCTTATGTTCAGCACCAATATTTTCAAAATTTGGCGCAGTCGGAACCAATTTACTCGCTTTCTCTTTTCAAGCTGAATTTTAGCTTCAGTCTTTACCCGAGATGGAGCATGAAATCATTCCTGAGCACATAAGGATATACCGGAATAATGCCACGGAAGTCTTACGCATTTTGGCGCAGTCGAAATATTTTGCCTGCGACTTTGAGTACAGCGTAAATCTATCAATATAGTAAGATAAGAGTGTTTAGCCCACCGGCATGGCAGAAGGAGTAGAGCAACAACCTGCGTATGTTATGTTCAGCACCACAATTTTCAAATTCTGGCGCAGTCGGAAAAATATTACTCGCTGTCTCTTTTCAGGCTGCATTTTAGCTTCAGTCTCTATCCAACCCGGAATTGCAAATTATTTCTGAACACATGAGAACATACCAGAACAATACCACGGAAGTCTTACACTTTTTGGCGCAGTCAAAATATTTTCTCTGACATTTCAAGTACAGCGCTAATCTACCAATAAAATTAGACTAGATTGTTAAACCAATCGGCATGGTAGAAAGAGAAGCCCTACAGCCTGCGTATCTTATGTTTAACACCAACAATTGGCGCAGTCGGAATCGAAATCGGTCTCGCCATTGGCCTTTCAATCTAAGTTTTAAGACAAATCGAATTGGAATAGTGATTGAGCATATTGCTGTAGTCTCACAGCAGAACGGAATCATGACGTACCACATTATTTGGCGCAGTCAAAATATGTTGGAGAGGTTTTTTGAGCATATCGTAGATTTACCATTGCAATTTGGGGAGATTATAATTTCAATATGTTTGGTTGATTGTGTTACAGCCTGCGTGCCAATAGTTCACAGCCAACGATTTTTTGACGATTTTTTGGCGCAGTCGAGATCGATTAATTCGCTGTCGGTCTTTCAAGCGACACTTATAGGAAAATAGGTAAATGTATTTGGTTCGACATAATGTAGGCACCGCAGAATAGTATCAAAGACGTTTTACATTACTTGGCGCAGTCGAAATATTTTGGGGGATACTTTGAGTACACCGTAAATTTACTAGTATGATTATTGAGATTATCATACAAATTGGTATGAAGGTTCTACCATGAAAGCGACGCTCAAGAGCCAGCGTGTCAAATGTTAAGCAACATTTGCACAATTTGGCGCAGTCGAAATTAGTTTATTTGCTGCCGGCCTATCACGTGGCATTTCACGACGCATTGAAGTGGAACAGGAAAATGTACGTGAGCTTACCAAATAAAAACACCCGAATATGGCTGAATAAAAATTTTGCATTATTTGGCGCAATCGAAGTATTTTTACTTTTATTTTGAGCTTGTCGAAGATTGAGTTGTATGACTTTCGTATATCCTAATTGGCGCACTCGGAATCGCTAAGCACGCTGTAGGCGTTTAATGCATCATTTAACAACGAATTGAATTGGAATGGGAATATGTTCCTAGGCACATGATAATACCCCAGAAAAATATGAATAATAATTGAAATAATTAGGCGCAATATAAATATTTTTGGCTCTTCCTTGAGCCTTCCATCGATTTGTTTTTACAACCTGAAGAAACACATAACATTATTGACATTATTCGACAAAGAAGCCTTCGTATAAAAAAAAAAGTTAGGAGCAAGACTTCTCCTATTTGGCGCAGTCGACATCACCTTGTAGTCGAAATAATCTTGTTTCTGTTAGTTTTTCTTTGTTCTTCGTATTGATAAATGCAACTTTAAGGAAAGTTTATCTAATACCCACCATTCTCTCAGATATACTCACCATTCATCGGATATACTAAAATTTCTTACATTATTTGGCGTAGTCGAAATTGAAATATTTCTTATGCCCTGTCCTTAAATTTGATTTTATTACCTGAACTATCAGACGTGTAATTAAGACACTTGCCATAATAGAAGAGATTCTGCGTGTTAAATAAAAGTCAGTTCGAGAAATTTGAAAATCTGGCGCAGTCGGGATGTTTATGTCAGTTTTTGTCAGCTGCATTTGGGAGTAAGTAAGACAAAAACATACCTGAGTGTATCGCAGCATTATGCTTTGGCTTCTGAAATTTTTTTGGCGCAGTCGGGGTTTATATATTTCCTATTCTAGTATGATCTGAGGAGACAGAGTCAATATCGATGCAGTGGGCATAATTAAAGGAAGTCTGCATGTCTGCATGTCTGCACGTTAGAGTTCTAGTTCTCTAAAAATTTGGCGCAGTCGGGATTGCCTTGTTTATATCAGTTTTTTTATCTGCATTTGGCAGTTCTTTTCGTTTTCGCAAGTCTTTTCGTTTCTGAAATAAACCCACAAGTATCGCCAAATACCACGATTTATTGACCTGTTCTTGATTGGCGCAGTCAGAAGTCAGAGTCAGAATATTTAAACATTTTTCTACCAAAAAAAAGTTTCATATTCATAGTTAATTCCCAGCTCAATTTATATGAGGTTCACCTATGTATATTGTAAGACCCATTAAACTACCAATTTATATCAAGCATGTTAAAGTAAAATGTCAAAATCAATTCACTTCGTTTAAGTCATGCAACAAACTGTCAAACAAAATTATAAAAACAGTCAAAAAGTCAAAAACACATGCCTCGCTGCCTGATGGCACAAACAACATGCTCACATGTCAATTCAATCGGCAATCCCAAAACGGGAGGAACAACTGTCAATTTGTTTAAACACCATTCCCCCCACCGGCCGCCCGCGCCATTCACAACTCATAGCACACGGCATGACTTTCTCATCACACACCGTCACGAAGGGCGAACTCAATTTAATATTCGTCGTTTCGTCCTTATTCATGGAATTCCTGCTCCAGCATGGAAAAAATTCAAGCTTACTGTCGAATTCGGTGGAAAGTGCATTTGACATGTTTCCGTCGAAACTCATCCTGGAAATGTGCTGTCAAGTCGCAGGCCATCGCACTCGGATATACATTCCGACAGATGATTTTGTGTGTGTTGTGTAGTACACATCACTCATAATCCGCGCGCTGCCACAAGACAAAAGAAAATCCAAATTCATCCTCGACAACATGGGAAGTTCGTGTAACGTAAAATACTCGGGATTATGCCCTGATTACACCAAGGATAACCACTACATGCTGAACGGAGGAACAAACTTCTATCATCATTACCATCGTCATCTCCATCGCCCTTCAGGCGCAAGAGATTTCAATTTTGGCACACAGCGCGATTGGTGGTCCTGGTACTTTCGCCTCCCATCATATCCATCATTCCAGTGACCTTTACTTTGCTCGTCCTATATCCCCTCCCCCCCCCCTCTCACCCTCTGAGTAAAACAACGAGGAATAATTAGTATAAGGGAATCTGTCAATGCCAATCTTAAGCTGACAACGCAAAATACCAGGCGAACAGATTACAACTTTAATCCGGCGAGCTAATAATTTCCGCCACGCACACACACACACACACACAAACAACGAGTATAGTCATCGTTGTACTGTCCGTCTTGTGCTTTTTCTTCATCTCCATCACTTGTCATTTTGTCCGTTGGCCATAGTCTTTGATCCACAGAAATGGACCAGAGAGCAAAAAGGACTCCCAAATGGATGACAAGGGATAGAAGCAATCACAATAGAGTAGGAGCATAGAAAAAAACACACATCCTGATCCATTATGCACACAAAAAGTCGCCGTAAATCATCGGTAGTAGAGCACTAGCACTGGCAGGATGTTTGTGAAGACAATCTACCTAATCATCGGAGATGCATCAGGACCATATGGGACAAGTGCAGTGAGGAAAAAATCCTCCGAGCTAGCGAATCCGAAAGTTCTTCCTGGGTTAAGCCAGGACCCTTACCACTAGAGCCCATAAAAAGTCCGTTTTTCAATTTCTTTTTTCCTTCTGTCACCCATCACACTCGTACGCATTTCGGCAGAGTGTTTTTCCCCCCCATTCGCCCTCGCATTTTGTTGCCAGCGCTCACTTTTCTAAGAAAAAGCATGTTTAAAACTTACAGATGCTGGTTGGCACACGAAGGATTGAGGAGAAAAACTTTCTCGAAAGCAATAAATTTTCCCAACACACCAGGACGCAGGACGTCAGATAAAACTAACAAAAATTGTTGCAAATGAAAAAGAATATAAAAAAAATAAGGACTGAAAGTGAAATCAAAAGGAAATATTCCACACAGGACAGCCAAAAAGGTTTCTGCGATTCGAATTGGAATATTCGCCTCTTTTATCCTTCTTTTCCCGCATTGTGGAACCCCCTTCTCGAAACTAATGTATATAGATGAATGGGAATTTATCGTTGGACAAGAGTGTAAGTTGGGCGCCGGAATCGGTTTTGTGGGTGCTTCGAGTGCGGAATGAGTGAATTGTTTGAAATGGGTTTTTTCTTTTCGGGGTTTTTCCCTTCGATGATAGCCTTAATCCTCTGCATTTTTGCGAAAGGATATGCTAATTGGTGAAGATAAATCGTTTGTATGCAGATATTTCTCTTCTCCGCATATATAATCGGATGAGTGCGGGCGGAAAGGATACGGTTTTGCTTGTCATCTGGAGGGCTGTTTGTCGGATTTCTCTCTCTCGTTTTTGTTTGTACAGATTCAGACTGTGCGGTATTTAAATTGCCCAGGCAATTCAATTGGAATTGAAATCGACTACAGACAAGCCTCATGATGACTGAATGTGCCTCGGTGGGTCAGTGGAGAGGAGGAGCGATTGGAAGATTGCTTTCGGTTGATCAATAAAACCCTATGATTATGGTTGTGTATCAGATGTCCTTGACCCAGATGAGTTGGGAAAATCTCAGACAAGTCGAAGGACTTTCATTGCAGTAATTACGGTTTCTAATTTATCATTGTCTTCGAGAGGACTCTATAGCGAGGGAGGATCTCAATATGATTTCCATTGAAATGACTAGTTAAATGTAAATCAGGATGTAAATCGAGAAATGTGTCTAGATGGGACTCAAAAGGGCTTCAACTGAAGACAATTCAATGTTGTCGATGATAAAGAAAATGACAACCTTATCCGAAGGGATTTAATGAAGAAATTCTTGGTTTTTTGTGTTTCAAGGATTGGTGGTGAGTGAAAATGTTTTGTTGAGAATTTTTCTGGTACTTTCTAGCGGAGGAACCATCAATTAGTCAAAAAACTCATTAGGAAAAAAATTGACAAATTGCACCGCTGGTGTTGGCCCATATTTTTTCCCAATTTCTTGGAATAACAAAAATAGAAATTTTCTCTGGAAAAGTTTATAGCGCCCTGTAACTTATTTTGTCTTCTCTATTTCTACCCAACCAGCGACGATACTTTCTAGGCGGAGTTAATAAACGTGACACTTGACTATCAATACCAACAAAGTTATCATAGCCATGACATACACACATTTACTCTTATAGTTTCTCTCACATTTACTCATGTGGTTTAATGTGAGAGAAAACATTGAATGGTAGAAACACCTGAAGGATACGGCACGATCGGAAAGTTGACGTTTCCATTCCCCTTTTTTTGCTTGGATGTATTGGCGGTAAGAATAAAATCAGCAGAAATGCTGCTTGCTGCTTGCGCATGTTAGCCTGGTACTTTATGTTTGAACTGACTTGGTTTTTGGGCGTAAAAAGCTTTACAGGCGCGGCGGACGAAAAAAAACGAAAACGCATCTCAAGGAAAATGGCGAAAATTCATATTTTTTCATTTGCGCTTCCAAATCGTTTTAATAAAATAATTTTTGCACTGGAGCAACTATGGCCATCTGCTGACAGAAATAGAAAAAACAGGAAGCAAAAAACTCACGCGAAGCAGATTAAAGCAAAACTGAAGGTTGTACAGAACTTCTATGTCGCCGTAGAGTAAATTCTTTCTTTTGCTCCAGTTACATGATGGGAGGACTCTAAGAACTTGTTTTTCAGCAAAGGCAAATAAGTCTTGCTTAGGTGTGCATAAGAACTTGAAAGAAAAGAAAAAATTGAAAAAAACAAATAGCAGCAGGGCTGCCTGTTGTAAGTGCATGTTACCCCGATACTTGGCAGTGAGTTTTGACAAAAAGCAGTGAGTTTTGACAATGTTTTGATGAAAAATATTCATGTTTTGGTCCGAACAGGGGCGGATAAGCGTAAGCGTTTTTGCCGCCTTGTGGGAACAGTAACCGAAAAACAATTAAAAAAAAAATAATGACAAACATTTTGTGGCAGCACCCATGTATAAATTTATTCTTGACCCTTTTAAGACAGCTTTGAATTTCGATTTGTTTTTGTATGCTTTTGTATGATTTTGTATGATTTTTGTAAAATTTTCGACATTGCCCCTTATTCACGTAGTTCTAACTTCTTACGAGTATTTTCGACCAATTTTTATTGTTGTTAGACTATTCATCCCCAATGAAGGATGCGTGAAGGATTCTTGGACCCTAATGAAGGATCCAAGGCTCCCACCTTGCAATTTAAGGCTAAAATACATGCAGCACAAAGACAGGTGAATGGACGAATATTGTTTGCTCGACTCACGATTTGGTCTGGACCATATGACCGGCCCTGGAACGATGCTAGGTTAAACAGGGGTGTGGTGAAAAAGGTCACACAGACACTAGGCACCAAAAACTAAGTAACTCTTTTTATACCCCATCCCATAGGATAGTGGGTATATTAAGTTTGATTCATAGTTTGTAACATGGAGAAATAATCACCGTAGACCCCCAAGACCTTAAAGGCATATGATCGAGACCGAATTGTTAGTCGAATGAGGCATGTCCGTCCGTCCGTCTGTCGGTAGTTTTTAGGCCTTACATTTTGAGCTAGAACTTAAAACTTGATATCTGTTCTTTTTAGGTCCCGAAGCAGTACAAGTGTAAAATTTTTTTAAATCCGCCCACTGACACGCCCACTTTACGCATTAGCATGAAAAATCAAAGTTGTCGTAGGAGGCTGAAATTTGGTGTGCAATATTCTCGCTTAAGGGTTTTGTGATTGGCATTTAAAAATAAGCGAAAACCGCCTCCTTGAAGGCGTGGTCATATTTCATATGCATTCTAATAAACGGCTTTTATTTGATATATTTGCTTTAAATCCAAAAAAATTGCATTATAAAATGTTCAGATATGTGCGTAAGCTATCAACTCAAATAAATAAATTTTTGCCACGCCCACTTTTGGGGGCATTTTTAAGTAAAAAATCAAATTTTCAGTATGAAACTGCGATCAACACGTGTATACTGCATCTGATAAAAAAATGACAAAAAAAATTATGTTATTTTTATTGAACGCCCCTTTTTAAGAAACAAGATTGTTAACTGACAAATTCTTAACAAAATTAAAGTTAATAGAAACTGAAATTTAACAAGATTTGACGCATTTTGGAGCTTGACAATTGGAGCTTGTCAATTGGGATGGGTCATCTAACGATTCGGCTAGGCGGATTGTAACCCTCCCACTAGTTTTTTTCTGAAATTATTTTAGAAAGCAAACTATAAACCCTTTTTCACTTTAACAGAAAACTTTTTTCAACCACTTTTTTCTGACGTTTCGTGAATGCTTTCCCACTTCGTCGGGGGAATGTTAATTAACTTTATTACAATTATATTACTATTATTATAATTTTTAATAATTATTAATCAAATATTAGATTTACGGATTTTAAATCTAAAAAATGCTCAAAAAGGGGGAAAAACGAATGTCTTCCACTCCATGGACTTTATTAATGTTCCATTACTAGTAAAATCTCAGACAAAGTAAATTTTCTGAAATTTAAGCAAACGTATTCTGAGGAAGTGTGCTAAACTAAATGGTTTCCGAAAAACGGTAAACATAATTTAAGTTGGTTTATTGAAATGGTGCTGTCCATCAGGATCGCAGAGGATAGATAGAAAACTACTGTGAAAAGTGAACCATTTAGAGACTCTCCAGTGAGTCGGGAGCCCACTGAAATGGTAGTGGCAGACAAATTCCTATAACTGGTGAGCAATTAAAATTTTCTTTCCTTTATCTAACACCAGCAGATGCCAATCACTTGAATACCAGGCCAAAATGAGCTAAAATTTTAAAATCAAATAAAAAACGCCTACCATATTCGTTTTATGTGGTCAGAAAATCAATATTGATCAAAGTGATGACTTTTTCTTAAGCTTTCAGTTTGAAAAATTTATCTAGGGTTAGATGTCAGGATGCACAGCAAAGTGCTCCCTATGCACTCCCTATGATAATTGACTGACAAACAATTTTTTAAGCAGGCTGCTTAACAGCATTGAATACTGAATTTACTTCGAAAATTCTCTACCAAAAGATGTGCCCCGCCAAATTCAGTGTTTCGTTCATCAAGCTCATGCCCTTCTTCAGTAAAACACCCTACATCGTGAGCTGTCTGCAAATCGCTCAATCTTATAGGCATGATGCCTTAACCACGTACCCATTGTTTCACTAATTCCGGCCATAACTATGATCTACCACGATTTTGTTCCATTCCACCTTCCCGCACCCGGAAACCAATAAATTTCTCAGCTCCAGTAGACGCCCTTTCGATGCTCAAAGTGAATTTATGGCAACAAATTTTTGCCCCCAAATGAAGAGCAAATTTATGTCCCCCCATGAATTAACTAACTTATGTAGAATTACTACGTTCAAATCCACCACGTAACATGCGTTAGTCCCGCCAGACATTAATTCTCACCCATAAAACACTAAATAAATAACCATCCCCCCAACCACGACGCAACCGGCAGCCCCCTCCCTCGGACAGGCCGCATACGGTAACATAATAATAAAGGTGAAGGAATAAAAATATTATTGGACCATCAATCTGATGTGACGTTTTTGTGCGTGAAGGCCTTTGTCAATTTCAATAAAACAAAAAACGAGCCTAAATTTATTTATTGCCTCATGCTGCGAATGGCTCAATCCCCACCCCCATCCCCACCCACTACCACCAGCAGGTATATGCGGTACACTTCAAACAGAAGGATAGAAATGTTAGACTTCCCGCTTGATTGTTTGCTCTCACTCACATTTAGTATCCGCCAGGGATATTTGAACGGCCGTCGTAGCCAAAACAAACAAGCCCAACAACTCGTCCTCCCAGAGAGTTGGATGTCGGCACTCAGCCCGCAGTTTAGCCTCATTGAGGATTCAAAGATTAGGAGACATGCTTTATTGGACCCATAAAGCATACACCCCAATTGACCACATTATCGTAAATAAAAAGGCACATTGACGTTCGTCTGTATGAGCAACAGCAGTGGCCACCGCCGCCGCCGGCGTGTGTGTAAGAAGGAGCAATGATTGCAAATGTACCTTCGGGCATCTCCAACCGAGATGTGCCACACAATCGCACGACCTACCATGGAGCAAAGAGCAGCATAAACAGAAGAAGACAAGAAAAAAAAAAAAGATAAACGACGAGCATCTGACTAAATTGCGGAACCTGTGTGACAGTGCGGACCGATGTCACGGCGGTCCATCCAGCCACCATAGGCATCCACTAAAGGATAACTAGGGCCATTCCATCGCTTTATGGTGTATATGGTAGAACGCGCGTCATATCGTCATCGTCGTCGTCTTCGTCGGGGGAGAATTTATGAGGACGATGTATGTTTCGAGTTTCGACTCTATATGCCAGGCTGCTGATGGGTGACCTTGCGTTAATGGATGAGTGTGTCGCCTTCATCATAAACACGAAATGCTTTATTATCCATACGCGGGGCCATCGAAGGATTTTGATGGTGGAAACGACCGAGTTCTGCTCGCATGTCCTTGTTTCCTGTATCAATATGCCCTAAATATAAAATGTGTGTATGCCTGGTGCTTGATGAAGATGGAAGCATGGCATGTGTGTAACCATTGCCAGGCTCACGTAGGTGGAGTAACATCAATTGATGCGCCATACTGTATTCTCCGAGTCACCTCTTCCCCACGGCCGACTTTGTAAGGACGATCGTGTGTGTTATCATCATCATCATCATTGCATATCGTGCAAAACGGAGCACGGAAATGGAAAAAAACAACAGAAGTATTTTTGTTCTCCTTCCACGTTTTAACGGATATTTTATGCATGAACAGGGACTCAAATCGAAGGCATCGATATGGGTCGTCGTAGGTCGTAGCAACACCGCCGGAAAAAAAAAATTGTCTTCATTGGGACGACGCAATGAAGACAACACTGGCGACGGAATCATTTCACATGTGTAAAGGATTCGCTACAACCAAATCAGTATACAGTTGGAATTTAAAAAAATGCCCAATTTTAAATTCTTGTATAGGAATTTGGGAAGTTATTTTTAACGCTAAGTAAAATGGCTGAAAATAGGTTTTAGGTCCACTTTGTAGGGCGGAGAATGTCAGTGCTGAAATTTTCATTGACTCCTTATTATTTTCTGTGTTAAACCATTTTACCCTAGACCCAAACACTCGCCTGTGAGGCCGCTCAAGACTTGTTTTTCTTTGCATTTAACTGTAATTTGCACACTCAATACGAGTTGCATTTCTTTGTTAACTCATTGCGAGGCTTTCTGACTAGTCGGGTCGTGATCGTGATGCTTATCGCCTGGGAGTCTGCTTATTAGTAAAGGTATTTTTCGATATTTAGTTTTTATGAAATTCTGAAATATTTTCCTGAATATCGATCTCCAAGATGGAAAAAAAATGGAAAACCAAGAAGGAAGGCTTCAGGGGCAGGATTTTTTGTTGGTTTCTAGGTATGTTCATTGCAACGACAAGTTTGAGTCATTTTTATCTCATAGTTTGGTTGATAAGAAGATACCCACCGGTTATAACTGCTTGAAGGTGACCTCACAACAGTGGACATCTTTTCTGTGTCATCAAACCTTGCCATAAAAAATACACTGAATAGCTGCATTGTTAATGTTCTACACTTATTCTTCAGTTCTTGTCGGCTAAGCTCAGGATAGGGTAATGGAAAATTTCCTATGTATACCCAGATTAACTCCACAAGAAAATTTCGAGGTCCATAAATGCGATGTCAGACAATTTTGTGTGTTGATGTGACCACATCGATATTACCGATTAGGTACCCAACATCGACGACAGTTCGACTTTTTATCCACATAGTTTGAACATAACACTGTTGACGTTTCTTAAACGTGAAAATTTCGTCATCATTTGCAATCGTGTCCAATATGACTCTTTAATCGAAAAAAAATTTAACATTGAGACCTAAAACCTCATGTGGGTATTGAGTTTGAGCTGCGCCTGTTACACTTTTCGACTGCGCCAATAAAGGTCTTTATAAATGGTTATTAATTCGTGGCTGATTTTATCAAAATGCTTTTGATGAAATGGAACCTCTTGAGTGAATTTCGAGCGTAAAAAATAGGTATCTTGTTGACGTTTGGTCAACGAACACAACTTTTTCGTCATTTGAAATCTTGTAGAATATGACTCTCGAAAAAAAATGAGAAAGACAATTGAGAAAGACCCATGATATTCAGTTTGAACTGTGCCAGTTGTACTTTTCTTTTCGACTGCGCCAACTAAATGGTTTAGGTACTATTGATTGCTGATTTATGTTAGGGTACTATGCGACTCTTATGAAGAAACAGAAACAAAGAATATCGCATGAATGGAATCTCTTGGTCGAATTTTCCGCCTTAAAAAAATCGGTACAATTTTTACATAACCTTGTGACGGTTTCTAACCGACAACAGCTTTTTCATAATTTGCAATGTTATATAATATGACTTTTTATTCGACACAGAAATTACAACAGATTTAAATTGATGGCATTGAGTTTGAACTGCGCCAGTTGCGCTTTTCGACTGCGCCAACTAAATGGTTAAATATCTCACTGTTGCTGGCTGATGTTAGGGTGCCTTGCGACATTAATAAAGAAATTAAAACTAGGAACATCGCATGTATGGAAACTTTTTTGATGAACGAAAACAACCTGCTGGGAAAAATCCAACGTGCAGGTGTCATTTTTACATAACATGGTAAACATTTGAGAAAATATAATAAAAAACGATTATAATTAAGGTAAACCCATGGTATTGCCTACTATAAGGTGCGCCAGTAACACATCTCGACTGCGCCAACTAAAAGGTTAAATATCTCGTTACTGATTGCTGGCAGAGTGTAAGACTGTATAGCGGCTTTAACGCGGACGCGAAAACTAAGAATTACGAATGAATGGAACTTTTTTTTGCCTTGCGTGAGGCTTTGTCCATATGGCTTTTCGATCTGACAGACAATATTGTCGGATTTTTTAGAGGGAAACATGTGTCCCTATATTTGAACAAAAGTATTTCAAGATATTTAGGGCTTTTTTTTAGTGAAAAAAAGAAATGTCTCAAATGTGTGGCCAAATATATTTTAACATATTTTGGACAAATTTTCCCCTTGAGTTTGGTAGCCTGGCAATCGTGTCTTCATAATGATTCCTATTCTCCTATCCTACAGACACACTACATAATGATTCCTATTATGTAGTGTGTTCTTATGCAAAAAGAGAAACCTTTCAAGAAAGAGAAAGCTTTCAAGGAAGAGAAACCTTTCAAGGTAACCATTTAAGGAAGAAAAATCAAACTAGGACCAAAGATTTTATTATTAGAGTAAATGTCTCCCCACAAAAATTGCGCCCCTTTTATAAGATTTTAGTTCTTATAAGACTGTTTATATTAGACTTCAAGTTTTCTAAAGTTTATGACTTGTAATGAGAACGAAAACGAAACATACTCTCGCTATAAGAGTTATACTCCTTTAAGAAGAATGCTGCAAATATAATTTTTAATTTTTATAACAAGAGTTTATGGTTGAAAAATTTGAGGAGCCTTATAAGGGTCTTATAAGAGCTATTTTGACGAATGTTTTAGTAGTTGAATGTTTCTGATATTCTTTCTGAAACGAAACTTAAGGCCAGTTAAAACTGACTTAATTTAAATAACTATTGAAGGCTCCTATAAAATTACGTCTTCAGATTTGTACTGGCCAAATACTTTGAATGAAATAATAGAAACAGGGAATCTTTTTCACAAAAAATATTTTGTAAAACACTTTTAATTTGCAAGAAAATTATTGAAGAAAATGGATTTGCAAGGTACAAAATTTCAGCCTCCAATGACGTATATCAAGGTTGAAGGTTCCAGGAAGAATTTCCATACTTAGACCCATTGGGAGCGTGTCGTAGGTCAATATCAGAAATGTATACATTTGTGCTCCTGCAACGTTTTTTTCAGAATTGCACAGTTTCAGTAAGAAGCAAAAGAATGAGGCTACAGAAAGTCATGAACCTTTCACAGTGCTCGCCTGGGGATCACTCCTTAAGAGCTCAAGCTGTTTTAGTAAATAATTGGCAGTGGAATTTAGCAAGCCTTTGATGAAAAAAATGGGAATAAGACTCAGATCTTCCGGGTAGTAAGGCCGGAATATTAATAAAACCAAGTGGAAAGACAAAGCATTCAATCGGAATAGCTGAAAGTTACGTTGGAACACAGATAGCCAAGGGTGTGAAGCTTCAAAGCCTATAATACAGTCTCTTCCTGGATTGGGTGCTTCTCTAGTTGAGTTCCTTGATTTTTTTTTTGGTGTAAGCGATTTAAAAAAATTTCGAAGTTAAAAAAAAAATATGAAGTCGTGTGATGCCAGGAGATGCACAAATATTTGCTGAAAGCCAAAAAAAGTTTTTCTGATATCCTCAAAAACCTCATTTTCGCTTAAAGCAACCGATTTGGGATTGCGTATGAAGATGTATTCAAATAAAAAACAAACGAACAAGCCTTGTGAACCATTCAAAGTTGATGTCTTTTGATGCCAGGTGATGCCAAATATTTGTTTGAAGCAAATAAATGTTTTCCTTATTCTTCTCAAAAACCACATTTTTGCTTAAAGCTATCGATTAAGGATTGCGTAGGAAGATGTATTACAATAAAAACCAAGGAAACAAACTTTGAGCAACATTTCAATGTTTGCAGCAACAATTTGATGATTGCTTCGGGCAACAGTTCGGGTTGGTTTCCAATGATTTAAGGCTTTGAGGAATCTGTTTTTGGAAAAATTCTTTCTCTTTTTTGCAGTTAAATATTGATAAAATGATAAAACAAAAAAAATAATGATAAAACAAATAAGTGTTTGCTGAAAACATTCTGAAGAATTCTCCTTTTCAATATTAAAACAATGGAAAAGCAACAACGAACACCTTCTTGACTGCAATACGAATATAAAGAAAAATCCGAACAAAAACAAAAAATAGAGGTGTTTTGCTTCGTCAAACTACACTTAATTGATTTGAATGCATTTTGAGCCTTTTTCTACTCCGCTTTGTTAACAATTTCTTCCCTACATCAAGCTAGTGTATTGATGATAATAAGCTGCATTAGGCTCGAAATGCATTTAAATAAAGAAAGTTTAATTTGACGAGTTTTAGTTCGGGGTGTTCTCTATATTCGTGTTGCAGTAATTAAGGTGTTCATTGTGGCTTTTCCAACGTTTTTATTTTGACGTTCGTTTTTTCTGATAGCTTGTTATTTAAAAAAAAATCACAAGAACACGAACTCTATGTTAAAATCTCTTTTTCATTGAAACAATCACTTTGTTTCGTGAAAACAAAAAAGTGTTTGCTGGAAACATTTTTCGACAATAGTATTTTTTTCTCAAATTGCTCGCGGAAATGATTGTTTTTTGGGGAAAGTACTATTCTTTTATGCAAACATTATAAAATCGCAAGTGAAATACACAAGTATTCGGGTTGTACGACAAGTTGATTGCTTAAGGCCTCTGAAGGAATCGTATAGAGTCAGCTGTCTTCAAAAATCTGATTTAAAATGGAAATCCAGCGTGGTAAATTTGCAACGCCCTGATGGCAGTCGCCGAGATTTCTAGATTCTGGCATAAAACAGTTGTGAAATGAAAGCGTTTATAACGCCGTTTATGACGCCAGAGCTAAGAGACTTTTTATGGTGTTAAAGGAACCCACGAAAGTCTGAAATTAAAGCTTCTGGAGTGTAGCAACACAATTTTTCATGACAAGTCATCCCAGACTAAATCGTATTAGTAATTGTCTGTTCAGCTATTTCCGTCGCCCATAACTCCATCCCAAATAGTTTACTGCTCCCAATTGCCCCCTCGAACCGGGGACAACTTCCAAAGACCAGACGAACTGCTTAACGCCTTTCAAATTAAGAGACCAACAAAACATCTGCGAGCTGCGAAAAATGGCCGTCACATTAGTTCCGAAATGAATTATGATTGAACGCGAGCGTCCTCAAAGCGACCTATGCCCCCTCCAAAAAAAAAATGTATATATTTCCCTTTTAGATATCCTAATTGACATTTCATAGTCCCAGGGCGCTGCTTCGAATCTAATTTCGCCTTAATGTGATTTGCCATAACCGAAGGAGTACCAGAAGCAGAAGAAGAAGAACAAGTGTAAAGGCGAAGAAAAAATAATAATGTCCCTGCCTGCCAGATCCCTCTCGTTCGGGCAGAGTGGCATCAGCATCAGCATCCTATTGGAATAACCTAATTAACTTTCACTCCTGCGATACCGACGACATCACCCCGTAGTCCAACAAAAGGACACTCTGTGTCCCCATTAATGGTCATGCCACACCCACCGGACCAAACTAATTCCCCATACAAATATCCCCATGTTTGTGAATCGGGAGCACTCCCCTCATATGTGTCTGCGGATAGAACACAAGGCGACCTGTGGGCCAAAAACCAGTTGCCAGAAAATGTGGCTTCGACTCGTCACAATAGACGATAGCCCGCTCGCCGAATAGTGCCATGTACCGATTTGCCAGGATAAGAATGTAATCAGGTGCGGCCACCACCTTATAATGCGGTGGTCATACAGCTCTGTAGTGTCTCTTGCAAAATTAATCTAACGACCTAAATCAGAAATGGACACACACACACACCAGTGAAGTGTACAAGTGCCATCATGATAGATATTGGTAGGCAGACACCAGGACATTCTAACCTAACCCAATTTCAGGATCAGGACCTCGTCCGCTCTCTGCCGTCGATGTGTGTATAATCCACTCGTCCGTTTACACAAATTTAAAAAAAGACGATCCCGAACGAACCGAAGATAAGGACGATTAATCCTAATTTATTCGCCTGACCCAATATTGGAAAACCGCATGACATCGAGCCGAACAATTGGGGTGATTAACTGCCGCCTAGCTCTGCTGCTGATATTCCTGTTGGTGCGGAGTGCGATCCTAGTCTTGTGTGTTTTGTCTGCCGGTCCACCAACCAGCCATCAGCTATCTGTAAATTGCATCCAGGATGTAAAAAGTCGCTGAACTGAGAGCAGCATCCTTTGCGCATGACCCACTCTGGCGGTTCTTCTGCAAACGGTCTGTTAGAAAAGTATTGCCAACCTCCGATTGACTCCTATTTGCCGCAACCAACATTACTATGTACCGCACAGGAAGCACATCCTGCATCATCCACAACAACCGTGCTGCCGCTCTGTATCCTGTTTCGTGTAGTGCCAATCCATTGAGGAGGGTGTAGTATACCTTGTACACAGACTCGAAGACTCTGCTGGCGCTGTAATCGTCTTTGGTTTAGTTGTGATTTTGCCGGTGTACCGTGATGTCATTGCGTCGCAGCAGCAGCAGCAAAAAGAATGTCTCGCAAGGATTTTAGCTCGCAAATAAAGTGAAGAAACACAGCGTCTCGTTTGTTTACACAAATCGGAAGGATATCAGTGTCGTTCTTCGGGGAAAAGAAAAGAGAAATGCTCGCCCTTACCAGTGGTAGGGTACTCGTCTCATTTGACAAGTTTAGTGTGAATCAGTGCTGGTCCTTGAGTGATGGCCAAAATGTGAATGTTAAGTGAATGTTTTGCTAAAAAAAAAACGGAGACAATAAATTCCCAACGCGATTGTCCTGTCTTCATTTTTGTTTTCTCACACACAAATTTTCCGTTCCCCTAAAATTGTGTCCCGAGAGTTGCTTTTTGGCTTGTGAACACATTGCGGAAGGTTCTACTGAACACAAACACACAAACACTTGGCCAAAAAAGGATTATTCCATTTGGCAGTGCACTGGTCCTGATCATCTATTTCCCCGCCCCATACAAACGGCTGAGAAAAAAAAATTAAAAATTTAATGCTGGCCACCTATAATTTATGTTTACATTTCTATCTGCTGCTGGTCACATCCTTCGGTGCACTGCGAATGCGGATTCCCTTCGGCAGCAGCGCAGCATAGAGTTGTACTGTACAACACACAGGAAATCGTTGCATTAACTTATATATCCAAGGAGGATGCTATCCCTTGCATGGCTGACAGTATTTATTATTTTCGTATATGTTCCGGGTAAGTACTCGAAAGGATATAGACTTATACTCTCATCTGGTGCAAGGATGTTTAACATTCTTGGCGTATAAACACTTTTTTCTCACATCCTGGCGAATTTTTGATGTTGGCACAGTTTTTCTTATCATGTCTTTGTGTCCTTTTATCTAGGTCTATACCAAATGCTTCTTAAATAATTTTTGCGAGAGGACCTTGGGATGGTTGTGGGGAGTTTTTTTTTAACAATCCCCCCCCCCCCCCCCCCATCCCACCATTCTTGTGTTGCGAAACAGTTTTAGGGATATAAAAAATATTTTTCTCGTTATTTTTTAATAGGGAAAGTTTAAATCGGATTTTCTTTTTGGGATGTTAATCCAGGATATTTAAAAGAAAGATAGAAAGACCAGATATCCTTGGCGGTCGAAACTTGAGCGATAGTGTGTGTCGACGATAGTGTGGTGGCGTTGAAGTTGCGGAAGGCCGAAAGTTGCTGCAGGGGGCTTATTCCATTGTCATCTGCTTAAGCAATTTTCTTGTGCGGACAACTTGGGGCGGTGTAATCTGGTTTCGAGAGGCGGGTGAGGGCTATAAACTTAAATTGGTAAATAAAGGTGGTGGACTGGCGAGAGATAAGAAAAGTTTTGTTGTTCTACGAAAATGGGCGGAGAGAAATTTGCGGCACGATAAAATTGAGGGCGGCTTTTCTAGTTTCGAAAGAAGATTTAAACGTTGAAAAATTTTCACCCCACGAAGGAGTTCTCTTAGGATGACGACATGCAGGATAAATCTTCGTTTATAAGTCTCAACATTAAATGCACCTTTGACACTATGTGATTAACGAGGCTGTCCCTAACAAACTCGTTAAGAGGGAAGGTAAATCTGAGTTATTGAGTACTCGCTGTAACTATTCGCGTGTAGAAAGGACTAAAGTTCTTTATCGGCCTTGACTTCGTGGCAATTGGGTTGTAAAATACTCAGAAGCGTTGAATGTCTAGAAAGTTTTGCCTTAATATTTGCTATGCTTTTGGCTGTGTTTAATTAGGACGACACGACGTGGGCAAAGGGCTATACTGAATGGTGACTAAAGTTTCCATCAGGGTATGGATGGGTTTACTTTCGTTAAGTTAACAAACGTTGTTTTCTTTTATTTCTGCCGACAAAGGTAGGTTACTGCGCTTCGAAAAGATGATAGTGATGTCACCTGAAGGCAAATATATTTTAGTGTTTAAGTCAAGTCCTTACACATAAGTTTTTATGGACTCTTCTTTGTTTTCTGGATTCGCAGGGGAGTAAACTGCAAGATGTTATCAAAAATTAAGGATTTCTCGGCGATCTACTCCGAAATTATGACATTATAACACTGTACTAGCGCCCTAAGAATTTCAGACACATTTGCTTATTTATACTTGGACCTTAAGAGTATGACATGTTTTATGTTTCAATACATTATTCGTTGACCTTTTTATGTGGAATGCGTCCAAGTCTGGGTTTTCAATGCCTTCTTTCCATCTTTACATGGTGGCAATTTTTTAAATGATTTCATATAAGTATGAAATTTTTTTAACGTAATCAGTAGACCTCTTTTCCTGTTAGTCTTTGAGTAAACAGTTCGTTTTTTATCAAGAACATATGACAGCATTAAGGGAGCCAACCGAAAAACGTTGGATTCAAAAAGAGTAAAAATCAAAAGCTGTCGTCACAAGAAGAATAAGTCTTGCTATTGTGTAATTGATGCTTCCAAAGCGAACACTTGAAAGGTTCAACTAAACGAAGCTTAGCTCTGAAGATTGATTTTAAGTTGATCAGGGTTACGATTAAACTTTTGCTGAGTTAAAACAAGCTTAATGTTTGCGGTTACCCTCAGGATTGGGGCTTAGCCCCCATATGTTTTCCCTATGAAAACTAGTAACCGATCTAGAAGCCATTGGTCAGGCCCTTCATAATGACCGTTTTTTTTTTTGTGTACCTTTCCTCTTGTTTCTTGTGGCCCACAAGGTAGCAATCTAGGTACACTACTTTTCCTAAATCTTGATTCAAAATTAAGAAAAATCCATGAAAACTTTCTGAGAACTTTTGGACAGCAGACCCATAAATCAGGCCATTCAATTTACAACAATTTGGTTTGGGGTCCAGCTACCCAAAATGAACTTGTGCGGTAGAGTGCTGAAGTACCACATGGTTTCGATGGTTTAGGGTCTTAGACACATTGTCATATTTAGGGCTTAAGACCTGAATGGTCTTATGACATTGTCTGCTTCTCCAAGCTCTCTTTGCCTCTCTTAGCTAAAAAATTTCCAAGATGGGGTCTTACTTATCTGTCAATGAGGAAGGTGCTTTTTTTATACCCTAGAAGGTTCGATGACTCAAGATTATTGCAGATGAGTCTAAGGTCATGAGCGAACTGTAAAGGTTATTAAAAGCATACTAAAGTGTCCTTTACCTCTCGTAATTGAAAAGGAAGTACTCGGATGATCAAAAGGTTTCTTCTTACTGGCTCCAGAATATATTGAAAACGACAACGCATATTTCAGTATATTATATGGACTCTGCAACCACCTTATGTTGTTGACTCATAGGCCCCACGTAGGCAATAGACTAGCGAAGCGCCCAAGAGTAAAAGTGTGAAAAGCTGTTTCATTTAATCAAGTTCAGCAATCAATTGCAGGGTTTCATGTTTCTGATGACTATTTTGCAGACCATTTGAGCATAGCTTTAAAAATTTGATGCTTTATTCCCTGTTTCCACCGAGCACTAATCCGTGATTAAAATAAGTGTTCAATTAATCCTCTAAAAATTACGCGATTCGCCATAGGAAATTGAGTCCTCTCGGTAAGCTCATTCACCCTTTCCACAAACCACTTTCAACCCTTTTCGAACACCTTTTTAACACTGAGAATCGAAAAAGATCACTGAAACTATATCCACGTATGACAGATCTGTCAGAATTACTATTTTTGTTGTTATGTTTACAACGGAAATCTTTTTTCGCTCCTGGATAATGACATCGCCACTCTCTTTTGAGAGCCAAAAAAAGCAGAAAAAGAGTTCTCATGTCAAATAAAACCTCTATTTGTCTAGTGGAACCACTTTGGGATTTATTATTAAACATCTTCCGCTAATCCTCGTATTTTTGCCGGTGAAAACATAGTAATAGTCTAGAACTTCAAGCTGTTTCAGCGGCATCTCAGAGAACTAGTGAATAAAATAAAATCTACCTGATTAATATAACACGAGTTTTGAAGTCTCGTGGGGCTCATTCATTCTTTTGCAAATCAATCCTGAGTTTGTCGTGATTTCACAGCAGACCTACGAAACAAAGTCTGGTTTTTTAGGTCTGGTTTTTCACACCATCAGACTCATCTGATTATCTCAAAACGCACCTGCCCAGACATGGCAGTATAACTCAATAACGGGTTTCAGAGTGCTCCTTATGTTTAATTAAAAAAATATTTAGTGGTGCAGCGATAAGTGTGTAAGACCACTGTGCACCAAAAGTCGGGTTCGAATCCCGACCGTTGCAATAAAAGTTTTTTCACGGCAAGAGCGTCTGACAAACTCTCCTAGAGTATCATTGGTCATGAGAGACCTCTCAATTCGCCATTAGGAATCGGTAAAAAAATCTTTATGAAGGCTCAACAAGACGAAGACGTTTCAAAGCAATTCAGCATCGGAAAGTTTTTCAATCAAGCCTTTACTTTAATTAAAATGAGTTCGATTGCCCATGGAAGGTCCACTTAAAATAACTCTATTCGGCTTTTCATATGCGCTTCTTCTTAGGGCTAACAACTATAGCTTCAGACGGTTCTGGAAAAGGTTTTTGACTTGATTTTACTCATTTATCAGTCTCCAAAAGTTTCGGAGAAAATACTAACCTGAAACTTAGTCTAAATTTTTCATGTTAAGCCAGATATTAGTGAGATGTCACATTATAGGGTTTTGGAACGAAAGTCAACCGCCTGATTTCAAAAATCTTCGTGCTTCATTTAGAATATAATTCTGTCTGAGGCTGGTATTCGCTCATATAAAGTGCTGTTAAAGCTTGTCTCTTAAGTCTAACTTAAAGCTGAAAATTTATTTTTGGTTGTAAGTTCCAAGTCTCTTGTTCCATAAAATCAAAATTTTACCTCGAAATCGTATAGTTCACGTTGGGCTATCTCCATCGTGTGGGTTAGTTTGAGTTTCTTGTTTATCAGTTTCTTGCTAACCATCTCTGGGTTTTATTTTTGAAACTCAAATCAAAATACCCATGAAACATTTGACGAAAAAAAACAATCTCTTGTTTAAAGTTTCATGCAGCTGGTGCTCAACATTTCTAACGACCTTCATCAAGGCTCCTCATCCTCAATAAAATTTCACTGTCTCACAATATCTACACGAAACTTCATGACCCATGAATTTCATTCCAATCGAAATTCAAAATAAACACACAGACACAGGAGAGCATAGAGGCTCCAAGATCCAGAAAACTTTTGCGATTCATCTCATTCCTTGAATAGAAAATCAAATTCTTTCGAAATATGTTGAGTAGATGAGTGCTGAGTACGTATAATACGAGTCGTTGATTTAGTTATGTGAGTTTGGCATCAGGACTGTAGTACAGAGTTTCTTTGACTATAGGCAAAATAGCATTGAACTTTGCATAAATGGAACCAATCAATGGAACGCAGACGTCTGCCAATATTATTATAGTCAATTAATAAGAGCGAATCGAATTCTATAATTAGCTTGTACGAGAAATGAATCATAAAAATTTAGGGCTGCTTTTTGTAGAGTATCTTTATGTTCTTGGAAATCGTAGAGGGGATTTTCTTTTCGGCTGGTCGCGCCTTATTTCCTTTGAAGCCTCACAAAAGGAATCGTGAAGCCAGTGTATACACTGATTTGGCGAGAATTGGTTGTCCTTACGTGTGATTCATCAAGACTTGCCTTTTTCAATAGTTTTTTTTATATACCACAAATCTACATAAATGGTTTCATGGCGTTGTGTTAACCATTTCGACTCACGTCTCGATGAGTCGACCAAATTGTTACAAATATCTGCCTTTGTCCCTTGAATTTTGTGAAGACAACATTCTTCATCAATAAATTAGCTATGGTCAAGGATTTGGAAACAAAAGTACCCCACCTAATCGGGCTAATATCGGTCATAGAGCTTTTTTAAAAATTTACCTTCAGAATGGACCATTTATAGTGAAGTAATAGGTGATATTTACACAAAGTGATAAGCAAGGAGTAAATGGCAAATCTTGCACTTTCAGAAAATTTTAAACTTTTGATTATAAAAGCAAACTTTATGTACTTTATTTAAGATAAAAAAAAAATACTTTCTGATGAATCACCCCCAAAGTGATGAGCAAGGAGTTGACTATAAAAGCAAACTTTATGTACTTTATTTGAGATTGAAAAAAACACCTCCTAATGAATCACCCATTATTTGGTGTTTTGCAGCTTTTTTCACTGCGAATTCTCCTGTAGGAAGTTTTTTTAAAGCTTAAGAGAATCTGAAAAGATCCCCTTAGGTGCTTGATCTGCTTCTTAATTTATAACTCTGACCACAAGACTCATGCCAGTTGTCCTTCTTATATATTTTATTTCTGAAAAGTAACGATGCCGGTTAACCGTGCGTTTTGTTTTGAGAGGCTAGTAGATAGCATTCTTCCCTACAAATAACCCATCCTAATTGGTTTCCCAGGTCACAAATTCGAATATCGCAACACGATAAATTTCAAACAAAACATACAAGTGCTTTGCCCTAACCGACCTCCATAAATCTCTCTCATTAAAGGTTAATTTTTTCCACAAAACGCTCTCGAAACAGGTCACATAAAATATAACCCAAATTAAAACTTAATATTAGTTCAGTTTAAATATAACGCGCTATTTTAACGAGCTCTATAAACTCACATTTACCTCTTGGCATTCGGGATCATAAAAAGAAAAAATTATACCTTTTCCCTAATTCACGAGAGTTTTATATCCGCTGGCGCTCACCCCATCATGAAGTTTTCCACATCGAAACCTCCTCCTTAATTAAATAAAATTGCAACGTTAAAACTAACTAATACCCTGTCGTCGTTCGCTCTATAAAGTCCAATTAATTTTCTAAACTCTCTTTATCCTATTAGCGACCAGAAAATTTCAGCATAACCAGTCTCACTATTGCTTCTAGGAACTGAAGCCAAAGCCGAAGCCAATTCCATGGCAATCAGTTATTGGTTGAAAGTTAATCTTTAGCAATTTGTTACCGGTTGGTGAATCCCTTCCACACTCCACCATGTGTCCTGTCTAATCCGTAAACTAACTTTTAATGCAATCAAGTTCATTGGGGAGGGAAAAAAACTACTTTAAAAGTTTCATATGAAACGTGGTCATATGGTTGTAAAGTGCAATTTTTTTTGTGTCATGTCCTGTAAAGTGGCTTTTTACAACACACTTATTGTGTTTATTGTGAATAAATTAACGCACCCCAACAGAACCCAACAACAGTTCCAACACAAATGGCCTGGTCGCGTGTGTCCTAGGACCAAAACAAGGGCTCAACTTTTTTTTAAAGGGAAAAAAATTTGAATTTAATTTGCATTTTAATAGTTGCACTCATCCGTATCCTGGATTTGAATGCGATGACTGCAAAATATGACGACGAATTGAAAATTAAAATATATTCAAGACCACTCTCGTCGGAGAATGCTTTTTGGGCTTCGTTTTTTGGTGTTCGAGTGCGTTTTTCAATGGAACAACTTTATTGAATGGCCACAGAACTAGACACAAGTGTGGGCATTAAGCATTGTTCGAACAATGCAGAAAAATAGAGCGAGCCACTTTGTCAAGGACATCGAGAGTGCGACAAACAGAACAATGGCCATTTGCATTTCATACTCGAGGAAAGCCATTTTCAATTGCGATGACAACTCTCTCTCGAGTGCGTATAAAACATGGAGATCGGAGCCGATGCGAAATGTATTTTTAGAATGCCCAAACATAAGGGTACCTACTTAATTATCCTTTAAATCAAAGGTTTTATCATGCGTAAGGAAAGGGAATTGCCTCCGAATTCGTGTATTATGTTTTGTTTACATCCCTGTTTTTGTGTGTGTATTTTGTATATGATTCCATAAATCAAATATAATGGGCAATAAGATTACGGATAAACCATTTGTTTTGTGTTATTTTATTTATAAGAGACAGAAAAACTCAACAGGATCTGTTCGGCGTGAATGCTCTTGATGCTGGGTGAATTCGATGAATATTGTAATCGATTCAGTGCTTCGGCGTTATGTTATTGCTTAGAGATATGGAAGGACGATAGTTCCATCCCTCGATTGCTATAAAACTTTATGAAATGAAAACTATTATGATTGTTGACGAATTTCGGTGATTTAGTCTGATGGCAGGATTCAGTGCAGGATTAAAAATCAATATTTGTGAGTTAAATGTGTTTGGATGCAATGGGGAGAAACAAATGGGAAAGCTTAATTAAATTACGGGCGTTACTGAATTTTAAGGTAAACATTTAAGGATTAAAAATTCGTGAAAAGTCTTAAAAATATTTTTTATGTTCAAGGGTTGTGCAAAGGAAGTATTTTTTGAATGCATGAAATGAAATCCATCATCACTAACCAGGGACCAAAGTGCGGCAATTACTCCATTTTCACTGATCCATTCGTGTTATGTTAGCTTAGTATTAGGAATATTAGTATAAGGGTAGCTATACACTGAGGGTAGCCCTTTAAAGGCGAAAGATTTATATAAAAAAACTAGTGGACGGGCTTCAATCCGCCTAGGCGAATCGTTGGATACCCCATCCCAATTGACCACTGTCAAGCTCCAAAATGCGTCATATATCTTGGTGGCTAGATTTCAGTTTCTATTAACTTTAATTGTGTTAACAATTTGTCACTTAAGAATCTTCCTTTTTTTAAAAGGGGCGTGGCATCAACCCCTTAATGATATAATTTTTTTATCATGTTTTTTATCAGATGCAGTATGCACGTGTTGATCGCAGTTTTAAACTAAAGATTTTATTTTTTACTTAAAAACGCCCCCAATGGTGGGCGTGGCAAACATTTATTCATTTGAGTTGATAGCTTACGCACATATCTGAACATTTTATGCAAGTTTTTTTAGATTTAAAGCAACAAATAAAAGCCGTTTCTTATAATGCATATTAAATATGACCACGCCTACAAGGGGTGATTTTCGCTTTTTTTTTTAAAGCCAACCACAATACACTTTAGAGAGGATATTGCATCCAAATTTTAGCTTCCTACGACAACTTTGATTTTTCATGCTACCAAGTAAAGTGGGCGTGTCAGTGGGCGGATTTCAAAAATTTTACACTTGTACTGCTTCGAGACCTAGAATAACCAGATAACAAGTCTCAAATACCTAGCTCAAAATTTAGGTATTTGAGGGTTTTAGAACGAGGTTTTAGACCTGGGATACTGCGGTATAAGACCAAGTGTGCCAACTAAAAGGAGCAAACTGGTCTTGGGTTTGAAATCCCACAGTGTGGACAGTCTTAAAAAGTGTCCTGCTTTTATAAATTCACCTTTGGGAGACACTTAGTTAAGTAGACCATCAGAAAGTAACATTCGTCACGAGAGGGTCGTTATGAAATGAAATTTTCCGCTTTATGGGAGTGAAAAATTCTTTTTCGTACGAGGACTATTCGATATGACTGTGACTTTAATGCTAACTGATGGCCCGCTGATTGCTTATAAGACTTTTTTTATATCCTTATTTAATTTTGGCCATAAAAAACTTTGGTTGATGGAATTTGGTTAAAATGGGGAATGAAAATCCGTGATTTAAAAAAGCACAACTTTTTGCGCGGCAAATCCACATAAACAAATTTTTAATAGACCAAAATAGACAGAAAATTACAGGGCAGGGCTCTGTTTTCTCGCATATTATGGTGCTCAAAAAATCATCACAAATCCCACGATACTATGGCGCGAAGGATCCATGGCTCAAGGTTCAAGAAAGTCATACATTGTTACAATTCAAATGATACCGTTTTTAGAATCCGCAAGAGAGGGTATTTGTGCAAAACAAGCTGACCGGCGAGGTGGCTGCTGCCAAAAACATACTTGGGTTTAACACTTTAGAACCCAAAACCATTTTTTAGTCCTGTCTTCCTATTTTCATTCAATATTTTATGATTTCTTTGCTGCGATATTGCGATATAAGGATTTAAAAAGACGCCTCCAATACTTAACTTATTGGCTTTTGTTCTCAAAATAGTGGCACATTATAAAATTCTAATTGCCTTTTATCCCATGCACGATTTCCATCTTACTCTATTTCCGACGCATGTCAACTTGTTTAACAAATAAATCTCTCCGGTACGGGGACTTCCGAGGACGATTCCAACTAGTAAAGAATTTTTTCTAAAGCTTGTATTTCACGTATTTTTCAATAATGGTTGGCAATATGCAAGACCCAACCGCGGCATTATTTACTATTGTTAGAGGACAATTGCACTGTCAGCGAAAAAAAACGGGTAACTCATTTGTTTCTGCTTTTCGAGTAAATTCGTACATATGCAGCAAAACAAAGTTCACTGAAAATGGTAACTTGCTGCTGGTCAGCAGTCCCAGCTCGCTGTATTCACTTTTGGTAAAATTCGTTGTAAAAAGGGATTTTTTTTTTATTTGCTGATATATCCGAAAGAATTCTGGAAAAATATAAAACGAAAAGCCTTTAGCACAGGGGAATAAATCGGCCAGAAGTCACAATTTTGGATGACAGATATTATATAATAGATAGATTATATAATTATATTATATAATAAGATTATATAATAGATTATATAATAGATAATAGACAGATATTATTATATATATAATATATAGACGAAGACTTGATGTGTAGCAGAGTTTGGCACGCGATCACAATTTTGAGCCTCAAAATCCACCTACCACTTAATTAGAATATGAAAAAAAGTGATTAAGCTCAAGAGTTCGTCTGTGACAAACTTCTATATACCCGACTCTATATACCGTGTAACACCAGACCTTAAAATTTTTCGTGCCCAATTTATATACTATTTAAATAGGCCACGCCCCCAAAAGTGGGTCTGGGCCAAAAATTAAAATCAATTATTTGTAATTTCGTTAGAATCATGATAAATTGCGTTAAAATCGAAAACGATTTCGGAAAAATACGGTTTTTTGCTAAAAACGCCTCCTAAAAGTAGGCGGAGCTCAAAACTTTGTATGGAGCAAACTTAGCAAAAAGTAATATCTACAATATTTGTTATATTTTTTTTTTTCGATTTGGAGTAAAATTTCCGAGAAATCGGGTTTTTAAAGATCTAACATGTTAAAAGTGGGCATTGTCGATATTGTGGGCGGTCCAATTTTTGCTTTCCTAGAGGTTTTGGGCCATTATGCCAAAAGGCATTTTAAAAGTAAATCTCTAAAAGGTCTAAAAGAGGTCTACGGTGATTATTTCACTGTGTTACAAACTATGCATTAAAATTAATATACCCTGGGTCGGGTATAAACACCGCAAATGAATTGCAAATGAATTTGCGTTTAAACTTTACAAATTTGCAGATGTTCAGGAGGAAAAAAGGGATGTTCGTTTTTTTATCATATTGGAATGATTTATTGCTGCACAAATTTATTTCGGATAATATCTCTTGTTTTTGAACGAATGAGCGTAATTGCGGTGGTTGCGGTGTTTTTCTTGTTTAAGTGCGGTGGCGATGGTTAAACACTCAAACACCGCAGTTTTATAATGTTCAAAAGTGCAAAGATATTTACCGAATATGAGGAATTAAGAAAGGACAAAAGGAAACAATGCCTTTAAGGGTCTCAAAAGCATGTTTCTGGACATATGTATGAGCACCCTCTGTCAGTGGAAAGTGGATGAATAAGTGCCTCTCGCAAAAAAAGTTATACTTATACAAAAAAAGCCTGGTATTGATATGTAAGGACTTAAGCAGTGCTTCAAAGCAAAACTTGCGAAAGTTTGAAGATAAAGTTAAATGAATTTTCTTCTATGACTCTGATGATGAAGAAGTAAAGAAGCTTTTGTGGCGATTTAAAATTTATCTTCGACAAAATAGTAGAAGATATTTTTGTAAGATTATTTTACCACAGGTAAAATCACAGACAATCTAAATGAAACCGTTTCTTATTCAACTTCCTTCAATAGGACATTGAAGGGAGCTCATCCAACTGCAGTTGCATTTTCTTCTTAATTAGTGCTTACCTAAACGAAAGTGATTTCTGCAGTTTATATTCTTAAACCGGGAAAACCTAAAGGTATACTTCCCTCCCTTGAATAATTGCCAGTAGATATAATTCCGCCCCACTTACATATACCCTACATAAACAATGAACACACCCCACTCCACTAGCGACACTTCAATTCAATCTGAGACTCCTCACGAAAGTCTGACAGGTGTCGAAAGTCTAAAGACGCCTTGATAAACGAATTCTGTGTTCCTCAACAATTTAATTACCTCAGGCGTTGAAATGTTAATTCACCACTACTGCCAAGATAGTGTTTTAATTGGGCTGCCGGAAAACCCCCCTCCACTGTAGGTAGGTGGGTACCTACCTACTTGAATTTTGTACACGTTCATCACTCGGAGAATAGCTTCTAAAATATTAATTAATTTGATTTGCAGATGCCTGGTGCTTACCTAACACAATTGTGCGTAATAGTCCCTTTGTCAGAGCTCCCTTCTTCCAATTTTTTTTTGTGTGCCTCTAGATTGGTATTCCTCTAGCTCTGTGTCAAACTCATTTAGGTACTCAGCTAGCTACCATCATCCAGAAAATTACTTCATGAAAGTCAAATTTTATTTCCTTCTCTTCTTCTTGTTCTTCTTTCAGGTTCGACATTAAATTCTATTGAGAGGAGCTCCTCATCTGTGTTGTTGTCGGGATCAAATCCAGAAGCCAAGTCAGAGACGCCATTGGCATTAGTAGCGTCATCATTAGTGCGAGGCGATGAATTCGCAAATGAAAAACAATTTCTAAGGACAAATATACCGAGCACCATCACCACCACCACGACAACCAGCACTAGCAGTGCCCCAAAGCCAACAACAAGGGAACTTCAGCCAACCCTTGTGCCAGCAGACAACGCACATTCAATAGTAACAAAGGATCCATCAACAGCGCCATCATCCTCGTCATTATCATCGAGTTTGCTGAAGATTCAATTGACGCAAGTTACAACACCATCAACAGCAACGACAACGGCGACGAGTACGACGACACCGGAGACAGCCCCCAGAGTGTGGAGTTTTTTAAATGACATCGGAGACAGGCATAGCAATGGACGTAGCACTGTCTACGATTATGGCCAGCCACCCACTTCGCAGAAGCAGATACAACAGCAGCAACAAACCCAGTTAGCATTGTTTGCGACGCACTCCACTTCGGGCACGAATACAACTTCTTTGCCTCTGCAATTAACTGAAACGATTCAGAATACGGCGAGAGTAATCATCCGCGGTAATAGCGTGGACTGGGGCTTTGTCGGACTAGTGCCCAGTGAGTCGCCCTACTTCGCAACTAGATCGCCACTTTCAGGGGGACCCCCTGATACGAGCTCGTCAGCATCATTTGTGCTATCGGTGTCGAGTTCGTCCGAGTCGCCGCCACCACCAGCGACAACGTCCACCACCGTCGCATCGACCAGCTCCACAACAACGACACTGTCGCCGTCGTTGGACGGATATCTAAATATAACCAGCCAAGCTGGCACCCATGCCTATCTGCCGTGCAATGTAAGTATCTATTCCCCCGAATTGACCGTGTGGATAGTGTCCTTAAAAATTAGGACATTGTTTCCTTTTTCCACCTTTTACTCTGTTGGCCTGATTTAGGTAAGAATGTATTTCAATTTTAGATTTTCTTATTTTCTACTTCTGTGCGCCCAAGCCCAATGGTTGATCATCATGGTGTCCTGTATAGTGTCTGGAGGGAATATCCTTGTTTACCATGGTGACTGTCTGCTAACTTGGCATGATGTAGGTTTTTTTTTTTAGTTGACACTTCCTGTTTGGTTTTTTTTAACGATTTTTTTTGTGTAGTTCGAATTTAAGGCAAAAGAAAAAAAAAATACCCTTCATTTAATGCGCTGTCAGAGGGTCCTCTTCGACGCAGCAAATTACATTGTTATGCCCTGGCAGATAGTTTCTATAATGTGAAATCTTTGGAGATGACTTTCCAAAGTTAATGTGGGTAGGGACGTCTTTTTTTTGACGGGGGACTGTAATTTATACAGTCTCCACTATTATAGATTTTTGCCACAAAGGGTGGGTCGTTGGTCTGAGGTTTATCTTTTTTAAGTCCTGGGCGATTGTGTGGTATGCTAAAGTGTATAACACAGAGAGAGACCCTAAAAATTTTTAAGTTTCTAGATCGAGACTGACAATATAATGAGATTCCGCCTGTTGTCTGAGATCCGACATGCCTTCACTGCCCTACATGAATGACAAACCAGCTCAATTAGCGTGGAATTCAGCCGGGAATGGGACAAAATGATCAATTTTCATTGATTTCTTGAACTGATGAATTCTTGGTCGATAAATGCATTTTTAAACATGCCCCGAAAGCGAAATTGATATTCAATAGTCAATTCATTTGGCATCGACATATTTTTCTCCTTGTAAACGCATTGATCAATTTTGAACAATTTACAAACTTTAAAGGGCCAACAGCTAATGAGATTAGTGAATGATTCTGAGAGTACACATTGATCAATTCAATCTGTGATTGACCAATTGACCAAATATAATGAGCACAGATTGATCAATTTGTGGGTCCTTTTTTTATTTCCAAGACACTTCGCCATAACAACACTAATTTTAACAACACTAAAGTCCAATTGATCTTGAAAGTGCGATAAGGACACAAGTTTGCACTACACATTTTAGGAACTCCAAGTGGCTGCATTGATCAATTTTGATCAATTTTGAAAAATTAATAGGCCAACAAGTTTTCTTGCCGTAATGGCGATAATAAAGAATAAGATTATAAAATGATAACGAGTGTCCAAATTGATCAACACAATGTTAGCTTAAGCAATTAACCAAATTCAATGAGCGCAGATTGATCAATTTTTGTGTATTTTCATATTTTCAAGACACTCCGCCATAATAACACCAATTTTGGTTGTCAATTGATCCCGAAAGTAGATCACAAGATCACTGATCCTGAGAGGAGATCACTAAATTATCGGGCAATTTGATAAGTTTCGTGGTCGCATTGATCAATTATGATCAACTTAAAATTTTTGCAGTGACAAGCATTCCTCCTGCTATCATAAAAAATAAGCAAAGAACAAATTAGATATTGAATCATTGTGAGGAAACTTTTTTGATAGATAGATAAGAGAATTCGAAACTTTTTATGGTCCCGTTGATCAATTTTGATAAATCAATTTTTTTTTAAATGCATGGGAAGGTCTGCTGCTGTCATATGATCAGAATTTAAGATACTCAAATCATTCTGAAAGTAGACAATTATTGGCAGGTGACTTTGTGATTTGGAATTTTGTTGCGGGAAAATTGATCAATTCGGAACCTGCCTATAGATTTTCAATATACGCCGTCACACTGATACCGATTTCACTATTTGACTAATCAAGTAATCTTTCAGTTCTGAATAAATCATGACAGATGAGCAGATGAGTTGACATTTTGGGAACTCATTGTGGTCGCGTTGATCAATTTTGATCAATTTACAAATTTTGATGTGGCATTGAGTTTTCTTGTCATTATAACAACAGCAACAAAGAAATTAGAATCACTCTGGGGGTATACTAGGGCATAAAACAACATAGTTTGAAATCTCTTGGCAGGAAGTTTGATCGATTTCGGTTGATATTTACTTTTTTAAATTATGTTCCCAAACTTGCAATGTACTCATTAATAAATGAATCAGAAATAGTCACTTATAAGAATTCTCGAATGAGTATTAATTTTAAGAATGATTGGATCATTCGTATTGATCACTTTTGATCAAGTTTAAATTTTAGAAGAGGCAAGGAGTTCCTTTGTTGTGTGCTTTCTCACTACAAGTGAATAGATTTTCGAATGCTTTTATGATTACAGTTCAAGCAAGTGAATAAACTTGTCGGCCCAATTGATAAATTTCGATCATTCTATACATTTCAAAAAACACGCCGCTTAAACGATCCTGATACTTGTTATTTCTTGATACTGAGAAGTTATGAGCCATCTGTAGATAAGCACGCATTTTTGGAACACTTGAGGCGTATTGATCAATTTTGATCAACTCAAAATATTTGAAGTGGCCAGAAATTCTTTTGACGTGATAGTAACAGGAAATACAGTATTTATATGATGCGGGAAGCGCAATATAAACAGGCGAGTACGTAATTTGTGATCCCTTTAAGGGCAATTGATCAATTTTGATAAGTTTACTAATTTTAATGAGATCATGGGCTTCTTTGCTGATATATCAAAAGGTAAGGAGCTCGTCTGATTCTGAAAGTACATTATCCGCAGATGAATACGGAAGTTGGCTTCTATTGGATTGATCAAATTGATCAATTTTGATCGCTCTGTACATTTAAAAAACACGCGACTGTAACGACATTTATTTTTCTTGTGAACTAGTTCTGAGAGTATTGCATTGATCAATTTTGATGAATGTACAAATTTTAAAGCGATCAGAGGCTTCTTTGCTGGTATATCACCAGCAACTATGGAACTCGAGTGACTGACTAAATTCTATAGGATTGATCAAATTGATCAATTTCGATCGCTCTATACATAAAAAAGGCACTGTTGAAACAACGATTTAGGTTGTCAATTGTTCCTGACAGCATTCTATCGGCAGATGAGTGCATGTTCCGGGAAATTTTTGTGGTCGCATTGATCAATTTTGATCAATTTATAAATTTTATAGAGATAATAAGTTTTCATGTCGCCAATACAACAGCGAATAAGTTATATGCATGATTCTACGAACACACTTTCGACACGGAATTGTTCGATCGATACCAAATTGTTCAATTTGGGTCAACCTAAATTTTTAAGAAATGCCGCTCCCGAATCGACCCCACTTTTAATTGTCAATTGCTTCTGAGACTTTTCTATTGGCTGAAGAGTACACATTTGTTGAGCCTTATTTGGTCGCATTGATCAATTTTGATCAACCTAAAATATTAAAGTGCCAAGAATTTGCCTAGCTGCCATGTCAACAGTAAAAAATATATTGAGTGATTATGAGGGCACGTTTTCCACAGGTAGGTAAGTGATTTGGGTGCTTTATTGATACCGTTGATCAATTTTGATGAACCTGAGTTTTCTTAAGATCGGGAGGAGCTCCGTTGCTGGCATATGAAAAGTGTTTTCAATATTGAAATAATTCCTAGAGTACACTATTGGCAAGTGACTACCTTATTTGAAATCTCTTGGCAGTCAAATTGATCACCTTGACGGCCTTATACATCAATCGTCCCGTATTTTAGGATACATTTTAAATTTTACGATGGGTTGCTCTCTTTGAGTGCGGCAAATGTGTTGTATTGGAAGATGAAAAGTTGGTGTCGTTGGACAAAAAAAGATCCAATTCTTTCGAAATGAGGAGTTAAGTGCTTTAAAACTTTATTGTGTTGGGACTACGTTGTTTTAACAATTGCGTCTCAAACAAAAGTTCATAAGCTAGAAATGAATGCCTTCTCTTTGCTCCTTAAAGGGAAGCCACAGTATAACAACACTTTCTCCTCTTATATCCCTTTGTAAACGACGCCTATTCATCATTACTTCAGAAAGAAATTCCAGACAAAAAACCAGACTCGAAACATATGCTTAACCCAACCCTTAATATTCTCCTCACCACCCCAATTATTTGACGAAAAAAGACGCATAAACAGAAAGTCATAAAATAATCGGAAGCTATAAAAATCGGGTCGCCCGCCATAAACAAATGACGTCGCCCGATGTCACATGGCCCCAATGATGACTCCTAATCATAATGACCATAAAATCGTGGCCAGTTTGCGAAAATGCCGCCATTATTGGTGGCAGTTATGTGCTTTGTCTGTGGCCAAAAGTGCTGAACCTTAAAGATCTGTATATTCGCTTATTAAACCCATTAAATCCCAGTTAAAGATGCTCTGCAAGTAAATAGCTATGTCCTATGTCTGCCATTTCTTTGTATTTTCGGGGCGATTTTTCGTTTTCGTATTATGCTGGTGACAGTTGGGACACTTTCCATTACTGCATTTTGACACCCCGTCCCGTACACATCTTATCTTACTCCACCACATGGAAAACAAAGAGTTCGGGACAATGTAACGCCCTCTCCTGCCGCAAGAGTAGATGGAATAATAATGAAAGTCAATACGAAGAGTGCGGACTAAGTGGCATCTTGGCGTTCGATAGTTTGAAGCTAATGTTCGCCAAACCAGATGTGTTGAATAATTTTCATCGTCCTCGCTTTTGTTTCAAATCATCATCGCCGTCAAGGATAAAGAACTCATTCCGATGTACTTAGTGAGTGCACGGAATATTGAGGCTTCGCATATTACGATGCCTCCCCCCAGCCCATACCCTTCCTTGGATATCATCAATTTGATTTTATTAAATTTCCCTCGTCGTCGTCGTCTTCGTCGTCCTCGGTTGTATATAGGAACTTTTGCAACAACTCGCACTTGTCTACAATCAAATCGCTTTTGCACGCCCTCGCTTCCGCGCCACTTTACAAGGATAATGTAATTTTTATTCTCCCGTTTTCGTCAGACGAGAGCACTTAATAGACACAAGCTAATATGCAACAACAAAAATTTAATCGGCAGTTGGACGTAATTTTGTTTCGCATCAAGTGCTCTCTTGGCTAGACCAAGACGGAGCGCAAACTTCGCCCATACCCAAAGAGGGAAAACACGATGAAATGTTCCTTCCTCAGGAAATTGCATTTGATCCCGGGCGCTGGTTGCTTATGGTCTGGGCGAGAGGTGCCATTTCCTGCTGCCCTAGCAACCCTATACAGTGTGGGAGCAGATTTGCTTAGCTTATGAACTTTGTGAATAAATTAATATTTAAAGCTGTTGTCCTTGGGCGCCAAAGGACAGACACGAAACAGGCCCAGGAGTATATATACCTACCAACCTTCAACGATGATGGCCGGAAAAAAAGCCACAGTCTTTGGAATTTCCCACCATCAAGCAAACAAAGAGAAAAAGAAAAGATAGAAAAAACATAACTCGTTGATCCTTTAAAAGTATGATAAGTACTTTTGGAAAATTTTCAATAAGACAGTTGCTATAGATTCGCTTCTTCATAATTTATAAGTGAAATGTCCTCGGGCTGTCGTGGCACTCGCGGAGTCCCGGAGTCGGCTGCTGGGGCAACGACTAGGAAGATTGCGGTTGGAAATAAATTGTTTGCGTGAGGTAAGCGCGGTTGGCCAGAGCTTGGGGATGATATAGAAATTTCGACAAGGTACCTCTCAAAATGAGTTAAGGACGATGGTTTTCCGGCATAAAAAAAATAGCCATGTCCGAAAGAGATAGCTATCAGTCAATGAACTGTTGGCATTTAAATCACTCGACGGGAAGTTTGGCAAGCGGCGGAAATTAGGTTTTCCTCGACACGATCCGCAGAGGGTGGCATTACTTCAAGTGTTATGGAAGCTGGGGTGCATGGGGCTGGTTGGGTTGGTTAGGGTTACGCACAGGACTCGGGGCTATGGTTAAGGAACAAATATCAATGTAAATATGGTAGATTTAGGCATTTTCCTAATATTAACGAAAAGTTATGCATTAATTGTCTTCTTAACGTTCACTTTTCGACAGAAGACAAATGGTATCCGATGTATAAGAAGACGAAGTTCAGACAAAAAGCAAGTGAAGCTATAATAAACAATTTTGTGCTTTCATCCTTTAGAGCAAGTTTTCACCATAATTAGAAAAAGACAAGCTTGGTGCTAAAGGAAGATGTTAAAATCAATACGTGTCGCATTAACAAAATTCACAGCTATCGATTTTGATCGATTCGATATTGACTGATTCTGAGAGCACCCAATCGCCTAAATCCATTTAAAAATGCCAAATTTTCGGAGTCGTTTTCTGGTCAATATATATTTCGGTGGTTTATTAAAGGGGTTTTTTTTAGCACATAACAACAGCAGGACATGGCTCCCTAAAATAGAAAAAAACAAACACAAAAGCTGTACAGAGCTTAGGCGTTTTTTTTCTAGGAAAATCCACCCATCTGTCTAAGTCCGTGTAATATAAGAGTTAACTAAAGACAAGCATCGGGCCCCACGTTGGGCGCCATTATCAAACATGAAACTAAGTAGACACCTTCAAGTTTGGCAACGAGGAAGCTTGTTCACATTTGGACGTGTATCTCAATCAGTATCAGCTAACTAGCCTCAGGGTTGTCATTTTAGGTGGTGCCACGTTGGGCGCCAGTTTTGGGACTAAGGTCAAGTAATTTCATGGCACAATCTTTTGGACAGCATATCGTTAATTACATATTTTCGCAACAGTGCTGACTTCGAAAAATTGTTTTCAAAAACAGGATTTATTTTTTAATTAAAGCAAAAAACGAAAATTGGAAAATCCTCTCAAATATTATGGCGTAAATTTTGTAAATATGTGTAGAAAAAAACTGGATTCAGTAAGTGCCCCACGTTGGGCACCATTCTTACGAACCATTCTTACGGCACCATTCTTACGAATTATTATTGAGGCAGATGTATACCTTAGAGTTAGAAGATTAGGGAGCATGTTCAAAGTAGGTCACCACGTTGGGCACCATTTCTAGGACTCAGCTCAGGAAATTTCAAGACACAATCTTTTGGTCAGAAAATCATTAAACATTTTCCAAACTGAGCTGACAGAGATCAGATGTTGTTTTCAATACCTAGATTATGGGAAAGCATCACAATCTACTTTATGTCGGTGAAAGTGATGGAGAGTAGGGTAGAGTCATTACTCTCATGACATTGAATTGAAATTTAAGGTTGGTGTTGTCTTTCGAAAATGAGGTAGGACAAGTTTTGAACGTCTTAAGACTGCCTCATTTTCTCGACTTGACTTTTCGTTAATATTCTACTGGTTCCAAGAGCACACCCTAGAATCCCGAGTACGAGAAGATGAAACCGCATATAAACGTATTGTACTTCCTTCCGTACTTCGGAAGGGAAACTGCCACACGTGATTTCTACAGAAGTTTGAATTTCTTGGGAAACTAAGTCGTAGTCTGACGAAAATAGGAGGACTTTCACTGGACTAGAGGTTAAAGACCTAAAAATATAAATTAACACTTAACATAAAAGAAATATAAATATAAATATAAATATAAATATAAATATAAATATAAATATAAATATAAATATAAATATAAATATAAATATAAATATAAATATAAATATAAATATAAATATAAATATAAATATAAATATAAATATAAATATAAATATAAATATAAATATAAATATAAATATAAATATAAATATAAATATAAATATAAATATAAATATAAATATAAATATAAATATAAATATAAATATAAATATAAATATAAATATAAATATAAATATAAATATAAATATAAATATAAATATAAATATAAATATAAATATAAATATAAATATAAATATAAATATAAATATAAATATAAATATAAATATAAATATAAATATAAATATAAATATAAATATAAATATAAATATAAATATAAATATAAATATAAATATAAATATAAATATAAATATAAATATAAATATAAATATAAATATAAATATAAATATAAATATAAATATAAATATAAATATAAATATAAATATAAATATAAATATAAATATAAATATAAATATAAATATAAATATAAATATAAATATAAATATAAATATAAATATAAATATAAATATAAATATAAATATAAATATAAATATAAATATAAATATAAATATAAATATAAATATAAATATAAATATAAATATAAATATAAATATAAATATAAATATAAATATAAATATAAATATAAATATAAATATAAATATAAATATAAATATAAATATAAATATAAATATAAATATAAATATAAATATAAATATAAATATAAATATAAATATAAATATAAATATAAATATAAATATAAATATAAATATAAATATAAATATAAATATAAATATAAATATAAATATAAATATAAATATAAATATAAATATAAATATAAATATAAATATAAATATAAATATAAATATAAATATAAATATAAATATAAATATAAATATAAATATAAATATAAATATAAATATAAATATAAATATAAATATAAATATAAATATAAATATAAATATAAATATAAATATAAATATAAATATAAATATAAATATAAATATAAATATAAATATAAATATAAATATAAATATAAATATAAATATAAATATAAATATAAATATAAATATAAATATAAATATAAATATAAATATAAATATAAATATAAATATAAATATAAATATAAATATAAATATAAATATAAATATAAATATAAATATAAATATAAATATAAATATAAATATAAATATAAATATAAATATAAATATAAATATAAATATAAATATAAATATAAATATAAATATAAATATAAATATAAATATAAATATAAAAAAGCATGTTTTTTAAGTTTTTGGTAAAAACATTAAAATAAGTCAAAGCGGGCCGAGGAAGCCTCATTAAAAAATTAACTACTTACTACAGCTTGGGTAGTTGCAGGTTGTCGACCCAAGTAACATCGTACCATCCCTGAATGCGTGATTGGAGAGCAAACCACATCTCTTACATAAGTCTACAAACTATGCACTTCAGCATAAGGAAAACGTTAAGTTTTCTCAAAGATTAGGTACTTTAGAAAATGTTGCCTAAGAGCCCCTCAGGGCAAAGTCATCCCTTTCAAAGTGAGCTTATCTCCGATCGGGCACAGTGCAAGGCAGGTTCAGGTGGCTTTAACTTCGGCAAAAGACTTTCCGTACCAGGAAATGTACTTCTCCAACAAAAGTCCTTTATCCGCTTTAGGGCACGCTATCATCATAAACTTGAACTCCTTTTCCTCCTGTCACAGGAAAAACTTTCAAATCGCATAAGCTGCTCTCTATAAAGGTGCAACCAAGACATTCCGCCTACCGTCGTCGTCGTTCTCCTCGGTCGTGAACCGCAATTTTACTTAACACAATATAAATTCAACAGTAATGCTGCCCGCAATACCCACAAGTTCGCTGGGAACTAATTAAAGTTTAAGAAACTTTCAAACTAATTGACTACACACAAAATGGTCTCCTCTGTGCGGTGCAGTACAGGAATTTTACATAATACCCGCTTCCGTTCTATTCATACCGGGAACATCTAAAATGCATTTAAATTAGTTTCCTTCGTTGCAGGTGAAACAGCTGGTGAAGAAGCCCATCTCTTGGCTGCGAGTTCGTGACGGCCACATCCTCACCGTTGATCAAACAACATTCATTGCCGATCAACGCTTTCAATCGATATACACACCGAATCCGGAACGCTGGTCCTTGCAAATCAAATACGTGCAAACAAAAGATGCTGGCACCTATGAGTGTCAGGTGTCAACCGAACCGAAAACGAGCGCAATCGTCAGTCTCAACATAGTCGGTAATTGATGATGCCTGGCCTGTCACTCACACTGAGGATGATAGGGCTGGTCCTACTTTGTTTTATGTCACTGCATGCGCACGACTGAGTCTCTCATGTGCATCCTCGATTTGATTGTGTATAGTTGGGGGGCTTTACAGGTTGTCTTTCTCTGTTTGTGTCGTTTTAGAACCGAAAACGGAATTAATTGGCGAATCGAATCGACATGTCAAGGCTGGCAGTCAAGTGAAGCTGCGTTGCATCATTAGCCAGGCTCTGGAGCCGCCATTATTTATTAATTGGTACCACAACCGTAAGCAAATCTATTTGCATAACCGAAAAGGTTGGCGGACCGAAATCGAACGCGATGCTGCTGGCAATGTTACCACCGACAAACAGATCACGGTAAGTGCGAGGGGTGCTATGTATGCGTATAGGATGTGCACGTGAGGACGCACATATTGAAAGTAAAGAGTGTCCTCAATGCAACTCTGGTGTTTTTTTCTCCTACTATGCCATGTACACATATTTCACGATGGAAAAGTAATACAAATCCTTTTTGTGTATCCTTCAATTTCAATTACAGATTGCATCATTAATTATACCATCGGTAAGCAAAAAGGATTCGGGGAACTACACATGCAGTCCGTCAAATAGTGAACCCATAACGGTGGTGCTCCATGTTCTAAATGGTAATTATATGTTTTGAGTTGTTTGTCATGTTGAATAAATATTCCTCTCGAAGCACTGGATTTGATTCGAGTTTTCTAAGGGGAGGGGAGTTTATATATTCATAAAATACTCACAAACGATGGTATTTTTCGGGTTTTAAGGGCTTGACTGATCGATATTTGTGGGATAGATTTCATGATGACTATATTTGTCATAAGGAGTTCTTTTACAGTTAAATATGAAGTGATGAAATAATTCACGTTTTGATTACGAAGCGAATACACAAACCAAAACATGCAGGGGTTTGTGTTGAGTTGAAGTTCCTTGTCATCCGATTTAAGAATCTCCAGCTGGGTTTCTGGGTTGGAACACAGGGGCTACTCAACCAACGACGATGGATTTGGGTATTTGGATTTGACAAAAATGAAATGGCAATGCCAGTAACTCCTACGAAAGTAGAGGACGCCACCTACATTCATTGCAAACAGAACCCCACCTTGGAGTATACCTTCGGTGATATATTGGACGAATGTAGTCGACGGAAGTTATGGCGATGAAAGTCAATGGCAGGCTATTTCTAAATACCCCCCTGCCACCCTATTGTAAATATGTGAGAATAACGAAGCATTTTACAAGATTAAACGATCGGGTGGAAAGTCACATCGATCGCGCCAAAAAGTTTTTCAGAAAAGAAGCTAAACAAATTTTGGTGAAAAAACTTGAGGGAAAAATGCCAAAAACCAAGAAGGTAATTTCGCCGAAATTAATATTTCTTATGGGAAAAATGTCAAAAAAAATTTGGAATAGTGCAAAAAATATGTGTGGTTTTTCCTTAAAAAAACGTCACAACTTTCTATGGAAACGTTTTTGTCCAATTTTTCCATTTTCGCTTTGGGCACAATTCTACGGATCCGTTTTTGATGATAGACAAGTCCTTGAGGATTTGTCCCTGCACGATTTGACAACGAATGAAACTTGTGTTTCGAAATTTTTGAGTATTCAGCAATAGATAAGATTCGCAGAAAAGTCTTGAATTTAGTCAAGTGAGTCGACAAAGGACTCGCATGGAGGGTGATTAGCATGGTAACCAATGGTTACTCACGAACGAGCGGAATGGTAAAAGTGGAGGGACCGATGTTCGACAATGAAGTTTGGGATTGATCCGCCGCACGTTGTTCTGTATCTGTGTGTTACTGGCTTTAAAGGATGACAAAAACGAATTAAGTTTTTCTAGGAAAAGCGATTTTTCCAGTATTTTCTATGATCCCCGTCGGTTTGGGGAACTGTGCTGAATAAAAGCTTTTCGTCGATCGCAAATTTCACACCTTGGGAGCGTAAGTAAATAATGAAGGCAGATACTAGATTTAACGGCAAGTGCCAAAGTATATTGTATTCATCGATCTACTACCGCTTCTCGTCACTGACCATCGATGATGAAAGTGGATGCTGACTCGGCATCAAGGGTCATTGTGGCTGCTTTCGCCGGTCGCAACCACCTCTTCTCTGGAGCGAAAGTCAATGATGAAAGCAGTTGCTGACTCGGCATTGAGGACCAATTTATGCTGTTTTCTTCGGTCGCCACTACCGATCATCGAGAGTGTGACCGTCGATTATGAAAGTCTTCGTCGGTCACAACTTCCTCTTCTCGGGAGCGAAAGTCCATGATGAAAGTAGCTGATGACACGGCGTAAAAGACCGATCTATTCTGTTTTCTTCGGTCGCCACTACCGACCATCTAGGGTGACCGACGATGATGAAAGTGGATACAAGGCTCGAAAGAAAGGGCCAATGTGTGCCGTCTTCGTCGGTCCCAACTTCCTCTTCTCGGGAGCGAAAGTCCATGATGAAAGCAGCTGCTGACACGGTATAAAGGACCGATCTATTCTGTTTTCGTAGGTCGCCCCTACCGATCATCGAGAGTGTGACCGCCAATGAGTATTGTTTCCGTCGGTCACAACTTCCTCTTCTCGGAGGCGATAATCCATGATGAAAGTGGATTCTGACTGTGACTAGCCATTGTCGGTCGCAACCACCGCTATTTGGGATCAAGCAATGGTTGTCGATCGAGCAACCGTCGCGTATGGTATGCTTGAGTCGATCGTATACTCTTGGGTATCCCATGTTAAGGACGAAGTCACAAAATGAATGTAGCAAAAAAATATTTTAGAAGCGATTCAAAATCGATCGCCTGTACCACAAGTTTGAGCACCACATTCGTAGTACACTCTGCGTACACAAGTAGCACACTCTCTAACCATAAACATGTTGGTCTTATAAGACACTCAAAATGCTGTTCAGTAGCACTATTGGTGTTGTAAGGTTTCGTTATCGTACCATTGGTGGGCAGCTTATTTACTTATAAAATTGGTCGAAGAAACGTTTACAGCGCCATAATTGTAAAACTAAAAGTGCTAGCACCATAAGTTCTGTAAACATGGTGCTATAAGCGTTCCTTTAGCACTGAAATTTTAAGGTTATAAGTGCTGAGGGGTTAAGTTCTATAGCGGCACTGGTTTTATAGACCTTTCTATCACCTCTTTTCAAACACTACAGATTTAAAATATTCGAAGTAAAACTTTGCACTCTTACGTGGCTCTTGGTGGCTGCCAGATGTCATACAATAGAAAACAGTGTAATTTACAGAAATTGTTGTGAGAGAACATTTCAAGCAAAACATTTTGATATAGAAATTTAACATTTTTAATAGAAGTAAAAGTGGCCAGCCTTCCATCGTCACCTAAAAAAAAGACTTGTTCTTTTTCATGGTCCCCACCTCCGCTAGGGTCTGACAAGCCCTCCGAGAGTATCCATTTGTCTTGAAAAACTTCTCAAAGTGCCGTTCGGATTCGCAAAAAAATTTTAGGTCCCCTTGTATGTGAAGAAATTAACGCACACAGCATACATTGTTGAGAAGTTGGCCCTGGTTTACGTCGAGCTGTTGCGCCACTCTATTTGTTTATTTTTTAAAAGGGGCAAGCCATTCTTAAAATGCTTGTAGAATTGTAAATTGTTGTAATTTTTCTTCTTAAATTCTTTCTATGGTCAAATGATAAATGTTTGGGCATTCTTGGTCCAGCAGTTCAAGTATTTTATCAGCTCACTGACATGACCACTTTTTAGGCAGAAGTTTTAAAAGGTGTCCTCCTTGGGATATAAAACTCTTAAGGTATACCTATATACGTCATCCATGGATAAGTAAAAACATTCAGTAACAATCAGTTATTACAAATACTCAAACCACCTAATATAGGGAACAAAAACCATTGAATAGCATAAAAGAAAAGAGAGTGATGGTAACCCTAGCAGCATGTTTGACAGAAAACACAAAACCTTTTAATAGTTCTACATGAAGCTAGAGAGTGCTTCATAGATCCCACCGTTTCTAGAAGGTAACGCAGAACACCTTAAGTGTTATAATGGTGCTATATGGGCTCTAAATAAAACCTTGCTTCCTTATTGTATGTTTTATTTAATATTTTAAGGAGCACACTGTTTCTTTTCGTCCTCGTCTTTTTTTGCTTAGTAAATACACTCTATTTCCTCATTAATTTCATCACCTTATTTAGAATGAACGAAGTTATTTGAGCAGAAACATCAACACTTTCAAGGAATATGTGAGGAATGTATGTATACCCAGGTAAAAAAAAGCCACACCACGAAAGTAATAGGTGAGCACCATAAAAGTGTGTATACCTACAGATTCTTTTAAAAATGTGTTGACTGTCAAACAGGTTCTATAAGAGCCCGAAGTAGAAACTTTTTTGGACCCAAAATTAAGTTCTATAAAGTGTCAAATCACTCTTATAAGGGTCCCCGTTACTTGTATAAAGCCAAATTGAACAACTTAAGGTTTTATGACAAGGCGCTGTTAACCTTACGGTGGCCATAGCAACAGCCTCTGTGTAACTTGGGTAGTGTGAGGTTTTTTTGAAAAGTATGGTGGAGTTTGGTGCAAAATGTTAATGAAGTCAGGCCTTAAGGTATAAAATGCTCCAATAAGTTCAGCAGAACCCTTGCTAGCACACTGTTATGAGCAGAATTTGCCCAAATTGTTTTAATCTGGCATGGAGGAGGGGTAAATTGGATGTGCGCTGAACTTAAGGGTGGCAACAACACCAGGCTGCCATGGGTACAAGCCGGACGCCGTCACCTGGGAGAAATAGAGGAAAAATAAGGCAGTGTTTCGAATAGATAAGACTTGTTTAGAAGTTAAGTTAGTTCAAGGATTGGCGTTTGAGATTTTGGCAGTTTCCAACATTAACTGGGGGATATTTAAAGTAAGATAGGCTAAGATTGGCGAACTCTCTTGTTTCGTCCTTCCTTAAGCGTGATAATTTAGGGAGTGGACACATCTTTTTATACCCGACCCATGGTATATTAAGTGTATAAGGGAAATAATCACCGTAGTCCGCTAAGACCTTTTAGAGATATGAATGGGACCGACAAGAGAATCGATTAAGACATGTCCGCCCGTCCGTCCGTCCGTATGTAAACAACTTTTAGGCCCTAAATTTTAAGCTAAAAAGCTGAAAGCTGCTGAGTGAGCTGGAAGTCCAGTATTTCAGATCACGTTTGAATATTTTTGAATCCGCCCACAGACACGCCACTACAGGCCTTTATGTGCGACCATCTCTAATTTTAAAAAAATACGTTTTTCAAATTTTAGCTAAATGTCATTTTTTGTAAAGTGACATTGCCTTGTAAATGTCTTTAAGAAAGCAGAAAATGTTTGGCGCTTTTAATGACCACGCCCACATTTTTAAACGAATTTTGGCTTTAAATGACTGTTTTTCAATAAAATATATGAAATTTAACTAAAAATTATTTGACAAAACTTGTAGATATTTGCATTTTCTAACTTTTTTATTAATACAGTATATGCCTCCGCCCACTTTTGTGGGGGCGCCTTTTAAAAAAGTGATTTTTTTAGCTCAAAAAGCGGAGTTTTAGTCCGAAATGTATACAACCACCTGGCATAAGGCATTCAACAGTTATATTTTAATATAACGCCCACTTTTTGGAGGCGTGGCAGTTTTCTTTTTTGGTACGGTAGAGGATTTTGCAATCCAGAGCAGACGGACTGAAGTTTGTACATACGCACTCTTGCACTTTTCCACATTTAATTTAAAAACGCTTTTTGGTCAAGTTGGCAAGGGTGTCGGACCTCAAATTTTGGTACAGAGCTATATTGGCCCACAATAACGACCATGCCCACTTTTAGCATGTAAGATCTTTAAAAACCCTATTTCTCGGAAAGTTCACTCCAAATCAAAAAAAATCGTATGACAAATATTAAAGACATTACAATTAGCTAAGTTTTTTCGATACAAAGTATTGAGCTCCGCCCACTTTAAGGGGGCGTTTTTTAGGAAAAAATGTTTTTTTCCGAGATTATTTTCGCTTTTAACGCATTTTTCCCTGATTATAACGAAATTACAATTGATTGATTTAAGTTTTAGCCCAGGCCCACTTTTTGGGGGTGTGGCGTATACAAATTATAAATGAATGTGGGCCAAAAAAAACTTTAAGATTTGGTGTAACACGGTATATAGGGTCGGGTATGCAGAAGTTTTTCACATCTCTTGCACTTGCTCACAGGTTTTGTCAAATTACTTGAGAAAGTACACATGTGCCTTGTAACCTACACAAGAGTTGAGAGATTAAAACCTGGACCACGTCGCCTCAAGCCATTTAACCGAAATTCGAGCATCTCAACAGATTCGTTTGGCATTTCTTCAAATTCTGCAGCCTGGCCAGGTTTTGAATGATAAAATTTGGTCTTATGTCACTTTCACAAAGTGACTTAAGGCAAATTTCGAGATTTGGTCTTATGTCACGGCGTAGTTTTGGTCAACTGTCCTTTCGCGTAGTGACACCTAGTTTTCGACTCATTTGACTACACATAATTTAGCCTTTGCCTTTGGATACTCAGTCAGCTTGGTTTCAAGCTTTGAACGCCAAGTGCATATTTGGTGTTTAAAAAAACATGCTTTTCAACCTTCGATGGTCTTAACATTGGACTTTTTTCCTTTGCTCGAGAAACCCTCACACCTACACACTTCCCAACAACTCTTCTGAGAAAAAAACCATAAATGAACTTCTCCCGCCCCTCTTGTCCAACTCCTTTATAGCTCACAATTCATTGCGGCTCACCATGCATGTCGCGACGACCATGAGCCACATAATGTGTGTTTTCACAGTCCTTGAGCTGCAACAGGAAAGAAATAACTATTTACCCTTTGCACACACGCACACAAAAGTGTACACGTCCTCATTAACATAAATGCATCTGAAAAGCAATCCAATTCAATTACAGTAATTGAAACAAATTTTTTTTTCTGCTGAAAAAAAAGAAAAAATAAATTTTCCACACCTGGAAAATTTGTTTAACCTTGCTTCAGCGAAAAACCGGGATTGTTACAGCAATTTAAGCAAATACCTGCCGACGGTGTAATTATGCAGAAAAGTACCGAGTTTCTCCAATTCGCTGTGATTGAAATTTTTAATTCTTAATTTTAACTCAAATTCCCACTACTTTTTGTGTTTAATGCTTTGTGTCTACGAGGAAAAATGTGCCAATGTTGAAAAAAAAAAATTAACATGAAGCTTCCATACACATCGGCAGACCAGAGGCAGTCAATTTAAAATTGATTGATTTTGTCCTGCCACCATGCATTCATCGAATGTCGTGCTAACGAACTTATTGTTTTAATTTTTAACAATTTGTGAAATGTGCACCGTCAGGAGGGGAAATTATATTTTCTCCTGATGCATCAACGCCACACCATTAAAGGCAATCAAAATGCGGTCGGGTGGTTCACCATTCAGCTCAAAGGGTGGCGGCGAGACAAATTGAATCGCTTTCGGGATCGTACTTAATATTCTGTCAATACAATACGGCTTGATCCCTTTCCCGAAAGTCAAATTTAAACACAACCCTTTCTGGGGGCAGGAGACTTGACTTTGGACACTCTTATTCGATTTCACAATCCATTGCCTTTTGAGTGTGTTTAAGCAACCCCATAAGAGCCCCCTTTTATAAAATATAACGTCTTCAGATCTTAATTGAATTCCTTAAGGGGCGCCCCCGCCCAGCCGAAGTTTACAATTACACATCCCTGTGATCTTTGCCAACCCATTAAGAACACTTTGCGAAATTTTCGATTATTTTATTTTACACACACACATGGGGGGCTGGTGGTACTTTATTTCTTACTTAATTCTTAACCCTTCGTAATGACCCAAAGTTAATCCCAAAAATTAACCCAAATCAAAATGAAATTCCTCTATGTCGACCCTTGAAGTCGGTCGAGGCGAGGCAGGCGTATGCATACCTCCCAAAAGCACTTAACCATGAGAAGACCGTTTTTGAACCTCCCTCACGTACATTTATTTAAACGAATTCCCCTTTAGAGCTGTGCATATGTGTATCCTTGAAATATTTATCCTTAAAATTTAACAGCTTTACAAAGTTTTACTAATCCGTCTTCTATCTGTCTCTCTGTTCCACTCTTGTAATCATCCGCAGGAGAATACTCAGCATCGGCGATAACATCCGGCAGCAGCAGAAGCAACAGTAGCAAGGACTCATACCAGCAGCTATTGCATACGACGCTCCTCTGGGTCATTAGCTTCCTGATGTGTTTTGGCCAGTTGAGACATCATCACAGCCGATTCCTGCCACAGGGAGTAAAGTAACTCTCCGAGAGGAAAGCGTGTGTGTAATTATCACTCGACATGTAGATACGAAAGGATGGACGGAAATTCATGCCAGACACTGTACGTCCGTATGGTGCAAGGATATTTAGATGTGCCAACCCCCACCCGACATCAAACCGACAACTTACTAACCATTCAGCCAGTAAAACAACCAGAAGTATCCATTAGATTTATGGGACTTATCCCGTATTTGTGTGTATCTTAAGGAATAATTAATAATAACAGCATCTACATATGTTTTATCCGATATATCCTGTGTGTGTGCATGTGTGTTTTTGTATACATAATAATGGTTGTGTATGAGCTTTGTACAATGTATGATTGCACTTCTATTTCTGTCGGCTTTTAAATGGGATTCAGGACGGGAAGATGCATTCATTTCGATTTCCATTTTCTCTGTAAATAAGTAAATAAGATAAATCTCTTGTACGACGACATTTAAAACGAGTGAATTCATTGAAACGCAATTAATTTCTGGTCAACCAGTGATTCCATAAATTTCTATGAAAGCCATAATTTCGCATTCGTGTGTCCTTCGACAAAATGGGTCGAAACCAATCGAGAGCTGCTCCTGTAGAGTCTATAATCCTTGATATTATTTACAAATACGCTGCTGGTGAAAGCAACTCTTACACACACGTTAAGCCTACATTCGTAGAATCGATTTGTTATTAGACCTAAGCATGAAATGAGGATAAAACTATCAAAATACCAAATATTTAACGATAACATGAATAAATAATCAAAATTAATTTTGACCATTCCAAAAGAGATGGGAGAGAACGAGCGATGGGAAATTGATTCGCAATTAAGCAAATATTGAAAAGGATAAACATTATGAAGCTATGCTCAGCAGAGACATTTGTAAATATTAAAACTTAGTATATAACCAGTAGTTTGTATGTATATTCAACAAAACATTAAATAAAATAATTAATAAAAATTAGAAGCAAAAAAAAAAACTTACAACAAATCATAAAGTACTGAAGGTTGAAACAGAAAAATTATTGTGTAATTTATTGTTAAGTTGGCATCTACCTAGAAAAAGAAGAAAAATAAATTTAAATAATGATAAAAAAATATTTTTAATTTTTGTTGGAAAATTATAAAAAGCATTTAGAGGGATACTTTGTTTTTTTTTTGATGCAAGTTATACTTAAAAAAAATTATGGTTAGTTAAAATAAGCAAAAACAAACAAAACAATGTTTATATCGAAAGAAATAAAAACATAATTTTACTATACTTTAAGGAAAGTATTAAAAATATTAATTTTTAATTGTTTTGTAGTGAAGTTTTGGGGAATGAAAAAACACGTTTTCCTAACAAAACGACGTAATTTTTAGTCACTCGTTTTTGATATGGGCGGAGATCCTATAAAGCCACTCGTGGTCATAGAAGCTCGAGATGGTAACTCGCTCAATAAACTGCGTTTCGCATGCAGCTTTCCATCACCAAAAAAACCACAGTTATATCCGGCTTGCACTAGGGTTCATACCTCAAGACTTTGCTTTTGGCAGCTCAAAAAAATTCCTCACTAATGACAAAATTTCAACTAAACGAGCTAAAGAGTCATGAAATGTCATCGCCTATCAAATAGGATCTAGATCTGGGCTAGATGACTCAATTTGATGATATTTTCCTATGTTCTCAGAGACTCACTCCGAAATTCGGAGGCTCACTAAAAGAAAGACTCCAGGTTTTATGGCTGATGGAGTCTTTGATAAAAAAAGGATTCCTCTCTTCAAATTTCCGATAGGCGCCCAAGAGTGATAAAAACTTAAGAGATTTTAATTGGATCCCGATTCCTCCTGAAGAGTGGAATTTTCTTAAATTTCAGCGAGTTTCCGAAATCAGGCTTAAATCAAAACTATTCTTCTAAAGAAATGTTTTAAGGTCGATTTTGTTAAAAGAGCTCTTTGCTATTTATTATTTAATATTTATACCCCATAGGATAGGAGGTATATTAAGTTTGATTCATAGTTTGTAGACAAATAATCACCGTAGACCCTCAAGACCTTAGGGGCATATGATCGACACCGAATTGTTAGTGGAATGAGCCATGTCCGTCCGTCCGTGTGTCGGTAGTTTTTAGGCCTTAAATTTTGAGCTAGGAACTTGAAACTTAATATCTGTTCTTTCTAGGTCCCGAAGCAGTACAGGTGTAAAAAATTTTAAAATTCGCCCACTGACACGCCCACTTTACTTAATAGCTTGAAAAATCAAAGTTGTCGCAGGAAGCTGAAATTTGGTACTCGATATCCTTGCTTAAGTGTTTTGTGATTGGCATTTAAAAAGAAAGGCGAATACCGCCCCCTTGTAGGCGTGGTCATACTTAAAATGCATTCTAATAAACGATTTTTATTTGATATATTTGCTTTAAATCCAAAAAACTTGCACTATAAAATGTTCAGATATTTGCTTAAGCTATCAACTCACGTGCATAAATTTACGCCACGCCTACTTTTGGGGGTGTTTTTAAGTATAAACCAAATTTTTAATATGAAAATGCAATCAACACGTGTATACCACTTCTGATAAAAAACATAAACAAAAATACGATGTTATTGAGAAGGGGTGGATGCCACGCCCCTTTCTTAGGTAGAAGATTCTTAACTGAGAAATTCTAAATACATTTGAAGTTAAATGAAACCGAAATTTAACAACCAAGGTTTATGACACAATTCGTAGCTTGACAGTGGTCAATTGGGATGGGGTATCCAACGATTCGCCTAAGCGGATTGTAATCCTCCCACTAGTTTTTGTTCATAGTAGACTCTGCCAAAGTTTGACTTTCTTAGGTTGTGACTAACCAGAGGTACCTTTTTATACGAAAAATTAAAATGCATCGATGGCGATAATTCGCGAGGTTTTTGTCTCACATGCTCATGTCTGACGGACACTCACACTATCAGCAGGACGACGCGATTGCAGGAAACAAATTTGCTTTTGCTTCTCCGATAACTTTGGACTTGCAGCTTAATGGAGCTCACTCACAACCTATACCCTCGGCGATTTTCCAAAAAATTGCTGCTGCTGGGTGTTGTGTATATGAACTCTGCATCCAGGCACTTAAAACAGTCCCATGCACATGCACAGGCATTTCTTCCACATGGCTATAGTCACACTGCACACTGTTATCACTATGACGTGGTAAAAAGTAAACTCTTTCGATTGCTCATATCTCGAAAGTTACTCAGAAGAATAAAAAAATACAGACATTTAACACACCGCAATGAAACAACCATTCATTTGGTATAAATTGCTTGCAGATCCATTCAGTACTGAAAGAGTTCTGGGAGTCACAATTTTGGTTGAGGGCTATTAATACACATGTCGATTCCATACTAAAAGCAATTTTTGCCCCAACTTATGCCGATTTACAATCAAGCTTCTACCACAGTTATTGTTAGAAGAAGCCTTTAAGTATTCGCACTGTAAACAAAACATTTTGAGCATTTTAGATGTTCTCGAAAAACGGCAGCCTGATTTAAGGCTGACGCTTTAAATACGGTAGGTCCTTTCAGTATTTTAATTTTCTAAAATACTTGGAAAACTTGGATAAATTGGGAATGTGTAGTGAGCTGCTTTGTAAATAATTGTAATATTTATTAATTTATTGAATACACATTTGCTAATGCTCTTTACACACCGAACTCTCTACACATGAAAGCAGTCGTGAAAGCACTCGAAAATTTCTTCAAAAACATGAGTTTTCCCATACATTTTTGTAAATTTTTTGGTTTCGAAAGCCCAGTTTTTTAGGAGTTTCCATTCAAAATCACTTTGAAAGTCACGAATATCGAATTGCCTTGAGAATTTCAAATTAAATACGCAAAGAATGTCACTTTTGTCTCAACTTTGGATGTCCGAATGTCCTGTTTATGATCACCTTGTAGTTTTGAGGTCAGCGCAAAACTCTTGACGTGTTCCGATCTTTTATGGATCTTTAAAAGCACGTTTAAAAATTAATACGGGCTAAAATTTGACAACTGATAAATAAATGAAAAACAAAAACAAATTCTAGTCGGCGTTTAGGAAGTGTGAATGGCTTAACGAGTATTCGAAAACTTTTTGCCCAAAACTTTTTGATTCAGTGTGAAGAGCGTGTGCCACATATAAAATGCAAACTTTTGAAAATAAAGTACATTAATAAATATCACCTTACATCTCGGTGCACTGTTTCAGCGTTAAGGGTTTGCCTTTCCTGAGAGTAGACAAAACAAAAAATTTATTCTGGGCTTCCATAACAATTGTCAGTTGGGTGAAATATAAGAAACAAGTGGGAAAGTGCAACAGTGCGTATGCAAAAATTTCAGTCCATCCACGACGGATTGCAAAATACCAGACCATACCAAAAATCGAAACTGCCACGCCTCTAAAAAGTGGGCGGGATACAAGAACATGACTATTGATTGCTTTATACTAGGTGGTTGCATACATTTCGGCCTGAAACCGCGCTTTTTTAACTCAAAAAATCACTTTTTTCAATGCCACGCCCACAAGAGTGGACGGAGGCATATACTATATGAACAAAAAAAATAGAAAATGCTAATATCTAGAACTTTTGTTATAAGATTTTTAGTCAAATTTTATATATGTTTATTGAAAAACAGTCATTTTAAGCTAAAATCCCTTAAAAAGTGGGCGTGGTCAATGAAAAATTGGTCAAAACGTGGTCAAAAAAAATAAGCATGAAACAAAAAAAATAGCAGGTTAGGTAAACGAGACTTCGTTCCAAATTTCGTTCATATAAAGTTTTTAGCCACGCCCCCTTTTAGGGGTCGATTTTTAAAAAATATTGAATTTGAACCAAGAAATTGCATTTTTACGCACATTTAAGCGTAACTTGGAAATATCTTATAACTGATAGTTTGTAATTAGGGGCGGTGGCAGAACGCCCCTTTTTGAAGTTCTCACTACTTATAAAAAGTCAAAAAATAACAATGCCATCAGCATTGGACCGTTTTACGGACTGTAACTTCTGCTTACACACTGTAGCACTTACTCACTGGTAATAATTTGTCTTAGCCTTGGCCTTGATAAAGTTAAGATTATGGTTTCGAAATATTTTAACATTATTATTTAAAGATCCCTCAAATGGTTTGCTGCTTCGACGTGAAGTGCTCTTTACAGGGCATTTTCCATTACTTTACAAAGAATATCAGGTCCCAGTGCCCTCACTTCTTTTGAATATTAGCCTTGAGCTCTTGCATGATTATTTTATTATTGGTGTATACCCAATTTTTGAGATAGCCCCAGTTGAAATGAGTAAGCACGATATTTAGCCGACCACCAAGGGCCAGCTGTGACTCAAATATAATATGGAAAAGGTGTTACTGCCTTAAAATATTTGGCAAAGGCCACCTATGCTCTAGGCATCACCAACTGGTCAGAACGTCGCGGTCGCTGGTGAACGTTTTGGGGTTTTGCTTTTTATACTTTTACTCGTTGCTGAAAATGCTACACCCAAATCGGTAAACTGTTGCACCACTGAGTGCATTTCGAGCATGAAAGAAATTTCGTTATAATTCTTGCGTCTGAAATATTCAATCCAGATGCTGGCCGGCCTAAAAAAGGAACCTCTTTGATCGTGATTGATGCAACATTTAGTAATTTAAAATGTGCGAGCAGGAGGTTTATTTGTTTTAAACAAAAAAGATCAAAATTGGTCTTAGCCTCGGTTTTTTGGTCGTGTATTAAGCTGAGATATCTTGGCACTGAGCATCTTCAGTGGGTATTTACAAAGATTTCCATATTAAGTACCCATATACGGGTAAGCATATTTCTTGTGTTCTGATGAATCTCCAAACTGAGTTGAGATGAGACGATCGTTCGAGTTTCTGAAACCAAAGTACTCATCGTCCTGTCAGAAAAGAGTCTGTTGACCAGAAATTGTGAATTTGAGCTGTCTTATTGAGTGCTTTATGATTTAAGTATAAACAAACTTGCCACGGCTTTGTTTTCTCTGCACATATTAAAGATATTCACCCAGACAATTTATGGAGACACAAATGATCAGTTTTTTCAGCTCAAGGACAGAAAATTTTTGTATTATCACGTGCGTTCAAAAGACAGTGATTTAGTCAAGCTTTCATAGAAAACATAACTACAAACTTTCGACAACTGTATATGTATAAAAAAATCTTACCAAGGAAGATAATTTGGTTTTAACCCATTAATTAGAGAAAGCTGATAGGCTTCTGGTATCCGAGTACTGCTCAGCTGAACCTTAGAGCCCAAAAAAATGCTACATAAGAAGAAGTATTCAGCAGAACGACCAACATCCGACGTGGATCGAACAAAGTGATCCAATACCGAGCTGACATTTAATTTTGAAGTGAAAAACGACCCGAAGCGATCTAAAGCGCGTCAGAGTCTGCGTATAAGCACTTTAAATCAACCCGCAATTTATAATTCTCATAAATGCTTATAGTCCCAACGAATTTACTTTCAAAGCACGAATTTACAGCGAAAGTATAGCACGCATATCTGGAGTAAGCGCACCAAACATGGACGTAAGCCTGAACATAGTTCGAAAGCTAGAACTTGAAGTTATATGATAAAGACCATTAACGTTAACGCTTAAAGGTTGTTTAACCTAAGTTTTTTTCGACACAGATAGGTGCAGCCCCCAGCTATTCAAAACCAAGTTGGTACCCCCTTTCTTCTTCCAGCACTTGTCTATCGCTTGTGCTATGCGAAATTGTTATGAAAACTAGTGCTAGTGTTTAATTGTATTACAATTGGGGTATCGAACCCTGATCTACAGTGCAGTAATCAACATAACAATCATAGAGCACTGCAACTGGTACGTTATTCTTGGTATTCGACAGAATTCGGACTCCGCACTTCGAATTGATATCAATGACATGGTTTAAGTCAATTTATCACTTAGACCCTTTGTTAGTATTTTCAAATTTCTAATGTCACGTCAGTGCTTTACGGTAACAAAGGAAATCCACCTCACGTTCAGTAGCGAAGATCCCACGAATCTAACCGCAAAACAGCCCTAGCAAAGAGCGGGTTCAGCGAAATACAAGTCACAGGTTTTGTTTCGTGATGAAATATTATTTTGTTGTCCCCATGTTTCTTAACAAAGAGCGTTTTATGCAAGCAAATAAATAAGACAGGATACTGAAATAAATTTGGTTTTGGTTGTGATGGACCTTAACTTCCATAAAGAAAAAGTATGACTTTCTTATAAAAAAGCTAAAATAACGAGAAGGCATGCAGGAACAACGTTACATTCAAATGGAATTACTTTATCACTAATGCACTTTTTGTCAGGAAATCCAAAAAACTTGAGGATCGTCCTTGCTCCTTCATCCTACAAAAAAAAAGCAAACAGAAAAGCATGACCACCAACACATTTGGTCAACTCAAGACACACACACGCACACTAGTTATATTCGAATTTGTTTCCTTTTTCATTTGAGCTTTTACTCCATTTTGGTATTCCTTATAATTAAACCGACTCAATTGTGTGTCTGAGGTTTTTCCTTAGACCAAGCTGACCCTAGCCGCCTCCGTACAATACAGAGAAGCTCTCCCTCGCTCTATTTATTTAGTGGTAAATGCTTGTATGTTTGTAGAATTTAAATTCATTAGGGAAATTGAACTAAGCGTTCAAGGTCCATTTGAGAGTTGTTTTCATTTAGCAAAACAGACCGCCCCCTAAAACTGTCTTGTGCGTATTTTGTTTTCCTATTTTTTTGTAGATTTGGAAAACATCGTGTCGAGAGTAAATATTTTTCGGTTGGAAAACCAAAATTAAGTTGTTTTCATGCGCCCGCATTTGGTCCGCTTTCTATTCCACACTCTGGGGTTCAATGGAATTTTGTTTAATTTCGAATGCGGTTCAAAAGCTGTTAATTACAGCAAACGGAGAGTGTGTTTGGGAGGAGGGAAAGATACGAGCTCAGCAAGTACGCTGAGAGGAAAGATTTGTTTTTCGCATACTCTTCGGTTGCTTACATATTTGGGATCTGCCAAAGAACGACACGCGGTATAGCGAGCAGACCAGCTGGGTTGCGGTAATGGTATTGGAAATAATTCCTGTCGTTTACTTACAGTGTTTATGGTCCTTGTGCGGTTGGCGTTGTCTGTGACCCGGGGCAGGAGTAGGATGGCTTCTTGAATTAATTTAAAGGCGAGCTGAGATGGGGGTGGTAGCGCTTTTATGCAAGTATTTGGAAATAATTTAAACATATTTAGGGTTCAAAGGCATTTCGGGATGCTCTAGATAATTAGAGCTTAATGGATGTCCACATTTTGTTGGCGGTCGTGGTGTTTACGGATGATTGGAGTTTGGGGATAAATAAGATGTTTCGGGACGATACACAAGATTATATTAATGAAGGGAAAAATTGGTTTATTTTTGTGTAGCAGAAAGATCACTTCTAGAAGGACTTTATCGGGAAAGACCCTTTAAACGATTTTTAAAATTAAAGGATTTGTTGTCTAAAGAGTCACTTTGAAGTTTGATTCTTAAGAAAAGGGCTTTTCCAATCACCTTGATTATTTTTTGCAAACAGGTAACAATTTAGGGAGCCGAAAATATGAAAAACCCCTGGACTCTAGGACCCCAAGTCATATGCCTGATGTTGGCCTTCAGACTAAGTTCTCGAAAATTGTACGTTAAATCCCAGGAAGGGTACAAAAATGTATGTCCTATAGAGACTCCACCTAGAAAACCAGCGAAATTCCTGGAATAGGGTTTCACTTGACTTCCTAACGAACCTATCTACTCTTCACTGCACACGAGGTAAAAAAAAGACTTTTTATTTAATTATACTGAATCAAATGGTAAAAATTGTACTGATAAGGTCCTATCCAGTCCTGTCCCAGTCAAGTCTTGACATTTGAGCACGACGTAGATGTTTATGCACCTACCCAGACATGATAGACACGTATTTGCTGTTGGGCTCATTGCAAGCAAACTCGAATTTCTTAACATTACTGCTTAACAACCCCAATTTCTTAAGCTAGATGACAATTTGAAAGGAACTGCTCTGTATTAAGATCCAATAAGCACCAGCCCAGACATAAGGAACATATTTCGAAGCATCGAAAGCGTAGGTAATCAGATGCGATAAACCAACATTCTTTAAAATATAAACAACATGAAGCAGTCCAGCCATATCACTAAAAATCAATCTCTTATGCACCTGCCCAGACATTACGTACGCATTCAAATTTTTGAAAACATGGGTACACTGCATTTCTATAAAATTCTTAAATGCTGGTGGGGCAATAAGGGTATATTTTAGAAATTGCTCTTTTTGAGGAGCCTATAAGCACCTGCCCAGACATAAGCGACATATTTAGTTCTTTTGGCTCCCGCGCCGGATTAAAAATAATGGTTAACATAGAAGACCATTTGGTAGCAAAATTTTTGAGTTTATCTGAGTCCATCTGCCCAGACAAAAATATATAACAAAACCATTGGAGCTAGCTTAGCTCATCATCTTTAAAAATGCTTTAGAGTCAGGATACAGTAGACAATGCTCAGGAAATTGTTCTATAAGAGGTTGCTGTAAGCACTTGCCCAGACACTAATAATATATATTAAACTCTTGCAGTTTTTTCATCACATTCGATACAGTACACAGAGAATGGCTGAGTGCGTTGAGCTTTGGAAGCACTAGATTCCATTTTATCCATGGAGAATGTTTGATGAAGAAACTCATAGGCACCTACCCAGACATGACAGATACATATAACAGTAAAAACCATTGCCGGCAAACTCCATCTCTTTAAAAATGCTGAGTATTGCATGGAAGATATATACTTGACCAGATATTAGCGGTATATTCAATTTTTTAACTTGCATGACATTCGACACCCTTAACTTCCCAGGTCTAGTCCGGATTTAGTTTTGAAAGCCTTAAACACCAGTTAAGTTTACGGAGTCCGTTTGATGAAGAATCTGGCATGCACCTGCCCAGACCTGAGAGATAAGTTCTTTATAATCAAAGTTTGTCAGATTTCAGCCTGCAAAGCCGGATTTTTTGTGGGGTAAAAGTCAAACTGAAATTTTGCTCCGCTTTATTGAACGCAACCTATGTGAATCTGCCCTAACGTGGGTGACATATGCCAAAAGAAAAAGTTCGAAGGTTTTTAAAAATACTTGTGAAGCAATTAAATTCACACTGTTTACCTAAACTTTTAAGCCTATTTTGATAAGCTGCACCTGCCTAGACACAAGGGACGTCTTTTGAAGTTTTTATGTCTCAATGAATACTATTTGCAATTCCGTAATGGAGTGGACACGTTAAACTTTAGAGCATTTAATCGTATTACAGTCGAAGTAGCCTTTTTGATCAAGTACGAAAAGAGCACCTACCCAGACATGAGAGTCGAATGTCAGCAGCTTAAGAAAACTGCTTCCGGTTTAGCCTCAGCATTTTTAGAACTTTGATTTCTTGCAGTATTGTACTCCGCTCTGTTTAAATACCAAAAATTATATTTATTTGCACCTGCCCAGACATGAGATATAAATTCTAGTAGCTAAAAATTACTAATTTTTTTAAACGCTTTAGTAAAATATTTCTTGCAGTGTTGTACTCCGCTCTGTTGAAATACCAAAAATTTTCCTTATTTGCACCTGCCCAGACATGAGATATAAATTCTAGTAGCGAAAAATTACTTATTTTTTAAAATGCTTCAGTAAAAAATTCTAGGCAAGTAAATTTAATAATGCATACACCTGCCCAGACATAAGAGACATTATAATAAAGGTTCTTGCGATTACCGCTTAAAAAGTCAAAGATTTTTTGTGATAGTAAGCAACCCTTAATTTTTTTGGCAGCATTTTATTCTACTCTATGCAAAGAGCCCTATGTAGACACAACTTCTAACCATAGTGCCATGAACTGCACCTGCTCAGACACGACGCATATATATTTTCAGTTCTCGCAGCTTAGAGCCTTTGGACTTAAAATGAAAAATTTGGACTTACGCGGGCGTAAAACATTTTTAATTTTAAGACATAACGAAAATTGTCTAGAAACCTTTTGATGAAGGATCGCATTTATACTTACCCAGACATAGGAAATATATTCAGTGCTCAAGACCTGTCAGGTCAACAGATTATATTGCGTTTAAGACACAGTAATTTCCACTCTCCGTTAAAGAAAAAGCCATCAACCCAAGGATCTCATAGTTGCACCTGCTCAGACATGAGAGACGTTTTTCAGCTGCTATGGCCCAGCGCTTTGTGTAAAGCTTAAGTAGCTGTCAGTATTTTTTTTTAAATTTTCATTCTGTTAAAAATGAATCAACTGCACCTGCCCAGACATAAGACATGCTTTTTTGCCACTATAGATTCCTCACTTTTCGCACTAATGGGGATTCCCTTAGACTTTTAAAGAGAGACGAACAGGCAAAGTTTCGGAACAACTCAATTTAATTCTTAGCACCTGATCAGACATGAAAGACAAATTCTTCTGGGTCGGAAGATATTCACTCGAATTTCACGAATTATGAGACGTTGCGATGCATGAAATTTCACTGAGAAATCCCAAAGAATTTTTAGGTGAGAAGATTAGCAAAAGTTTTGAATCAACTCAACTTAATTCTCTACACCTGCCCAGACATGGAAGACATACTTTTCTGGGTCTAAATTACTCGTGGATGGACTTTCAGTGAGGAGTCTCTAAGATTTTTTCGAAGACCAGGAAAAGTTTTGAAACAACTTAATTTAACACCTGCCCAGACATGAAAAACAAATTTTTCTGGGTCGAAATTATTCGAATTTCACGAGTTGTGAGTGGCTAGGAAACATGTAATTTCACTGAGGAACCCCTTAGAGTTTTTAGGAGAGAAAAAAAGGAAAAGTTCTGGAACAACTCGATTTAATTCTGTACAACTGCCCAGGCATGAAAGACACATTCTTTTAGGTCGGCATTACTCGAATTTTACGAATTATGAGAGGTTGCGAAGCATGAAATTTCACTGAGAAATCCCCAAGAATTTTTAGGAGAGAAAAACAGGAAAAGTTTTGGAACAACTCAATTTAATTCTCTGCACCTGCCCAGACATAAGAGACATATTCTTCTGGGTCGAAATTACTCGAATTTTACGAATTATGAGTGGTTAGAAAACACGAAATTTTACTAGTTTGAAGAAAACCCTTTTGCACCTGCCCAGACACTTTCCTGGAGCAAGAATTAGCTCTGTAGTCACAAGCATTGATTGGTTGTTGCCAAACTTAAAGTCCTGCACTTTGGCAATCGAACAGAATTATGCCGAAAAGTGACGATTATAGGCCCCTTAAGAGCTTGAGTATGCGTTAAGCCTTTGGCACTTAGATAGGGAGAAATAGATGCAAAAAATCCAACAATAAGAACGACAGCCCCAAACACAAGATCCAATTTGGCGATAAGGTTTAATCGACTACTTTTAAGTTGAAATTTTTGTTGGGTTGAAGCTTCTGCGGAACCATCTGGGGGTATGTAATGACGATGCAAATATTTTGCTTACTATGCCAGCGATAATAGGATGCTTGAAATTGTTTTCGCTTCTCAAGACAACATTACACACTCCTTCGAGTTGCCTTGAAATTGGGTTTATTCTCCAAAATAATAGACAATATCCTATTAACGAGCATTAGGTACCTTACTCCCGATGAAATCCATGATGTCCTTAATAGAAAACGCTGGCGCATTCCCCCTCAATCGGCCTCAAGCGAGTTCTTATCGTTGTTTTCAAAGCACTCGCTCTGCTTCCGTCAGCACAAGATAAACATAAAACGGTCTCCAGGGCAAAAGGGTATGAACGAAGGCACTCGACACTCAGCATTTGTTCGCGGGTTAATAATATTAACACTCTTGATGCTACTTATATGAGTACTCAGGTATTTATCCTCAACTTTGCCTTAATTGAATGCATTACTCTGGGGCAGCAGCCTTGCCTGAAAAATGTTTCTTCCCTTAACTTTTTAAGTAGCAACACAGAACAGAGATACTTCTTGGAAAAAATCCGCATTAAGTGATTACTTCGAAAAGTAAGATTTTCCAAGGCAAAGGACGTCTCTACACCTCTTAAAGTCAGTTGCTTAAAGTTTAATCAAAACCCACAGCCACAACACCGAACGACGACGCACGACTGTGCGAGGATTCTTAATGCAGTTATGTATTCCGTTTGTGATCTGGCATGGAAAAAGCCAAATGCAGAGCATGAAAATATGCGGAAAGATGGAGAACCCAACAAGAAATAAGGAGCATCTTAGGACACCGCAAAATGGTATCCAGAGACGGTTTTAGTATAGGATGAAGAGCAAAAAAAAAAATATTTTATCGCAAGAATAAACGAGATGTCGTCCTTGGCATTACGACAACACGAGTGGGACACCCTTCTTAATGGACTGTGTCCTTCGTTGATTCTGGGATTTCCATTAGCACGACAAGGCTTTACTTTGATATTGAGGTCGCATAAAAGGTGAGTGTAGCATAGGTAAGGCACCGACGTAAGATGGGAACGAGACTATGAGTAATTCATCGAGTTAGTGCGATACTGGGTTACAAGCAGCAAGCTTGAAGAAGAAAGCACCTACACACCTAGACCACAATGAACACGTCGCTGAATAGGTCTGATTATCTTATTGAGTTAAGAAAGGACGAGATGTCTGCGCTGATGGAATTCTGTGGGCTGTTTTGAATCATGTTCGCTTTTTTGACTTAAATGCTAAAAGAGCAGGGTTCAGTAGAAATTCCATCAATTTTGAATTATCATTTTGATAAGCTGCATTAAAACTAAGAAATTTTTATTACATTTTGGTGTGGAGAACAGGGGCGAAGGCTTTTGACGAAAAACTGTTATTGGAGATTGCGACGACACAACTTTTTAGGACCTACCAATTTGTGGAGTTGGAATACAGTCCTCGATACCCAGGCGGGTCCCGCAGAGGTTATGTACCCACCTGGTTCTTGGCCTACGGGGCACGACCCACACTCGTCTCGATTTGCCCTGTCTAGGCAGTCTGTCAGGGACAAGCGGGCATCTTCAATCTTCTTGCGAGCATCTTAAACGATGTCGGAAAAATTGATTTATTGTTTTTCCAATTGTTGCCAGAAGTGATGGTGGTTGTGTACCCAAATATAGTGAAAGCAGAAGTTTTAGTCTTCTCTTCACAAAAAAGTCACCCACGAACAAAAAACAACTCCAAAGGACAAATCAGTTTATCTGTTTTAGTCACTCTCAAATAGAGCCAATTATAAAGCAATCAAATTGCAATTATTCCTCACTTCAAATTAAAATATCTCAAATCTTCTTGTAAGCCATTCAGCATAATTAACAGTCCTTATGATATGGCCTGACTAATTTGCTCAATTATACGCATTCGCGATGCAGTCAATTATTTCCGCAACTGTGACTCCACAATGAAAGCGAACCACACACAGAGGGAACGCTCCGCAGCCATCGATCGGATTACAATAAAGCTTCTCGTATAATAACAAAAGGCTCCAACCATCAAGTCTACACCAAATTAGAGCACAGTAACGGCTTTGTGCGCCGAATGAATCCACCTTCATGTATCCTTGCATAAGCCTGTACCTACCTATACTCTCTTGTCGTCGTTCTAAGTAGTCTGAATGTCACACAATTACAGGTGGAATCCAATAGAATTCAATCCACTTCAATTAGCTGCTGGAAGTAGGGGTATGATAATTCTAAAGCATTCCGTTTCCCTATTTTCTTATTCCATTCTGAGCAATAAAGGGAATTAAATCCAGGTTAAGGGAAAACTATTCAAAGTGAGCTCATTAACCATTTAGCCGTATATAGTAGCAGCAGTTCTACACGGCCTTGGCCAAGACAAAGGGTGGAATTGCTTGTTGTAGCATGAGAGGGTCTCGTCCCGACTGCAACTTGCAGTCGCGCATTTCTGCTATCGGAACTTTTATGCAATGCAAAAGAGGGTTGAGTCACTTCAAGTCGGCATCACACAACATATACACGAGGGCAACCTCAAAATCCTTGATTCGGTACCAGACACACATACACACACATGTGCGACACGGGTAATCCACTTTTCCAATCTACATTTTGCACAATTTCTGAAGGAAACACAAGCCAAAAGGACGAAAACGAATCGAAGACGAGTAAACAATGAAATGAAAATTTTTGCCATCGTCTGAGAACTGTCGTCGTCGTCGTCGTTGACGTCGCGTGAAACTGTGCATGCGGGCGTGTACTTCACTTCTACGAATGTCCCTATGTCATTTGGAGTAAATTCAACTCCGCAGCAGACGACAAGTGAACTTAGTTCGTGGAAAATTTCACAACCAAAAAGAAATTGCTAAGATAAGAGCCACCGCGTACACCACCGGCGCGACGTGACTGCTTAACAGCGGTTACAGTATGGCTGGCATAGATGTACTCACATGGAAATACCAATTTTCAGTAGTTCCTATGGTTTCCCTTTTGAATTTTCATTAAAACCTGATTCCTAATCAAGGCTTTGAGGTCTTTTACACTTCCTTGGTCAGGATCAATGCTCATGTGGAATTTTAAACGCTTCAATTTTCTTCTCCTTTTTTTATACAGCCTTCACTTCCTTAAAGCTTAGTTTAACAAAAATGTCTCCAAGCACAAATATAAGTAAATATTATGGAAGAACTGAGGACTACTTGCTGACCCTATGTACCCCACCTTGCGTTTTCGACTTGCCTTGCATGAAAGCCTAAAAGAAATCATTCAAACATTCACCTGGGAAAAGTAAACCTAAAATTGGAACCTGCTTCACGAAATACTGGGAAAAAAGTTAAAAGCTTTCATAAGAGGTCAAAGCTATCTCAGGAGTCCAGTCTTGGGCCATGCCTTTTTTATTATTTATACTTTGACCACTTTTTTCATGCTTCATTATACCCGCTGCTACCACTTAATGTGTTTGATGAATTTTTTAAATACTTTTTCTGCTGAGCTTAAAAAGCCGAAAGCTCAAAGGATCCTCTGGCAGCTTAGTGGAGTTCCTGAAACTTAAGCAAGGTTAAGTTATTTCCTTGTTTTTCCCCTCAGAAACTTTCATACGGAAGTTAGAAACAATTTTTTTTTCCTTACACAGGCTCGTCGAAAATGTTTCTGGTGTTAGACATTGGTACAAAAGCAATGATCAGATAGATCGTGTCCAGTTTAAAGATCTTGTTGTAGTCTGAAAATTGGTATTTAGTGAATTTTGTACTGAATATTCTCATGAGTTCAAAAAGGAAGTTATTTTTTTATGTCTTGGCCCCTTTCCACCAGAATTTTGTTATCAGATTTTCACTCACGATACCTGTCAACAAGACTTCTCTGACGAATTTTTTAGTAGCTCTAGAAGTGGTAAAAGTGCGGGTATCGATCTCGAACTTAGTGTTCTTCCAAAAATCGATCGCCCAAATCATTAGCAGAGATCCTTAAGACGTGTTATGCGGAGACAACATTTCATACAATTGTTTCCGTTGGTCGTGTTTGTAAAGTATTTCTCAAAGTCCTTCGCCGATATGATTTATAGGTAGTGATCGTATACGAGTGTTCTTTAAGGGGTTCTTTCATACGAATCGACCGCGATCACCGAGTATAGACTTCCACATATCGATCGCCGAAACGATCGGTAGTGATCCTCACGACGCAGCACACCGAGAGACAATCTTTCGTACGAGTGATTCCATCGATCGCGGAAATGATTGGGCCTTATCCAACCGACACACGAAGAGATTATTTCTCGTACGAGAGTTGGCGTCGATCGCGAGTACCAAAATTGTGCTTCCAAACTTCGATCACTTAAACGATGATTAGTGATCTTAACGACGACGCATAGAGAGAATATCTTTCGTACGAGGGTTGACATAGATCCCGAGCACCAAGTGTGTAGTTCTAAGCAGCGATCGCCAAAACAATGAGAAGTGAGCCTTGCAACGCACGCAGAGACTATCTTTTGCACTTAAGTTGGCCTTGATCGCTAGCACCAAGTATGTACCTTAAAATCCAAACATCCATTGACGAAATGTTTGGATCGATATTGAGAAGTGATCCTTACAACGTACGGATAGATAATCTTACGTGCAAGCACTGGCTTCGATCGTCAGCAACAGGTATGTACCTCCAAACAGAAATCGCGGAAATTATGAGAAGTGGTCCTAACGACGCACTGAGAAACTACCTTATGTACGCGTCTTAGCGTTGATTGCAAGCACTAAGTATGAAGCTCCAGACACCGATCTGCGAAATGTTATCAGCGATCCTAACGATGCACGGAAAGACAATCTTACGTACTAGTCTTGGCGTCGATCGCGAGCAACAAGTATGAATCTCAAAGCATCGATCGCCATAATGATAAGAAGTGACCCTACCAACTCACGGAGAGATTAGGATCGCCAATAATAATAACGAGAATGATCCTAACGTGATAGCAAGAGATTATATTTTGTGTGAGAGTTGGTACTGATCACGGCTACCAAGTATTTACTTCCAAACATCGATCGCCGAAATAATAAAAAGTGATCCTTATGACATAGGCAGAGATTAACTTTCGCACGAGAATTGGCATCGAGCACCAAGTATGTAGTTTCGTAGTGTAGCTAAAAGGGTGAGATGTAGTGTAGCTAAAAGGGTGAGAAGTGATCATAACGACACGCATGGATTGATCTTTCGCAAGAGAATTGACGTCGATCGCGAGGATAAATAATGAATTTCCGCCGGAACAATGAGTAATGATCCGGGGAGACTATTTTTCATACGAGCGGTGGCGTCGATCGCCTACGTAATAAGAAGTGATCCTTACAACGCACATGGAAAGACTATTTCCCACGAGGGTTGGAGACGATCGCGAGCACCAAGTATGAAGCTCAAAAAATCGATTGCCGAAATGATGAGCAGTTATCCGATGCAAAGAAAAACAATTTTTCGTCGATCTTAATTTACTTAAGGTCGCGCTACAGCCTAGGGTGGACCTGGGCCTTTTCGTCGATCGCAAGCATCAAGTTCCTATATGTGATTCCAAATAGTGATCTCAGAAATGATGAAAAATTATGCTAACCAGTCATGGAGAAACTATTTTACGAACCTTGGCATCGATCGCGAGCACCATATGCATAGACCTATCGCATGAAATCGTTCGCTGAAATGTTGAGCAGTGGCCCTAAGGACGCATAGATCGGTGTACTTGATTCGTATGATCGTCGGTGTCGATCGCGATCACTTAGTAGAAGTGTTGTTCCAAACATTTCTCGTCGGGATCTTGATCAGTGATCCTTAAATTCTCGAAGAAAATGTTTTATTTTTATACAAACGTTGTTATTGGCAAGCTGCGAATATGAGTTCATAAAAGTGCTTCATCTTGCCTTAAGCCACGTTCTGAGGAATATATAACAACGACAAATAGGTCGCTCGGTATCATGGTGATAAAATAAAGGCTGCGACGCTGTGGTTCAAACCTGCTTCGATGCTAGCAGGTGGTTCACCCTATATTTGACTCTGTTAAAGATTTTACTTCTCTGCGAAAACCATACTACATACCTCTTGTCTGACATACTGTTAGCCCTCCAAAAAAGTGTTTTTTTCTTATCTCATCCACAGTGTCACGACCCACACTCCTGCATTATAATCACCAACATCATTTTCAACGTCATTATCGTCATCATCATCATCTAAACTTCAATATTCATCTTCTCCTGCCTCGCGCTCCATGCACCTTTGGCCATGTTCCTAATCTGAGGTGAAGTGGAAAAGACCTCGTTTTTGAAAATTTCCTAACACTGAGACATGCGAAGGGTGGGGGTTGGCGGTGAGATGTTTAGACTGCCAACTTGGTTTTCGGTTAGCTGCTGTTCCACAATGTTGACGAAGGCAATGGTGGAGAAGATTATGCTTTTTTCATGAGATCATAGAACATCGCATATTCAGATCAGAGTTTTGACTTGAGAGTTTCTCGTCCTTCTTATCCTTCGTCGGCACGAATTGAATGGTTCATTACGCTAATGCGATATATTTAAATTGTTCTGTGAATGTGTGTTTCGCTTTGAGGTGTACTTATGCTTGGTTTTGTGTATGCGACTTTGTATGGGACGTTTATGGTTTTTTGTCTCATGGAAGGGGGAGTTTTTCGAACGCTTCAAACTTTTTGCCTCGGCTTAGGCATGTTCCTTACGTGCGGATATGGGTAGTTTCGATGGTGCTTTCAATTACTTGAGTTGAAGAGTGTTTATGGAGTGGTGTCTGTTTGTTTTACAAAGTTTTCAAAGATAACTTTTTCGACTTTCCTCTGGAGCACTTCTGTCAGTTTGTTCAGTTTTTGACAGGGTGTGAGTCGCAAAACACTTTAAAGACAGTTTGCTGAATTTTAAAGACAAATACTGTGACAATCAAGGTCTATATCGATCCAATTTTGAGGGAGAGACCTCCCACGTGCTACCCCAACACAAAACGACAAGACCACTGCCGGGCTGCGGAAAAAACGACCCCACCTACAAAGCTCCAACACGAACAAAATGGATATTCAAAAGACAACAAAACTAAACCTAAGTGATACGTGCTCTAGTGTCCATATTGTCCTTCATCCATCATTACGCATCATATCGTGATTATCCCCTATATGCTGGCTGACAGCTATGATGCCCCCCTTGCCTCGCCAGTGCTGCCGGTGTGTAATATCATTCGACCGACAATAATTATCCAAATAAATATTCAAGTCACACATTTGATGTTTTTGCAGTTTGAAATTAATGCCCGGCTCACTCTGAGCGAGGAATGGGGCCCGCTTCGACTATAACCACCCGCCACAGGACCACAACTCATCCGGCGGCTGGTTGCACGGCCGGACTAGATACTTGGTCGTTGTTGTTCGTCGTCGTCGTATCTGTGGCAATAGCCAAAGCGTTCTGCTATGCTTCAGAGGCGGCAATTTAACACAGATGCTGCTGGACAAAACTTCATTAATTTAATACCGGGAATGGTTCCGGTGGTGGTGGAGGTGGTGCTGCCGGGATCATAGCAGCAGAGGTACCTCCTATACACTGGTGGAGGGTGAGGAAACAACTGTACAGAGATAGAATATCTCTGGTCTTGTATCTACGAAGCATATTAATTTTCCTTGTAATAGCTATACGGAGTCGGTGGGGGGGATGCTTGGTCATGAAGGCTGTATGAGTGGCTAGTATGGGCCTCCTGGTGTCGGTGGATCCTGGAAGCTTCTGCTTTTTATTTCGCCATTCTTTGTAATGTTCTGCATTTCCTATTTTATGGTGATTTGTTTTTAATTTTTAGTTTTCATTCTTTCCGTTTGGTTTTTTTTTTATCCTTAATCGCCTTGGGTGTCTATTTGGGGAAAATTTTTTTTTAGTTTCGCAGAAACTTGTATCCACGTTTGGTTATTACAAGGATTTCAAGGCGAAAGTAGAGAGATTTAAAACCACATGGTACCTTGGTAGTGAATTTTCTTTTTATGATTCCATGTTTTTTGCACTGAATGCGAACATGTGCCGAAGGCTTTGGTGCCCCGAAATGCTTTTGTTAGAACAACTGTTCTTTCAAAATACTTTCGCTGTAAAGTTTTCAGCTATCACTTGGATGGTGAGCTCCCATCAGGGAAGTGACATACACGTTGAAGAGGAAATTGCAGCGTTACGCTTAGAAAAGAGATGCAAGGAACCTTGAGTGATGATGAGTTTAAGTGATCGGAACACACCGATCCGGTTCGAAAGATCAAAACTGTAAGCAACCAAAGAAAGGATGAAAAAAGATAAAGTGCTCAATTGTTTCGTATTGAAGTACCACGATTAAGATCGATTGAATATAACCTGCATCAATTTGCTGTTCCCCGTTTACACAAGCGAATGTAAGTGACTGAACATCTCAACCATCGCTTATCAATTCGACAATCTACGATCCGAGCTGTCTGATCTGTCAAAGTCAGTCACACCATTTAAAAAACCATCTTGTGGAAGTTCACACCAGTCCTTCTAGGACGGTGTTTCGCTTCCGCTGACTTCGCTGCATGTTAAGGATATCTTCCAACACGTAATTGTCATTTTCAAAACCATGGCTCGTTCTCAATCAACACAAGATTCGTAGACTGATGATAAGCCAATACCTCCTAGTTGCCTTAGACCTGCCAAGTATTTTTGCATCTCCTGTGCTTCACACCGCGTCCGTTTGGCTGGTTCCAGCAAGAGCTCTTGCCCCAAAATGCTCGTAGGGGTAAAGGCAGATAAAAGTTCGTTCCGATTGGCTTTCTTTCCGAACATCATCTATGTTCCGAACATCATCTATGGTTTTGCCCCAACTTTTTATATTTATATTTATATTTATATTTATATTTATATTTATATTTATATTTATATTTATATTTATATTTATATTTATATTTATATTTATATTTATATTTATATTTATATTTATATTTATATTTATATTTATATTTATATTTATATTTATATTTATATTTATATTTATATTTATATTTATATTTATATTTATATTTATATTTATATTTATATTTATATTTATATTTATATTTATATTTATATTTATATTTATATTTATATTTATATTTATATTTATATTTATATTTATATTTATATTTATATTTATATTTATATTTATATTTATATTTATATTTATATTTATATTTATATTTATATTTATATTTATATTTATATTTATATTTATATTTATATTTATATTTATATTTATATTTATATTTATATTTATATTTATATTTATATTTATATTTATATTTATATTTATATTTATATTTATATTTATATTTATATTTATATTTATATTTATATTTATATTTATATTTATATTTATATTTATATTTATATTTATATTTATATTTATATTTATATTTATATTTATATTTATATTTATATTTATATTTATATTTATATTTATATTTATATTTATATTTATATTTATATTTATATTTATATTTATATTTATATTTATATTTATATTTATATTTATATTTATATTTATATTTATATTTATATTTATATTTATATTTATATTTATATTTATATTTATATTTATATTTATATTTATATTTATATTTATATTTATATTTATATTTATATTTATATTTATATTTATATTTATATTTATATTTATATTTATATTTATATTTATATTTATATTTATATTTATATTTATATTTATATTTATATTTATATTTATATTTATATTTATATTTATATTTATATTTATATTTATATTTATATTTATATTTATATTTATATTTATATTTATATTTATATTTATATTTATATTTATATTTATATTTATATTTATATTTATATTTATATTTATATTTATATTTATATTTATATTTATATTTATATTTATATTTATATTTATATTTATATTTATATTTATATTTATATTTATATTTATATTTATATTTATATTTATATTTATATTTATATTTATATTTATATTTATATTTATATTTATATTTATATTTATATTTATATTTATATTTATATTTATATTTATATTTATATTTATATTTATATTTATATTTATATTTATATTTATATTTATATTTATATTTATATTTATATTTATATTTATATTTATATTTATATTTATATTTATATTTATATTTATATTTATATTTATATTTATATTTATATTTATATTTATATTTATATTTATATTTATATTTATATTTATATTTATATTTATATTTATATTTATATTTATATTTATATTTATATTTATATTTATATTTATATTTATATTTACAGTTATTCTATGAGTAATCGCACACTACGACGTTTTGATGCAGCAGTACTTAACTCACGATCCACGAAAACCGCGCACACATGAGCAACTTTTCTAATCTTCAAGGCAAGAACACACAAACGCAGATGAAGTATTTTACTCTTTTGTACTTAAATGTCGCCAAAGTATACGAAATTCAACAGTTGTATGGTGGCATAAAAGACTTTAGCTTCCTGTGTTAAAAAAGGCCTTTAAGACTTCAAGCGACCAAAAATGTCTGTGGCAAAGCACAGATTTAAAAGTTGCCGCAAACTGGTTTCGTGAAGGTTGTGCAAGTGAGCGCATTCTCATACGAGGCCATATGACTTAAAGAGACAATCAAATTGTTGCGTGACTAAAAGTGTCATGGGTGTAATAAGACCCTATTGCGTTTACAGAATAATTTACTCGCAATCCACAAAATCGATGAAGTATACGAAATTAAAGAGTTTTATGGTGGTATTGAAGCATCTAGCTGCCTGTGCTAAAAAAGTCATTTATGACAACAAGCAACTACAAAATTTGTGGCAACACACAGATTTTAAAGTTAAAACGACTAGTTAAAAGTCACGAAAAGTTAAAGTGACTAAAAGTATCATGTGTGCACTAAGCCTTAATTGCGATCAAACCTCTCGTAAAATCTTTAAAAATCGGTTGGGGCTTCTTGCAGTCTATTCTTACAATTAAATCGTGATATAATTTTGTTAACAAATTTTGAGGTCAAGTTTTTGACAACCTTTTCAGCTTTATTTAAGAGTTCAGCACAGCGGGTCTTGTTTGGTTTTGAGGGTTTCGCTTACTGGGCAAATATCGTAACCAGGCTTTACGAATGAATAGAGCACCATGATCTTCTATCGAAAACTTAATTACTTCCGCCTTTCCGAGTGGTTCTGATCTAACCAATGCAAGCAATTCGGAAAATCAATATATACAAACCAAACCAATGCCGATATGAAGACGAAATGTCCTTCGGTATGCTTGCCAGTACCGAACCCTCGCAAATAACTCGAATATCAAGTGATTTCATGCATGTTGGAGCGTTTCCACATTGCTGTATTAAGTTAATGTTTCAGTGCTTTCCTGCTCTTAATAATATATTGCAACAAATCAAAGATTCCATTCCCAATCTTGGTCCTTCAAAATAATTATTTGACTTGTGTAAACGATAACCGGACTGAGAACGACCAAAAGAATATTTTTTTTTTTACATCCTGTGTGTATAGTCTTGACCACAAATTCATTATTGAAAAAGAATATTGTGAGTACGAGATGTTTTCTCAAGAAACCAGAGTCTACCTTTTCTTGGAAATCGTTTCAACTCAATGCTGCATCCGTTTTTGGTTTACCCAAGGATCCTGGAAGTCTGAAGTCAATTATTTACAAAGAGCCTTGGCTTTTCTTTAATTTTATTTTTATACACACATAAAAGAGGGCAAATATCAAACGTTTATAGCTTCACAGAAACTTCAAGGGATTTTTCTTCTGAGAAAAAAGGATATGGTATATTATGTCGATTAAGAGGAATTATTATTTAATGGGATATGGTAAAGGAATATGGAGCTGATTATCTTAGGAAGTTAAGGTCAAAAAGGGAATTTGGTATTTGTATTTGTTAAGTTAATAGTTTGAGGTAAATACCTGAAAAAAAGAGCTAATTTAATTCTTGTACTTGAAATGTAGTACAAAATAGGTTGATTCGTTAAGGGGTGTTTTTTTAAATTGCCAATAAAGCATGCACATCGATTATTTCTTTATGAAATTTTTGCTCTGGCACATAGACTAGTTTATGCCATTTACTTTGAAGGGATAGTTTTTTTGTAAATAGTGACTGCAACTATGATTTAGATGACTTATGTTCAAAGTCAATTTTTAAACCACTTTTTCAAACACATCGACCAGTATTTCAGCTTTGGCGATATAAATTCGTGTCGTTACTACCCTGCATAGATAAACATATTGAGGATCCCTTCTTGCATGAACTGTGTGTCACGTAGTGCCGCCGTGGGCACTTCCCATTGACACATATGCCTCCACTGATACAAATTACGAGGCTTTAGTAAAGCTTTAGACTCTCTTTTAAACACCTTATTCCAAAACAGACCCGAAGAAGAAGACGAGTTATGTTGCCTGAGCTGTGTGACATGTAGTGCCGCTGTAAACACTTCCCATTGACTTTAATTAAAAAAAAAAATCTCCCATCGCCTTAAAATTGAACAGCCACAATAGCTCTTATGAGATTTGTGAGGCGAGGTGATTCATGAGGCTTAAAGAAAACTTTGGACTTTCTGTTGGAATCCTTATTCTAAGGCAGAATGGAGAAGCAGACGAATTAGGGAAGGACACTGGCTGACATTGTTAGTACTTATTTGTCTCGTTTTCTTTGCTTTTTACAAATATCCTCGAATTCCAAAAGTCTCGACTAATGACGTACCAACTCCTTCACCATCAAACTAAGTAGTCTTCATGCAAAAAGTACCAATGTACTGAACGCCTTTTTTCATACGTAGACAAGTCATCCTTCGCGCCCCATGTTCACTGTTGCAAAATCCTGCCGACGACCTCCTAGGAATTCCGATTTTTTTTTCCTGTAAAAAGGCATTGAAGCGGGGGGAGTTTTGAAATGACTTATTGCAAAATACATCCGCCTTTGGGTCTGCCCCAATCCTAAGGGGATTTTTTTACCAAGCTCCTGCTTCACCTTCAGCCCCTTTCATCACGCCCTAATTCCACTCCAATTTTATTTCGCTTTTTTTCCCGGCTAGAAAACGATCTAAATTGAAGTTCTTTCTCCTCGTAGAAGGGAAACTTGTGAAAGGGCTTGTTTCTAGTTGTTTCTACCACAGGCAGGTATCAATTCGTCGCCATTCAATGTCGCATCTCGAGCAATATGCGCCCATATCCCCTAATGTGTGCGTGAATCTATGGAATCATCCTTCCATCTTGTGTATGGGCTGAGAAAAAAATAGCATCCTTCGTTAACATTCCCCTTTTCCTTCGATTCGATTCCACCCTTTTCGTGGCAATATTGGTGAGATGCCAAAAGGACCTGCCAAAGGTAACATCTACCATATGCAGCAGCAGCAATTTGCAAAAGGGTTACACATACGTGAAGGTGTGTGTCCATCATTTTCCAACATCCCATATCCTTCGAACGTTGAACACACAAGGCGGAAAGAAAGGCTCGTAATAATGTATGCAAAAAGGAAATACATTTAATATAAATCCTTTTCATCCTGACGACCTGTTAAGGAAAACAAATCATAAAAGGTGAACGAACATTTTATGTTATCCTTTTTTCTACACTTTTGCTCCTACTTATCGTCCCTTTTCGAGGTGAGCTCTGGGGGTGTTTTTTTTTTGTTGGCCCCATCGAAAGCATTACTTACCTCGCCCATTTGCCTTGGCACGAAAAGGAAAGGGAAGAAAGATTAAAAGGGATTTTTATTTTAGAGTGTGTAACGAAAAGATGTGAAAAGGATGTGTGCACCTACACATTACCATACACTATACCGAGAGCAATGCCAATGGTTAGATGCCAGCCAGATACCACGTAAGAAAGCGCAGACAACAAAATATCCTTTTTGTCGACAATCCGACCAATTTTTCCTTTTTTCGCAGCGTTGTGTGTACTTTTTTTATACCAACTGAGAGCGACACATAATCCAATTTGATTTAAACGCAGCATAATACATAAAAAAAAAACAGAAAATTCTTATATGGAAACATCTTCCTTGGCTGCTGCTGGGAGAAATTTGCTTCTTATGAAAACATACTCAAGGCCAGGAAGCACAGGAGGCGTCTGTGGTCCTCGAAGGGGCGATGTGGAAAAATTCTCATGAAGGATTTCTTTATGGCTGTGTAATGCGGCGGGTGTACTAAGGAAGAGATTGAGTGGGTAATAGAAGTGTGGTAAAATCGCAATTGCATATGTTGTATTGGTCTCCTCGCTGTAATCCTTTGGAACAATAAAGGTAGATAAGTCACGTTGATAGCGGCGTGGGGTCCCTTCGACACGATGGAAAGGGGTATGATAGGAGTTTTTTGTTGTTGTGCTTTTTATTGTAGCCTCGGGGCGCAATTGTTTGCTGCTGAAGACCATATTAAATTGAGGATTGGGAATAGCTATTTGGGCGAAATCTATACCTATTGCCATCGACAAAAAGCGAAGATGTTTCGGGAACAGGATATGGGTTAAAATGGGTTTCATGTCTTTGTATGTATTGCATTGAATGAGAAGCGTTTAGGATATGGAAACATATTTTCTTTTTTATGGTAAAGCATTTCCTTTTTTTGAGGTACTTTACGATAAGGTTTGGAAGGAATGTTTTTATTAAGCTATTGAGGCTATTTTTATGTTTCTGACTTCCGAAGTTCATTTGGGGTCTTTAACCAACATTTGATTAGCGTTTAAATCCCCCGATCATCCTGGTTTCATGGAAAATGTACACGATTGCTTATCATCACCTAATACGCATCTGTTTCTCTTTTGATCGTGTCATGTACCTATTTTTCGCATAGTGAAATCTTAAAAAAAACGACAGACATAAAACGACCGACATGATATCTTTCCTTAGCTTAGTGGTTTCACGATGTTTTTTTTGTTAACCGTCAACTCCCTCTTATCATTTAAAAAAAAAAAAGCGACCGACATGGTCACTCGCCTTGGCTAAGAAGTTTCTGGTTCGGACGTAAAACGACCGACATGGTGTCTTCCTTAGCTTAGAGGTTTCGTGATGTTTGTTTTTTAACCGTCAACTCAACCCTCTTATCATTTAAAAAATTCAAAAAAAAAACGACAGATTAAAAGCGACCGACATGGGTGACACGCCTTGACTAAGCGGTTTCGAATTCGGACATAAAACGACTGACATAGTGTCTTTCTTTAGCTTTCCTTAACTCAACCCTCTTATTGTTTAAGAAATTAAAAAAAACCGACAGATTAATAGCGACCGACATGGTGACTCCCCTTGACTACGCGGTTTCTGGTTCGAGCTAGAAACTAAGAAACTTTCTAAAACTTCCTAGTTTGTTGACAACGTGCTTAGTAGAATCGTTCAATTCGGCAGATCGCCGGCGACCGACATGATCGAGGTTATTTCCTGTAATTTGTATCAGATTTACACAGAATTCACAATTGTATACTGAGACAATATGGAATCTTTGTTCATTTTCGCAGTTTTTTTTTTGACAGAAATTGACAGAATAAGAATGACCGACATGATCTGGAATCTAAGCCAGTTTTCTTCTTTGCTCAACCGCTTGGGCGAAAGTATTGCAAGAACACAAAAATCAACAGAGACCAACATGGTCAAGGTCTTCTGTAAGCGTCAGTCTATTTGTGCACCATATTCACAGCTGTATGCTCAGCTTGCCGATTGCTAATGCACCGACCACCCTCAAGTCTTTTTGAAGTTGATAAACTCGACAGATTATCAACGACCGACATGATATGATCCTGTTAGATAAGCAGTTTATAAACTTTTGCGTAGTTTTTAACCGTTTGTGTGGTAGAAATCGCAAATTTCAACAGATCAAAAACGACCGACATGGTAGAAGTTTTTTTTTGGCTATTGTGAGCCCAATTTGTGTACAGAATTCACAATGGTTTACTTGGATTTACGAATTTTATTGTATTTCGCTGCAAAATAGTAAAGAAGCAACAGATTGAAAGCGACCGACATGATCTCTTTTTATTTAAGCAGTTTCGTGAGTTTCGCCTTTCCTACGATCCGCAGAAACTTTGTTAAGATTTTTGAATCCGCCGAAACTTGCTAACCAGCTTGCGTAGTAAAAACACAAAAGCGACAGCTCGAACGACGACCGACATGAAAAAGTTTTTTCTGTTGCAAAAACCACTTTTGCTCTGCATCTAGAATTTTATGGCCAAATTGTCGAATACTAATGAATTGGTGAACACGATGATCTTAGGTTGTTGTTTCCTTTAAGGAATACACGAAAACCGACAGATTGAAAATGACCGACATGATAACTGCATTCGGCAAAAGTTGTTTGGTGACTTTTTAATTTTTTTATTCAATTCTGTGGTAGAATCCCAAAATCTGACAAATCGGAAGCAACCGACATGGTCAAAATATTCTGTTTTTATTAACACTATCTGATCGGGGCAAAAAAATTGTGTGTGTTGTGTGCTCAGTTGGTCCGTCACTTATGAATCGATGAAGACGATTATCTCAGGTTTCTTTTTCTATAATGGATATAAGAAAAAACGACCGACATGATCTCTTTCCTCACACAAGCAACTAAGAGATTTCAAGATTTTCCTTCCACTTGTGCTAAAAGCTTTTTACAGTACATCCAAAAAATTTGTCAATTGAGAGGCGACCGACATATTCAAAGTCTTCTGTTGCTTGTCGGAACCACTAGTTTGCATGCTTTGCTTAACAATTTATAATCAGCTTCTTGTATCATCCTTTACCTTTTCCCGGAGTTTCGAGTTGAATCTTAACAAACGACAGTTTAGAATCGACCAACATAATTTTATGCCTCATTTACACAGTTTATTTATCTTATGCGCTACCGTTCGTTCGTTTATCTCGTATGCGCTAACGCTTCAAAATCACAACAACCGAAAGATCGGAAGCGATCGATATGGTAAAAGTCTTCTTTTTTCATGAACATGATCTGATAGTGGTAAGAAAAAACATCGTATTATGTTCACTTCATTCCAAATTGTGTGCTCAGCTTGTCGATTACAAATGAATCGGTGACTAAGATTGCCTCACCCCAAGTCGACCCCAAGACATGATCTCTTTCATCCACTTGCGTAGTACATAAGCAAAGTCCAACAGATGGGATTCGACCGACATGGTGAAACTCTTGTGTTGCTGCTAGCAACACTTACTCATTACATACTCAATTGCTAGCTCAGATTGACGGTTCCCAATATATCGTCCAATCACCTTTGTGTGCCCTTTCCCGACAAAAAAAAAACCAACAGATTAAAAACGATCGACATAATTTTATTTTCTTATCTAAACGCTCTTTTGATTGAATGATCTAAAATATCCGCTACTGCTTTAAAATCGCAACAACCGACAGATTTGGAGCGACCGACATTATTCTGATTTTGTGTACGTAATCTGCTGGTGGTAAAAAGCACAATTTTATGTGTACCACATTCCAAAATGCGCGCTTAGCTTGTCGATTACTTATAATGGGAAATCACAAAAACCGACAAATTATAAACGACCGACATGATTCTATTTCTTAATCAGACAATTTCTTGATGTTATTGGTTCGTGTATCCGCTTACTCTTAAAATCCACAACAACCGACAGATCAGAAGCGGCCGACGTATAATCTGATACTGGTTAAAAAAACATTCCATTATGTACACTTCATTCCATATGGTATGCTCAACCTGTCGATCACCAATAAGTTGGTGTTTACGATGACCTGAAATTAATTTTACATTAGAAAAACCACCAAAACCGACAGATTGAAAACGACCGACATGATCTATTCCCTAGCCAAAACAGTTTCATGGAAGTGACCGACATGGTCAAAGTTTTCTGTTTTTATAAACACAATTTGTACTCTCTGATTTGTAATTTGAAACGTCAAATTGCGTCACATAGGATCCGTTTTTCTTAACGATTACTTATGTATCGTCTAACACCCTCACGTTAGCGTTCTTTTCCCCGACGGAAAAATATAGAAGCCAGCATTTTAAAAACGACCGTAACGCCTTTGAGTCGTAGGATCGCACGAAACGGACAGATTGAAAGCGACAAAAGCGTATTTTCTAGACCTTTATTTTTCCGAATTCGTGCTCCCTGCCTTCAGTCGATCCTCGAAATTTATAAAAACCACAAAAATACTAGAATCATGTTAAAAAAAAAAACAAAACTTCAATACGAATCTATTCGGCCTCCTGATAGACTCTCTTCAATTTGTTTTGCCCTCAGAGTAGACTAGGCTCCAACAGATCCAATTACCCTAAAACACATTCTTTGTTCGTCAAATTCAATGGAGCCCTTCACCCAACTAAAGCCGCTTTTAGCCGTACCATTTATCTCATCGATCCGAGTCTTACAGCACACACTATCCCCCTCCTGGTGCTAAATCAAAGTAGGTAAAACGAATACCTCCAATCCATTTACCAGCATACAAGTGCTATCTGCCCAACTATCCTGTTCCATGCCATGTCCAACATGCCTGGGACTATAACGCCCGCATAGACTAGACACACACATCCACACACTCGCAAGTGCTTGCAATAATTCATCAATAATTTTCAATCAGCGCACATAGTGCACGCATGCAACGTGCGTTGATTGCTATTTACAAATCCTTTGTGGGCTTAAGCGGTCTATGCGGCCATCAGGCACTCTCCAAAACCAACAACATGTTCTCGCTCTATCTGTCGATCCGGACCGGAGATCGAGTCCAGCATACCACCTATATGAATGACCGAACATCCCTCCATCGATGAAGGGTAGAGAGAAAAGAAGCAACCCCCCAATTCAGCATAAAACTTTCCCAATACTATTTGTTGGCAATAATTGCCGCCCTCAATTGAGTTTTCCGTCGACGTCGTCGTCGTCATAACGAGGTCGTTGTAACACATGTTTCCACCTCGTTATACTGAAAATTGCATTCCATGTTCCTCCAGCCACCCGTGTGCTGGGAGAGGAAGTACATTACGCCCAGGATAGGCTTTCCATGTCCATGTGCAACACATAAATCACGATACCATGCATGTGTTGCAATATTGACAAATTTAATACTCGACAGCATGCAGAGAGTCCATGCGGCCAGCAATCCTTGCCGATAGGCGAACGATGAAAGCACATTTTTGCCAGGTCTGGATGGCCGACGATTGTAGCAGACGATGGTGATGCGGGTGAACGACGACTATGAAAGACTACGGACCGGGCTGACAACGATGCGATTTGGTCAGAAATCCCTTCGGAAGAAGTCCTATATTGGCACACGAATTAGAGATTTCAGGTAAACTGTGAGGCTACTCCAGCAGGCCTGATGCTGGTGCAGGGAAATCCTCGGTGATTTGCGATGATTGAAAGATGCTCCTGCTAATTTATCCTGTGTGTAAATTGATTCGAACTCCTGCCAGGTAGTCCTGTGTGAGATTGGTTTGGCGCAGTGATTATATGCGGCGAAGTTGTTGGAAGTGCGATTTATCGCGAGGTACCTTATTTGTGGTGTGCTGTTGGATTGCATTATTTGTTCACCAAGAATGACGGGCGAGCGAAACCAAGTGGTCAACGTTGAGGCACCAACAATGCGCTAAGAATAGATTGAAAAATTATTCTTGCGGCTCAAAATGCCTGAAGCCAAGAATCAAGTGTTTGCAGACAGTTCCACGACAGAAGATAAGCAAATTTTTGCAAGGAGAAAATAAACGATTCAAAATAATGTTTACAGCAACGTGGAAAAACAAATTATATATTTTATGTAATTAATTCTTGTTTTTACAAACACGTTGGTGTTTGTTAAAAACACTTTAAAGTGTATCAGGAAGTTTTTGTAAGGAGAACTATTTTTTTTATGGCAATTCCAATTATGTTCCGGAAAAAGTGACTGCCGGAAAGATTTATGACAAAACTTATTTAAATTAAAATTTTTTTTTGTTTCTGGTTTAGATTGTTGTTTTTGGGGTATGAAAAAATTCAAGTGTTTCGAGTTTTTTTTTTTTTTTTTGTAAGATTAATCAATTGTTTTTCCATGGAAACGTTTATTTTGTTTGGAGAAAACAAAAAAGTGATTGAAGACAACATTTTTGACAATACTTTTTTAATTGCAAATATTCGATGTTCCTTGTAAAGGCTGTTTTTTTGGGGCATGAAATAATTTTTTTAAGAAGTATAAATTCTTTTCCCATGGAATCGTGAACTTTGTTTTGAGGAAACAAAAAAGTGATAAATGAAAACATTTTTGAGAATACTTTTTGAATTGCGAATATTCGATGTTTCTGGTAAAGATTGATGTTTTGGGGGTATGAAATTCATTTTTGTGTTTCGGGGAGTTTTTTTTTGGAAAAATAATAGTAACTAATGAAAAAATTTCTCAAAATACGTTTTTTTCATATGAAAAATTTTTTGTTTTGGATGTATGAAACAATTGTGTTATTCAGTATTCTTTTTGTAAGCAGAATCAGTTGAAACCTTGATTTTATTTGAAGAAAACCAAAAACCGTTTGCTGAAAACATTTTTGGCAATAAGTTCTGCTTTGAAATATTATTTTTTATGGTAAAGATTGCCGTTTTGGGGGTATGAAACAAATTAAGTGTCTAAGTGGGTCTTTACAAGCACAATCAATTCCTTTTTCTTTCTTGGAGACATTAGGTTTGCTTTAAACAACCAAAAAGAGACTACTAAAAAACAGTTGTGACTTTTAATTTAAAAAGATTTGTTGTTTATGATTAAGATTATTGTTTTAAGGGCATAATCTTATTCAAGGGTTTTAGTGAATTTTCGTGAGGAGAATAATTTTTAACTTTGTTAACTTTGTTTGAGAAAAGCAAAAAATAAAAGGCTGAAAACGTGTTTGACAATACGTTTTTACAAAGGTGGAAACCAATCAACGAAACGTCGGAGAAACGCTGAAATAAATTGCATCAAATATGTTGAGTGTTTCATCTCAGTGGATTAAATTTTTTTTCATAAAAACATCTTTTAAAAAAACCAAAAGAGCGATTGCTGATTGAAATTGTTGTTTTGAGGGTATGAAACAATTAAAGTGTTTTTGTGAATTTTCGTGAGGAGAGTAATTTTTTTTTACGAAAACCTTCACTGTGTTTGTTGAGAAAAGCAAAAACTTGATTGCTAAAAACGTGTTTATAAAACGTTTTTTCTTTCAAATGATCTTGATGTCTGGCAAAGATTGTTGTTGTTTAAGTATTTTTATGGAATTTTCTCAGAGGATTAATTTTTTATCACAAAAAATTAAGTTTTGGAAAAAAAGCAAAAAGTGATTGCTGAAAACATTTGTTAGAATAATTGTTTAGTTTAAAATATTTGTTGTTTTTGGTGTGTTAAACTATTTAAGTGTTTCAGCGGGTTTTTGTAATGAGAATCAGTTTTTCCCATGGAAACATTAATTTTGTTTGGGGAAAACAAAAAAGTGATTGCTAGAAACAATTTTAAAAGTTTCAAATATTTTATTGTTTCTCTTAAAACTTAGTTTTTTCCTTGGCGGAATTGATTGTTTTTTCCTTGGCTGAATGAACTTATATCTTATGAGTGCAGGAAAGTGACAAATATACTGGATTTCACGATAAACATTTCCTTAAAGGTTCTTTTCTTGTGCGCAGTTTCAACTTATATGCAATTAAGGACTTTAAGTTCTCTATGGAACTTTTGTGTAGTCAGTGTCAAAAGAAAAATGTGCTAAGAACTAAAAATGCAAGAAAGCCAGATTTATCTTATCAGTCAGCTTGATTTTGGAGCTAGGACATCCACCCTGTATTGCACAAGAGGATTCAGTCAGCTTTAGGCTTTCATTTGAGGTTGGTTAATTTTCCTTATCACAGCTTGGTTATGTAAAGCAGAAATGGTTATACCGATCGATGGTTAAAAGCAATCAACCTAAAGCCATTCAGGATCAATGCCAAAAGAACGCTTCAAGCTACAAAGTCACCCTTTCTGGGAAGGCTTTTAAGAAGCGTTATTAAAACTTTCAATTGGACCATCACAAAGTACACATTTTTTTACACTCCTCAACGCTTTAGTTAGTACATCCGAGAAGTTTGAACTTTTTTAGAAAAATGTTAAAAACTGCTGGTGCAACTATTCTTTTTGACTTTAGAAGTAATAAAAAAATTAAAAATTCTTTTACGAACAGAATAATCATGGTTCTGGATTCACTAACCGAGGAAATATTTCCTTACACTAAGACCACCAGAACTTACGGAGAAGCTTTTCGAACTACAAATATGCTCTCAAATCAATTGAAGTGGAGTGTATTTTCTTGTCGTATTTTTTTTTTCCTCTAGCAACGGCCTAATCCAATCAAATAATCGACACGCTTCTAAGAACCCCAATCTGCTCACAAAAAAAAAACAAAACTAAACAAATCTCATTCTCTGAAAATAACGAATTCTTTCACAATTTCTCTGTACAAAAACGCCTTTACTCCTCCGCCCACCTCAATATTGTCGCACACGACAGGTGCTAATGAAATGAGAAAAAAGCGAAAAATAGCCACTGTTACCGGTGTCCATTCAAGCGTGGTTCATTGTCACCTGAGGTCTTCTTGGTTTGTAATTTTAATCCAATTCGTCTTTGACCAACGCTGTGGCTATACATTGGCCAAAGTTTGGTTTCCGCATTTCTATACCTCTGCGTTTCGGCCCGCTGCTGCTCTGTGTGTGGTGCGTATAATGAACGTATTTCATTTATTTTTATTTATGATTCTCTTTTTTGCTTTACTCCTCATTTTGCTATCTTCTTGTGCTGCTGGTTTGTCTTGTGCCATTGCTATGGGTATATCTACGAGTATCTTGGCCAGTTTTCAGAATTGGAACCTGAAAATGTGTTGGACACAGGAGAAACACACACCAAACCAGAGGGTTTATTAAATCGCAACAACAATAATACTTGGACGAAAGTAAAATTAACTTATTAGCACGTCCTCGACAGAAATTGGAATTTTTTTAAAGATCGCCAACATTGGAAACTGGAACACGACACGGTCTAGAGTAGGTCAGCACGTATTGACTTATACAAATACGGGTTGGTTGGTACCTACCTACCTCCTCATACGCACAGAATGGAAAAGTGTTTGACGGAGTTCTGAGTATAGAGCTAATTTATCGCTTTAATTTGTTGTGTCTACCGATTTGGACTTTGTTTTGAATGGATTTTTTTATTGGCTACGATTTTTTTTCGTTTAAACAAGGTTGGCAAGAAAATTTCAATAAGGTTGGCAGTCAATTTTGGCATTAAGTAACATACTGTCAGGACTGCTAAGAGGTGCATATAGCTTTTAAGCTCAAGTCAATACTGACAACTTTTGTGAGAATAATTGTTAAGTTTCAAATACTTGTTTTTTTTGTAAGGTTTGTTGTTTAGGGGATATTAAGCTGTGCTTAAATGTTTGAAGGGAGTTTTTGTAATGAAAATCAATTTTTCTCATGGAAACAATAATTTTGTTTGTGAAAAACAAGAAATTGATTGCTGAAAACATTTGCGAGAATAATTGCAAAGTTTCAAATACATGCTGTTTTTGGTAAGGACTGCTGTTTTGGGAGTATTTAACTGTGTTTATATGTTTGAGCGAGTTTTTGTAATGAGAACCAATTTTCCTCATGGAAACATTCATTTTGTGTGGAAAAAACAAAAAAGTGATTGCTAGAAAAATTTTGAGAATGTTTTAAAATTTCAAATATTTTGCTGTTTCCGTTAAAGATTGTTTTTTTTCGCGGAATAAAAGCTTTTATGCTATAGTGATTGCTAAAAATATTTGCGAGAATAATTGTTAAGTTTCAAAAGTTTTTTTTTTGTAAGGATTGCTGTTTTGGGATACTTAACTGTGTTAAGTGTTCGAGGGAGCTTTTGTATGAGAATCAATTTGGGAAAAACAAAAAAGTGATTGCTAGAAACATTTTGCGAATATTCTTTTAATTTCAAATATTTTGCTGTTTCCGGTAAAGATTGTTTTGTTTTTGGCGGAATGACTTGAATTCCAGACTTCCGAGGTAGTATCACGGCCGTAATTTTTCTGTAATAGGTAATTTTTGAGAACTAGAATGTATGAATCCTCGTTAAAAAAAAAATGGCAAGCAGCCCTTAGTATTAAGATCCTACTTCCATTTCAAGCCCCGATCAAGTCTGCGATCGCCTTTTCCAACAATTTTAAGTCTTTAGAAAGCCCAGTTAATGGAGTTTTTTACGTAGACGCAGAAATTGAAGGACAATAGAACAGAGATCTCATGCAGTAGTACTGTTGGTCCTTTAAAGCTAAGAAGATCACTTGCCAAAAAGAATGCCGCAAGCAGCAATATGAACACAACTCCTTTCCATGCTTTTAACATGGCACACAGCATAAATGTGACAATGGAACGACGATGTAACCGGAAATTGAAAACCTTTCAAAATCATCCCGCATATGAATGGCAAATTGCCTCACTTGAGCACATTTTTGCTTCTTCAAAAAATTTTCCTCCCGATAGCTTAACATAAGAATCTTAGTAGTTGGCCAGCATCATTTGACAAGAATGCGATATGATTAACAATAACAGCAGCTACCCGAGGAGCAAGTGTTCCGCTTTCTATCCATATGTCAATCATCGTTATTGATCAAAAGCTGAAATTTACCCCGGCTTCAATCAAGAAGACCTGTTTGCCTGAAAAGAGTCCCAACATAATAGCAAACTCCACTTGTTTGGAACCCGCTTAATGGTTCCAATAACTCTGCCCGCAACCTGCCTGTACTCTCTCAGGATTTTCTATCTGATTGTTATAATAGTGATATTCAAAACTCAAACCACAGTCAATTGCTGACTACTTTACGAGCGGCAGGTGCCATCATCAACTGCCCGGACCAAATCATAAACAATCATTAGTTTTCACCGTTCTCGATGCTTGCACACTCTCTTCAAGAACGAACCGAAAGCAGATCCGATATAAACTGAAATCCATTCTGCATAATGTCTTAACAGTTACACAACCATCTTTGGTTAAATTTTTCTTTAACACACGTGCATCCGAGTAGATTGCAACACATCGTCGTCGTCGTCATCGTAAAAAGTTGGAAACCAAAAAAAAAAGACACAAAAAAAAATTTAGATAAATTTCCTGCACACACAGCCAAAAAAACGTAAACACAAATACTGCCGCAAGGCATAAGAATGAGAATTAGCAGAGACCATTAACATAGAACACAACTAGCAGTATTTTGAAGTTTTTTTTTTTTTTGTTAACCAGTTGCTGTTAACAAATTGCAGTTTCACGATTTGTGCCAGTTTACTGGGTGCTTGGGTTCTTTGTACACACTCTGACGCGCATTGTCGTGCGCTTTCCATACATGCATGGGACGAAGAGGTGGAGCTGTCAACTGACAAAAAAAAGAACACGATGGCTGCTAGACAACAAAAAGAACGGGAGTATTACTACAAGCGATGCCATATTGGAGCATCCAACATTAATTAGTGCAGACATGCTAATATGATTGTAATAGAGAAATTATTTTTATGAGGTTTAAAAATACCATAAAGATGCGGTTTCTTTGGAATTAAAATGGGGAAAAAAGTAGTCCAGATAGGCCCTAAAATTTTTTCATTTGTCGTTTGGTGCGAAATTGTAAATCAGGATCAGGATATTATTCAACCCTGTGCACCACAAAAAAAACTTTCTCGATGATGATTTTTCACAACAAAATTATACAAACTTCCGCAAAGTGTTAACCACAAAAGAAACTCACTTTCTTAGAATTTTTCACCATGGGAATTTCTCATTGGTGTTTTAGATATCTGTTTTGCATCAATCTCTTTGCCATGCATATTTTCGCCATTTTTTATTACGATTTTGCATAAGTAACGCAACGATTTTGCAGTCCAAAAATGCCAAACTATTACTCATTGGTTCGGCATTGAAAGAAAAATAAATATGAGTTAGGGAAAGAGCTTAAAAAACCCAAATCCGGGCACAGTGACGTTGGTGCGCCATGAGCAGCTGTTACAACTTGCCAAATAATTGGTAGACTTATTTGAACGATTTTATGGTAAATGTTTAGAGCTTTGAAGAAATTGAACACAAATCTTAACTTTATGTAAGCAAACGCCGCAACTAAAATACAAACAACGAGTACAGATATTATCGTGAAAAAGGCTGACTCATGATTCATGAACAAGAGCCGTTTGCTATGTGTCTGTCGGGGACAGTAGTGACTCGATGGTCTTTCGGACGAAAACAAAGATTTATCAGAAATTTATTTAGATTAACTGAATGCAGTAAGACTTATCTGCTCTAAAACGGCCATGATATTCCTGCATAAGCAATGCACATAAAGGTTGCTGCCAAAACATTTGTCATAAAAAAAAATCAAACGAGAATAGAGTACAAAAAGGAACATTGGCTATGATGCATCATTTAAAATCATAATTTTATCAAGTCCCCGGCGGCTGATTTGATTATCAACATGTAACACACTGTGACGTATGCGAAGGACATTACCACGAACACGGAATCAGGGTTTTGGCACAAAGAAAAGAAAATTATCAACTGAACTCAACAAGGAGTGGAACTTTGACGTCTCTTTTAGCACGAAATTTCTATTGCTCTAGAGTCCTGTAACAAATATTCCCAGCACCTGGCTTCGTTACAAGATCACCAAATTTAATGCACGCGATGAAAAGAATCAAAAATAACACAGTGGCTTAAGCCAAGAATTGGCTTTGTTCTTCGGTCTAGAACAGCCGGACTACAAAAAACCCTGATCCTAATGAAATACCGGAAAATTAAAACATTAAATATCGAATAAAAAAATGACTTGGTTCAAGGGTAGAAGACGAATTAAAGTGAGGTAAAAGTCGACCTTATGTTACTACCAAAAATACATGTGGCCCTCTTGAGCTAAGCAGAATAACAGCGACAACCAGGGCTTTTGTGTATGATCTGTGATGTGAAACATTTAAGGGCCTGGTTATTGATGTCCAGCATGTAGCTCGAACGGCGAACTCAGAGGTCTCTAACGACATAATCATACACTCAGAGGTGACTCTCTGAAGCTAGCGAGCACACTTCAACCGCCGCACCGGGGACCCGAGTGGATTATTTGCAGATTTTTTTGTAGTTTTTTTGTTACGTCAATGCCGAATTTTTAGCTTGACCCGGATTCGAGAAAAACAAGATTTCGCTAGGTCCAAATGAAATTTCGACCCGATTCACTCTTTTCGGTAACTGAGCGACAACCCAGTATTGGAACTAGTGGGTTAATTGTAGCTTTTCTGTTCCCCCATTGGAAGTTTGTAGCATTCCCGGTTCTCAGGAAATAATGATTTTTCATGGTGTTATCTGAAGCTAGCGAGCACACTAAAACGGCTGAACAGGGGACTCGGTGGGTCAATTGAAGCTTTTTTGCAACTTTTTTGGTACGTCCATTGGAAATTTGTAGCTTGACCCGCTTCCAAGAAAAACACGATTCCACTAGCTTTAGATGAAATTAAGACCCCCTCCCCCCTTGCGGATAAGGGACCGCCAACAACTTTTATTTCCCTGAACGGTACTCGAACCCGGAACTCGTACACAGTAGTTCGACTGCGCCAGTAGACCGACAGTAGACCGACTGCGCCACGGCGGCACCCAGTAAGTGCTTGCCGTCATCGAATAACAAGGCAACCATTCCGCCAAAGTTTGCTTCTTTGACTATGTTGCTGAAATACGAGCTCAATAATGACTTCCTATTTTAACGACATCGAGCGGTATCGTTGATGGTGTTGATGATAGGTCTGATGGCGTTAAGAAGCTCCATAAACTAACTTATCTTCCTTCGCGAGGCAATAATTCCATCAAATTTCTCTTATCAACGTTACATTTTTGCATGCACTGTATGGCACGGGGCTCCACCATGTTTAAAAACATTTAAAAAAAACTGGTATTATCTACCTTGCTTCACGTTGCTCAAGATGGTGCATAGTTATCGAAAAACTTGGCTTAAAAACCAATTGGCTTAATTACGACTGGAAAGTGTGGCTAAAATGTCCCATCCTTAACATCTTTTGATATAAAACCTTAGTTTAAAAATAAATTAATAAATCATGCTAAATAAGTCTTTAAAATTTTTTGTATTCAGTCTTACACAACTCTCATAGTTAGAGAAATAGTAAGAAAAAAGGATGGAAAAAAACTGAGAGCTCAATTTTTGGGGTTAAGAAAAAGTGCGGCTAATTTGGCCCACCTGGTGTTAAATATGGCCCAGTGTGGGCGATAAGCCTCGGTACGATAAAATTACTTGATGTTTGATCCGTCGTTGCTTAACACTTTTCTTAGAGGTTAAAGCCAAGCCATATTTTTCAAAAGAAAAACCGTTTAGGTATATTAAGATCAAGCGTCAAATATGGCCCACCAGGTGATGTTTCAAGCACATAACGTCGGGTCTTTAACACATTATTTTTGAATAGATATGAAGTTTTTTTAAACTGAATTCACAAAAATTAAGAAAATATAAGAGGCTATTTAGCTTTAGAATAAAGCAAATAATAATTCACCAAACTTCGAATCAAAATTTTTCAATAAATTTTTAATAAAACTTTACCGCTCATCAATTTTGAAATCCTTTTCGTCGCGAATAAGAGCGGCTTTTAGAAGGAACGAATTGGTTCTCATGTACTTGCGCTTTTTGATTGAGAAAATATAATGGTGAGCCAAATTACCCACGTGAGCCATATTTGCCTCACTTACTCAACTTGTTTTGAAAATTTTGAAAATATGTGGCTTGGAATTGGGTGGCATAAGTAATTCAGTCGGCTTACTCTTCACGATCTCAGTGTCCGTAAGTGAGAATAAGAGATAATAATTTTGTCGAGTTTGTCTTGCACCAGCTCTATTTTCCATGGACTGTATGGCACGTATGCCACCTTAAGTAAGTATGGCACATATGTAGTCTTTGAAATATGTGCCACATTATGCTTGGGTACAAAAAAAATTAGTTGCCATTGACCTATAGCCTCCAGCATTCGATAGTTAAGAAGTTTTCGAAGAAAATTCAAGCAAGGGAAACCGTGCCTCTCGGTTTGCATACTGTTAGAACAGGACCATGACGACTTGTAGAGTCTTAATTTTTATCGTAAGTTCGAACGTTGCTGTGCTGAGCTTGAAAAACTTTTTTGAACCGCGAAGAAGATGAAGGACGTATGTTATCAGGACGAATTTGGACCAACAAAAAAGCTTGAGTCTTAGATCATGAAGGACGTATGTTATCAGGATGAATTTGGACCAACAAAAGAAAGCTTGAGAGGCCTTAAATGATTTGAAGGCTGTTTTGACTTGACACCTTAAAAAAGCTTTATTGATGACTTGAGTCTGCACGTCCCGGCTAACGACTTTTGTTGCAATTGTTCATGAAACTCGAAGCACTAAGAGAAACACTTAAAGTAACTCGTAAGGACATAGTGAGAAAAGTCAGCACTATAGAAATCTTACTGTTGAGCAGCTTTTCCTTTTAGTGGACCAATTAATTCTTCCATGGTTTGGGCACGTTGTTTGTATTCGATCTGACAGACTTCCGAGACAGTTTATGGTGGAGGAGATGTGAGTGGATCGCTCCTCTAGTAGTGGAACCGGGTAAGAAACCTCTGCCAGACACACCTAAGGCTCCTGCCAGTGGTTCTTGAGTTGGTGGTGTAGAATCGAAAAGGATGGAAGGACCAATTACCCGTCCACGCTCAGGGATCCTTTTAAGGCGGTCACACAAAAAGATCATGATGATGATGATAATAATGCAATCAGTTTGTGGGAGGTTGAGCGGGCTGGTAACGACAATAGTTGGGTAAATAGTGACAGAGGAAGGGGTTTTATGTAGGTTAATAGATACTCTTTTGCAACTTTTTTTTGGTGGCCATGGTTTACCTACATCAACAGTTCTTTGGTGGTCTTTGTAGCATTGTGTTTATTATGGAAGCTATTCAGGATCAGTAACTCAGGTTGCCAATTTTTTGAAAACATCCGAATTGGTAAACGAACTTTTGGGGCCCTTCAGCAGCTCTACTTGGCTCAGGTGGCACTGCAGTCAGTGGGGAGGACTAGGACCTTCACTAACAAGCTCCGCCAGCCAGTTCTGTTTTTACATAGTCATCATCAGTTTTGCACTTGTTGTTGACTGAGGCGTCCCCCTTAACTTACGAGCACTAGCTGAGTCTCGGTCACCCTCTACTGCTTAAGTCCTTCAGCTCAAGAAGTAACTGAAGGGGGTCCATCGTCTAGTGCTTTTTAGGCCCTGTAGGGACTCCTTTTTATACTCAATTACCCTTGCTAATAGTTTGACTATAAATAGTGACTTTTATTATTCTAACTACGGCCATAGTGTCTAGGGTGACCGTACGTTTCGAGCTCTTTGGAACGTAGACTAGTTCAACTCAAGGACTCTATTTTTTTAGGATATTGGTTTGCCTGGAGTCATAGAGTTTCTATGTTGCAAAACAGCTCGTCTACAATTCTCCTGTATGATCTTACAGCCCTCGGGCTTACCACGTGTATAAGAACATAGCCTCAATAGCCACTCGGCTGTCAGGCCTTAAGTTCGCTTGTATTTTCAAAAAATCCCCTGCTAGCTCCGTCTGAAAAACACTTAATTTCCCACACCTTCTCTGTGGAAAGGGGGTTTTGGGAAAATATTCCTTGGTAAAGGTTTAAAATATTTTTGAGTTCGAAAGAGCAGCAAATGAGAAAAAAATACAAAAAGAAAGTCTCCGTCCTTTATCTGTTTTTTTGAATTTTTAAAGAAATTTCAAACTTTTGAGATTTTCGTGAATCACCAGCAGTGATTTGAGTTTGCTCCGATAGCATGAAAAGGTCAAATAATTTCTAAGAAACTCCTGTTGCATATTTACACACCCGAATGCTTGACCCTCACCACTAACTTTCAATGAAAGAAAATGTTACAACATTTTTGATTGAGCATTGATCATTCTCATTGAACATCTATTCCCATGTGGCATGATCCTGGAAGTGTTGAGGACTTTTTTCATAAGAAGATCATTAAATTTCTCGGAACTTTTAATTGAGCGACAATTTTTCATGTCAATTAGTTTTCTAAAGTCGCCTTCTTAATATAATTTTCTCAAACTTTCATAAGAAGACAGCTTAAATAGCTCCCTACCGCGTAGCTTTCGCAAAACAGTGTCGAATTGAATTACCCGACTGCATATCACTTATCCGCTAAACACCTATTTCCATCCATACAATTAGCTCATAAAATAATTAGAGACGATTATTTTTATCTAAAGATCAAGATACTCACTCGCATATGGTAAGTAACGATATCATTCTTTCATCGAGCGATACATTTTCTTTCGATATCATCTCTCTAATTTTTTTGTTTCTTTTCTAATCATAATTTCTTCCGAAAACCCACTCGGCTTCTCTGACCGAGTCTTCTCTCTTTTCTTTCAGCCATTCACACCTGCAACGCCGCGCAGCAGAGCACCATCATTGGCAGCAAAGAAAGAAAAGAAAGAAAAAATGGGTCAGAGTATATAAAGACAAGTTCAAGGCGATCGCCGTTTCAGATGTAAGAAAAAGTTACTCGTGGTTGGATCGTAGACTAGCGGAAGTGAATTGAAAACTGAACTAAGGGACAAGACTGTGTGAAGTGGAATTTATTAAAGGATACTCGCTCATTCGAATATTTGTGGATATAAAAATTAAAAAAAAACACCTCCTAAAAAAACAAAATCAGGTGAGACAAAAAAAAATACCCAAGTGTGGATAAAAATATTGATTCATTGGAATTTAAGTCAAACCAGAGGAATTCTAGAGCATTTGAGAAAGTTTTTTCTTTTCTGTTTGGTGTGTGTCGTCGTCGTCCAAATTGACCAGCCACGAAAGAATGTCTTGCGTTTCGTAGCAAATTAGCGCTTGTGTTAAATTGAAAAGATCGACATTCCGGTCGATGTCACTGCTAACCCACTTTAGTTTTTTTTTTGTTAGTGTTTTTGATTGCCGCATAAAAATGAATATGGTACATGCAAAATGCAGGCACACCCTACTGTGCAATTGATATGGGCATAGTATTACACTAAATGGACATGATGACAGTGAACTCCTTAACCAAAGCCCATCATACTTTCGTTTGGAAGAAAGGAGAAAGTTTATTTTGCTCAACACTTAATTTACCTACCTGCAACTCTCGTGTTTGCCAGGCTACCTACCAAAGTGTGCGCGGTGGACACACGAGTGGTTCAATTTGAAAAGAAACCGCATCGATTCAGTGAATGTGTGACGTTGGGTTTTCTATTGTTTGAAGAGTTGGTTGGTTGTTGTGTTGCATGTGTGCTGCTGGCGACTTGGCGTGACGTAAATTTCGCGAGTTGTCTAGAGCGAGTCATGAAGAAGGTTTCTCCTTCAAGCACAACAAACCACCTCATGCAATGTGCATTAGTCTAGCACAAATGGCTGCACACAATCACGTTGCATTCTCGAACAATATGGTGAATGGAGAAATTTGCAAATACGTTGGCGAACGATTTTTTGTGCCTTTTATGGAAGGCGATGGAAATCAGGTGGAAATCAGGTGAATTTTCAAAAAATTAATGAAAATTTTTCCGATCGTCATTTAAAAACGAAAGAGTTGAGGTGCGAACTTGATGACGGATTTTGAATTTTTTGATGGAAAATTGATTGATTTTCATGGGATTAGTGTTAATATTGGGTTTTCATGAGAAAAAATTCAAATGAAATAATAAATGAAATTTTTTTAAGCTCGTCATATAAAAACGAAAGAGTTGAGGCGAGAACTTGATGACGAATATTAACTTTTCTTTATGGAAAATTGGTTGATTTTCATGGGATTAGTGTCAATATTGGGTTTTCACGAGAAAAATATCAAATTAAATGATAAATGAAAATTTTTCAGCTCGTCATATTAAAACGAAAGAGTTGAGGTGCGAACTTGATGACGATTATTGACTTTTTTGGTGGAAAATTGGTTGATTTGGGATTAGTGACGTGGGATTAGTGTCATTTATGATTTTGTCATTAAGAACTTGAAAATTTTTTGGTGCTTTTGCAAGAACAAATTTAATTGTCATCTTTTCAATGTAAAACGCCTTTTAAGGGAGCTAAACACTGAGGAGTCAACATGTGGATGGCCTAATAGTTGACCTAAAACTTGTCTCAAAGACACCGTTACTCTCATTTTCGAAGGGTATCTCATAAAGTCGACAAAAATGATGTCACAGAGGGATCGGAAAAGAAGTCGACTAGATATTGTTAACATTGCTAGATTGGACTAAGAATCTTCTCATCACCCTAAGTTTCAAGACGTGCCAAACTGATAATCTTCTTGTATAAATCAAACTTACAAGAGGAAAGTCAATACGTCTCTCCTTAATGAATTTTACAACAGTAATATATTCCCTCAAAAGACGATAAATATCTCTTCGTAACAGAATAGAATTACAAGAATTATGTTAATAAGTTTCCAACATAGAATCGTGGCCTCCTTGTGCGCTTATCAAAAGTACCGCAGTGGCTTGATTACCAAAAATTGCCATCGCCTGGAAAAAATTCAAAAGAAACACAAGCAAAACAACCGCTTTTGGTGGTGTTCAACCGGAACATGGTCATTTGGTAACACAGAAAAGAGAGAAATACCCAGCACTAAGTTCGCTGACCATTTTCTATTATACCAACGACACCGAAAATACTTTCTTCACCGCCCATCGTTTTGTTTATTTTATGTTTTACGTTATGAAACATTAGAGCCGATTTGATAGTTTTCAACTTTTGCTCAAGTATCGAAAGCGACTTTCCTACCAAAACGAATGCACTTCAAACAAATCGATACAAATCTGCCGTGTATAGATTTTTGTTTGTCGAATGTCTTTTCAAGTGGTGAAATGGAAAAAAAAATCTTCACAATTAAAAGTGGTAATTAAGCAAACAAAACTTTCGATTTTTGTGTATTATATGCGCCAGCCCTCTCGATTTCTTTTGTCTGCGGTCTCTTTTACCTTCACAAAAAAAAAAAAAATGATTCTACCGAGTGGATTGTGGGAGGTTTGCAATTTTAATTTTCTCTTTCTTTTACACAACCATACCGCGTGATACTTTGACCGCAAGCGAACTTGGTAAACAGCTGCAAAAATAGGTCATTACCATCATCGTCATACGAGATGTTGTTAAAGTGCCATTTAAAAGAAGTCAAGCAAAAGTGAAAGCATTCACGGAGAACGATGGAAATTTAATATAGAATTACTCATCCTCATCCAGGGAAAGGAATCGGAGTTGTGAGCAAATAGAAGCAGGCAAAATTAACATTTTTTCGACTTGACGAGATTTTTTTTTGATTTTAATAAATTATGACTTTGATGTTATGTGGAATTAACAGATAGATAAAAACTCTGGACATCATTTAAGAATAAATAATGAAATGCATTTGATTGGTAGTCCATTACTGAAACAGTTATTCAATCTGCTCTATAGCTTGTTGTGGAATAAGAAATTCCTTTTAAAAGGAGAATTAAGAAATTTAATTGACACGCCCAAATCTAAATTTTAAATTTGTTCCATGGGGTTCGTTGAACGAATTTTCGATTACATATTTCAACCAGTTTTGAGCATAGCCTGTTTGGGATTCACATTATGTCTGATCTAATTTTGGACAAGGAACACCTTTGCTCAAGAACAAATATTTCATTTATGAAAGGATGGAAATAAGAAATATTTATTCTTCAACCAAGCTTTCTGTCTCTTAATAGAAACAAAACCTGCCACTTTCCGGTGTGGTACTTAAAACTTAAGGAATACGTTGGTCTACCAAGTGATCACCTCGTCAATAGAATTTATCAACAATTTCCCCTACATTTCTCAGAAAAAAAAAATCATTTTAAAAGCTAATTTTTTGAAACGCGAAAATTGGAAAAAAAAATTATCGAGAAAAATTTATATAATTTCTTAAGCTTTCCGGAGTCTGCTGTCGTTATTTCATTATGTCAGAAGGGAACAGAAATGCTAATTGCCTCGCACATTCGAGAATTGAACCATGCCATACATACTCAAATACAAAAACATGATTCGCTTTTAAAAAAGCTTTCGACCCGCTGTTGTTGAAAAGCCTCGAACTTAAAATTTATATAATATTCTCCGAAAGGCACTGTTGGCAACCCTGTTTTTTGCAATATTGGCAACCTTGCATTGTGATATCGGACAATTATAAAAAAGTCTTTGAATCAAGTTTTCAATGTTTGTTTGAAATGTTCACAAATTTTCGCTGACCATTGACGTAGACAAGTCAAAATGTGAGACCAGAAATGATTAAAATTTGGTGTGCAGAAAATATTACATGTCCTGTGTGTCAGGCTGCGCCACATTATTAGTGCCGTACTCGAATCCACGCCAATAAACAGTAGATTTCATCGCCCTGGCTCCTTCTTTGGTGGCATAAGCCTTAATTCGAACAAATCATCTGCCAATAAAATACTGTTTTTGCGTGAAATTCGAGAAGTCTTATCTTTGCCTTATCTTCGTTTAAAACCTGAAAGCTCTAACGATGTTTAACTACACAATTTCCGTCGTAACTGACAAATATATAATTGCAAAACACATGGCAAAACACATGGTAAAACACGACATAACTACCTAATCACTACCATATCCACTGTCGCATGTGCTGTGTGGCACGCTGTGCCGCGTTGTGAGTGCCAGATGACACTGAAGGCGATATTCTTAGGTTAAGGTTAGAAAATAGTAGTTCTCGTCACCCGTACATCTTTTTCATGTTGCCTAAGCGTAATTTTGGAAGAGTCATCGATCCAAAAAACAGTGTCCTTGTTTAAAATTTTAAAAATCTTAAAATATTAAATCACACAATTTTACTTTCCACATTTAGGGACACATCAAGAAGCAATCTGGCCAATCTGTCAAGTTTATCATTAAAAAATCCATAGTTTCATGTGCTGTGTGGCACGATACGCCGTAGTATTTGCATCAAATGTAATTTTATTTTATGTTTTCTAACTTTAAACATAGTAATTGTGAGTTATCACCGTTCTTAACTTTTTTTGAGAGTTCTCGATCAATAAAATAGTGACATTGTGCTTAACTTAAAAATTTCTACATTGATAAATCCCATAATTTTGGAACGATGCATTAAAATGAGAAACCGAACCAATTCGTCAAGGTTTCATGCAGAAAATCCATTGTTGCATGTGCTGTGTGGCACGCTCTGCCGTTCCATTTGCACCCCATGCATCTGCTTTAATTAATTTCTTCTTACCTAGGCCAACTATTGTTAGTAATCATCGTTCTCAGCTTTTTTGTCGATGGCGTCATTCCACCTTTCGGAGCTTTCTAAATTATCAAACTAGTGACTTCGCGTCAAACTTAGAAATTTTTACGCACTCTAATCCCATAATTTCGAAAAAAAAAACGTAAAAATGGGTGGTCAAAACAATTCGTTATGCACTCTTGGCAAACCGACAGGGAGCGAAAAGAAAATAGTTCTGACCCTTATAAAGTTGCCAAACCCCAATTGGGCCATCCCAGGTAGCGGATAAAGGACCTGTGTATTAGAATTTTCAGCAGAGGACCTCGTTATACATATTTTGAAGAGGTCCATAGATTTCCACGTTCACTTGTTCCACTTGTTCACTAGATGTCCACTTATTCTGAACACAGATTGAATTGAGTCAAAAAAAGCCTATCAACGCATGCATACCCCAAGTTATGTTCTTTTAAGTAAGCAAACCTTAAAAGGACAAGTTGCATCACAAGTGAAGTGACAACCATAAAAGCTGCAAGGATCAAGAGGAGGCAAGGAAAAAGAGGAAAAAATTCCACTTTTTATTTGTACACGCTTTGCTCTGTCCCAGAAACGAAAGAAAAAAAGTCACCTAACGTTGCCAATGTGAAGCTTTTTCGTTGGTGCCTTTTTACATGTTCCCTACTAAATCGCCATCATAAATGGCGACAGCTTTAACAACAAATCGCTTTTCATTTCTTATCTATGACAGCGAAAGTTCCAGTAGTTTCCACTTACATTCCCGCCGCTATGTGGGTCAACAAAAATGTTCGACCATAAACCATGCAATAGAATGTAGTACACGAAAATTGCCACTAAATCGCAAAAGAAATTCTGGAGAAATTCTCCACGCTGCTGTCCAAAGGTCAGTTTGTGTGTGAGTGTGTGTGTGCCATGGAAATGCAAACCCACCTGCTCTAGCACAAACCCAATTTACCACTTTCCTTTGCGGAGGCTAAGAAGTAATGCCACAAACCTAATCGCATCGAATTAGGTTAGCTTAATTGTAAATATTTTGATTCAATAGAAAAGAAGATTTTATTGCGAGATCAAAACGCATAAAACTAGATCAGCCTCTAATTAGTTGCTCACATTTCCTTGAGGTGTGCTCTTCAGCATCTTTTATTTTTTATTTTTTTGCCGATTCGTTCTTTGCAAGTCCAATGACTTTCGTCCAAGCAAACGTACAGCGAGTGGAAGCAAACTTGCTAACCATAGAATCTGTGTTTTTTTTTCCTCTCTTAAAGTTGCTATTATTAATTTAACGGAACATGTTGGGTATACACTTTTGTAGCCATTGAATGTGTTCTTGCATTGGATTAGCTCTGCTACCTGTTTTCGACTCGAACATGTGGCCATTATGCGCGCGCGACTCTCGCACGTATAGAACCCAAAGACTACAACTGAGAAGCATATCTGTCGATTAAGTGTAACGAAAGGTAACCCAACGGATTAGACAAGTTTTTCAGGAAGTTCATGTTGCTGTGATAGCATCGAGTGTACACCATACCGTCGTTCTTGGTAATGTTTTGCTTAATTCTATGTTTTATGGTTGGCATGGGCTTTTATGCGTTGTACTTTGCTACCCAACGAGGAGAGGAGCACCGTAAGCCATTAGCACTGCGCTTATTGTAATTTGCGAGTCATTAGCATTTTCGGCCTCATCCATGGGCACGGGAAAGCGTGACTGGGTGACGAGTGAACTCTTTTATAATCAATTTGCCAGGCAATCGGGTGCTGCAAGTGTCATGCGGAAGAGACGTGTGATGAGTTTTAAGATGGATGTGTTATGTCCATTTCAGTTATGATGTCTGGCATTACGAACTTGAATGAATTTATTTATTACTCGATATTCGATAACCGCGTGCGATTGACAATTAGAAAATGCTTTTCTGTAGGCGCCGGAAGTATAATTTGGTGAAACTGAATTCGGACAGGTGCAACGGTTGTGTTATGTAAAAGTGTAGATCAGCGCGTGGTGCACATTTAAATAAACAACTGATCGCCCAATGGGAATTTAAAAAAAAAATTTTTACGAAAGTCCATCATAAAATTTTCAAATTGTGTCTCCACCCATATGTGAGGTCAAGATTTTGTTTATCGAATAAAAGTGTCTAAAAATCCACCACACTAAAGGGGTTTGAGCAAAAATTTAAATTTAAGGAAAAATAAACAAAAGAGTTGAGGTGCGAACTTGCATATGAAATATTTGTTTTGTCTTGAATTTTGACCCCTTGACCACTTTCTTTTTTTGTTTCAGAATGATCAATCAAAGAAAATTAACCGGATGGATATATCTGTCTGTGCTCGCCTTCCACTGCACCGTAATGACATTTGCCTACCCGCACACAGACATGGTAATGCCACGTCGCTTGGACGTAGCGACACATAATCAGCCAGAACCATCGAATCAATTGACACCCGTCTATCGTGCCGACCAGGAAGAAAGCCGAAAGTTGGCAGTAAAGCCAAATCATTTGAAGAAAGTCGCCTTGGACGATTTGAACGACGACATCGAGGGTAATCAAATTCAAGAGCACAACGATGTCGGCGCCGGATTTTCGTGGTCAAACATGTTGTCGACTGTGTTGCAAATGTTCTTCAATGGCGGCGCTGGAGCTGGTGCGCCAACCAAGTCGGATGATGTTGATAATGCTGGAGGATTCGGCACATCACCATGGGCCAATGTTATTTCTGTTGGTAAGAAAATTGACATAAAATTGGATGATGACAGGCAAAAATTGACCACTTGTGAATATTTCGTGTAGGTTTGAAAATCATCAACACTTTGCTGGGAGGTGGTGCACCCAGTGATGGCATCGATAAGGTTGACAATGGTGGATCACCAATGCAGGTAAGAAGAATATTTAAATAAATTGCCAACATTTTTGCATCTACTCTTAATGATACGGACATTTGTGGTACACCGTAGTATAGAATTTGTTCCTCATTTAGAAATTTTTTTAATGTAAATATAGAGAAAAGTGCACAACTTATATTTTTTATATGAAAAAAAAAATCACCAAAAACTAACATGCTTAAACGCTTTTTTTACTGAAAAGAAATTAATATTAAGCGACTGATTCGAGGACAGGAGGCTTTATTAGCAAAGAAAATTAAAAAGAATATTTCATAAGGGAAAGAAAAGTCAGGAATACTTTTTCTTAAGGCTTTTACTAACTTTTGTTTTAAAATAAAAGGACAAATGATTTGGCCACATTTATCAGGTATCAAAGACAGCGACATTTCATTAGACTAGGCAGCAGCTAAATTGAAGACTTGAAGAAAAATATGGCTGATTGCATAAAATTGCTGTAGCCATAAAAAACTATCATGTTTGGGGCTTATTTTCAAGTAATTTTCGATCAATTGAAAACCGACTGCGCCAATAAACTTTAATGGGTGTATGTCTCGTACCCATTTTACGCCATGAGTTGACAACTAATAATTTTTCGCCACAATTTCCAATGTTTTTGTATTCAATTTTCGGTAGCATTCAACTGAATTTTTGACTGCGACAGTTGGCTTAGTCCATATTAAGATACATTGTACACTAATAATTATGATATGTGTCTTTTTTATTATTTTACAAAAGGGATTCCTGTAAATCTTCCTCTACTTTTCGTTGACTTAAAGATCAATGTCCGACTGCGCCAGTTTTGTTTATTGAATAAATAAAATTGCAAAAAATTGCTGCACCCATAGAAGGAAAAATCTAATTTTTGTCGACTTAAAGAACAATATCCGACTGCGCCAGTTTTACTTATTGAATAAAAAAAGGTGAAAATTTGCTGTACCAATAGAAAAAAATCAAAGTTGTGGTTATTCTTGACTAATTTTCCACCAATTAAAAATCGAATGCGCCATTTAAGTTTAATGGGTGTACGTCTAGTACTCATTTTATGCCACGAGCTGACAACTAACCGTTTTTACTTACACCTTGCTATATTCTTGTATTAAATTTTCAGCAGCATTCAACTGAATTTTTGACTGCGCCATTTTAGGCCATATTAAAATAAATTTTACATGTACACTTACAATTAAGATAGTTTCGTTATTATTTAAAAAAAAATTCTAGTGTATCTTCCTCTGCTTTTCGTTGACTTAAAGAACAATTCCCGACTGCGCCAGTTTTGTTTATTGGATGAATGAAATTTCAAAAAATGCTACACTAGTAGAAAAACTTACAATTGTGGTTTATTTTCAAATTATTTCCATCCAATTGAAATTCGACTGCGCCATTAAACTTTTATGAGTACATATGTCTCGTAGCCGTCTCGTAGCCGTCCACTAACCATTTCCCACCACCATTGGCTTTCCTCTTGTAATAAAAGTTCTAGTAGAATGCATATGAATTTTTGACTGCGCCAGTTGACTTGGTCCATGTTTTGATATATTTTACATCATTTAGTTCCACTGTACACCGTTGTTTCATTTTTATTTTAAAAGAGGGTCTAGTGGGTCTTCACTTACTTTTCGTTGACTCAAAGAGCAATGTCCGAATTTTTTATTCATTGAATGAATAAAAATGCAAAAAAACCGCTGCAACCAAAAAATAATCCACGCTTGTGGCTAATATTCAAATTATTTAAGACCAATTGAAATTTGACTACGCCATTATACTCGTATGAGGGCATGTCTCGTATCCTTTTACGCCACAAGCTGACAACTAACATTTTTCACTACAATTTGCTATCCTTTTGCAATATGGTCCAGTAAATGTCCAGTGCTATTCAACTGATTTTTTTTTACTGCGCCAGCTCCCTTGGTCCATACTTGAATACATTGTATACCAAGAATTAGCCGTTGTTTAATTATGTTTCCAAATAATAGCCTAGAAAGTTTTTATCTACTTTTCTTTGACTCAAAAAGCAATGTCCGACTGCGCCAGTTTTATTTATTGAATAAATTAGAAATATCTACACTCATATACAAACCAGAATTTCATGTTTTGAGCAATTGCATCTTGTGCGTGATTGTTCACTTGTATATACTTAAATAGTTGGACTTACTGCAAGCTAAGTAGATTTCGACTGCGCCAAATAATTAAACCTAGTTAATACCTGATTTTTCGAAAAAGGGCCTAGTTAATATTTTTTACTCTTTGTTGACTCGTAGAGTAATGTCCGACTGCGCCAGTTCTTTTAATTGAATGATTTAGAAATACACTCATAAACAAACTATAATTTTGTATTTTACGCTAATGAACTTGTTCACTTCTATAAATGTTTAAATAGTTGTACTTACCTCAAACTTATGTAATTTCGACTGCGCTCAATTACTTAATCTTGGTTCTATCTTATTCTCGGTTCTATTTAAAAAAAGATCTAGTTAGCCTTCATATATGAAGCGATTGATTCTGATAACTTGTATAACTTCAAAAAGATGTACCTACCCCCAGCTAAGTAAATTTTCACTGCGCCAAATAATAAAACCTAGTTCGTATGTGGTTTTAGTTTAAAAATAATGCCAGTATCATTCAAATGTGGATTTATGTGCTGCGCAGTGAGCGTATATCATTTAAGCCGTTAAAAGAAAACCCAACTACACGTAACCTAATTTAAACGACTGCGCCAATTTGCAGTATAGAATTTTCTAAGGAATTGACCTCTGCTTCGATATTGTTTTAAAAAGGGGCAAAGTAAGTCTTCGACTACTTTTAGAAATATCCGACTGCGCCAGTTTTATTTGTTGCATAGACTAAAAAAAGCATTCAAAAACAAACTATAACTCTGCGCAGGGATTGTACACATATGTTCTTAAATGTTTAAGGAAATCCCGACTATTGTTAACCTAAACGGAACGACTGCGCCAGTTTGCTTTAAAGAACTTTCAGGCTCTTCAGACGAAGAAAAATTACTTTTAGAACAGCATTTGTTGGATAGAAGCCTCCTTATGGCTTATGGTGTGAGTAGATCATTTCAAGTTACTCTTACCATCTCTTATGATTCCCCGTATCCGACGAGTTTATCCATTTCAGGCAAAGGAGAAGGGATTGACTGCGAATCTCCGACCGATAAGTCGCACCGGTGTTTTAGCAGCGATCTTTATATGTTCAATTCCGAACAGCTCTGATGTGTAGGTGGTTCCTTGGCCTGTAACAACTCTTCGTTGCGATTCAATAAAGCTGCCGTCAAATCGTTCAACATGACAACAAACCACTTGCTTTTAGAGGTCTTTATTGTTAGACCTATTTTGTTCTTGATGAAGATATCCTTCAAGGCAAGAACGTTTATGGTTGGGCCCTTCACTTTTCAAACGTGGTCTAGGTGCGCGGAGGGGTACGAAACGTTTTCTTTGATTCGAAGTTCCCTCCAATGGTTGCCATCTTCCTTTTTTTTGCGTACGCACACTTTTAGAACGACTTAATGGACGACCTCCTTGCGGGGTGTTTCAATTTACAGAACTAGTTCACCCTCTGACCTGAAGCAGGATGCCAAGCGCACAGCCTCGTGACTCAGTTTTAGGACCCATCACTTTATTGCTTCAGGGACCATCTACCTTTGCGCATTCTCTACCTTGAAGACAATTGCCTCAGGGGACATAATACTTTTGCAGTTGAGTTTTCGCCGATACATGTCATTTAAACTGCATTAATTTCAAGATTATGTCTTGCAACTTTGGATCTTGTCACTGCATGGTTGCCACCAAATCCTCGTCTTATATTTTGACCCCTATGAGGCTTACTCTTTCCTGCTTTTCAAGTCAGAGCATCGATATCTGTGACTCCGAAACACTCCATAAAAAGCACAATCGAATCAGCCTGAGTTGTTGAATATAATTAATTTTTTATATTAGTAGTCGGGGTATGAGCTACTCCTGAGTTAAGCGGTCGGTGTCGTAGTTGTCCAGTCAACATGGAGACGTGTGGTAAAAAAAACTCAGCTTCCAGCTCGATTTAAACCAATCTTTTAACTACACAAGCAGCCTTAAACATACTTAAGGACATGCCTAGTTCTAATGAGTGACGAATTCATAACAGTTAAGTGTGACAAGAACTCTAGTTTGGAATTGAACGTTTTCGTAGTGAATTTTTCATAGACACAGAAATCAGGGCTGACCGTTTTTTCATTTTCATTTTAATCTCGAGAACTTTTTCAAAATTTCTTTCATAATTATCATAATTTTACTAAAAACAAAAAAAAAAACACAAGAACTTATTAAAAATTAAAATTATTTTATATGGTAAATGGTTTCTCGCTTGCTACAGGGTATCATAGCCGCGGTGTTATCAACAGTTCTTGGCACCAAAGATCCGGAACAAGTGAATTCGATGGCCAAACAAGCTGGCGAGGTAAAAGCAAAATAAAAATAACATATCTACACAAAATTACAAAAAAAAAACAATGAAATAAATATTAACTTTACTTATAATATCGCACAAAAAAAACTACTAAATGGTCCTTTGTAAATTTTTCCGTAAAGTATTGATATTCACTCAAATTATACTTTTCTGTTCATATTCACTCAAAATGGTTTTCTTAATGGTAACCTGTGAATTTTTGCTCTTCTTTATCGACAGTTCATTAACATCGTGATGAACCTATTGGATGCTCTTAAGACTTCCTTCTCACATCGTTCTCTGGCGGCTCGTTCGATTGGCAAACGCGACTCAATGAGTGATGCTACAGTTGCTGGTATTTCTCTGCTCAAAGGATATGTGAGGACTTATCGTAATGCCGATGACAAGTGCATGCAAAAGTACATGTGTGAAGCGAATACAGATTGTGTTAAGGAAATCGGTGGAACAAGCATCTTCTGCCAGTTGGGAACGTAAGATTGTGTTTTTGAAAGAGTTTTTAAGAAAATTCTTAATAAATTTTCTGTTTTTGTAGCTACGCAACAAGTCTAATCCTCGAACGAACAAGCGACAGCCAATTCGAGAACCTATACGAAGCCGGCAGACGTGGCCGATCTGGCATGGATTGTAGTCAACTGTTTTTGGAATGCAACGAAGTTTAAGGCTATTTCAAATTATTTATCTGATGATCAATTTTACAAAAAAAAATTATTGTTTTCGACTGGGGTAAAAAAAATTTCATGTGATTGTCGACCATTTGTTTGTGGTTCGGTCAGCTAATCATGGGTTCATAGTATTTAAGTGATTGTGTTAGGATGTAGTTAAATTATTATTTTTATTTAATTTAAATTAAAACGATTATTTATTTAATTTATTTGAAAAAACGAATTCCAAACTGCTCAGTGTTAAATTGAGTGGAAAATAAGGGATAATGCGAAATAAAAGATACGAAGAATTAAAATAATGAAAAGAATTTTTTTCATGAGTTTCAAAAATGTCTCAATAACTTTAAGGAATTTGAAAATAGGAGGAGGAGGAAAATAATCTTCGCATTCTTACAGGATTCCTAACGAGGCATGGTAAGGTCAGGGATAGCTTCAACAGATTTCTTAGATGGCATCCGGTGAGGCAATACACTACAAATGGATGAAATCACTGGGAGTGTAGAGTACTACTATCAGACAGAGAGATACCGACAATTGGCCCCAATAAGCCTCCCTCAGACTACATGCAATTTGACTAGAGTCCATGAGCTGAGCACGTTTCCTTGAATTTTAAGTTTAAGCAAAGATAAGCTCTTAACCAAGAAACAAACCCCTCCAATTATAAATATCCTAAAAATAGTTTATGAGGGGTTGGTGCTCCTGAGTCGAAGGGCTTTGGTCTAGTTCGCCCACTACATTTTTCTCACCACTAAAATTTTTTATGATTTGAGCTTTCTTAACAATGCTTCCATCAACGTAAACATCAAAATAAACATTAAAATTAACATTAACGTTAACGTTAACATTAACATTAACATTAACATTAACATTAACATTAACATTAACATTAACATTAACATTAACATTAACATTAACATTAACATTAACATTAACATTAACATTAACATTAACATTAACATTAACATTAACATTAACATTAACATTAACATTAACATTAACATTAACATTAACATTTACATTAACATTAACATTAACATTTACATTAACATTAACATTAACATTAACATTAACATTAACATTAACATTAACATTAACATTAACATTAACATTAACATTAACATTAACATTAACATTAACATTAACATTAACATTAACATTAACATTAACATTAACATTAACATTAACATTAACATTAACATTAACATTAACATTAACATTAACATTAACATTAACATTAACATTAACATTAACATTAACATTAACATTAACATTAACATTAACATTAACATTAACATTAACATTAACATTAACATTAACATTAACATTAACATTAACATTAACATTAACATTAACATTAACATTAACATTAACATTAACATTAACATTAACATTAACATTAACATTAACATTAACATTAACATTAACATTAACATTAACATTAACATTAACATTAACATTAACATTAACATTAACATTAACATTAACATTAACATTAACATTAACATTAACATTAACATTAACATTAACATTAACATTAACATTAACATTAACATTAACATTAACATTAACATTAACATTAACATTAACATTAACATTAACATTAACATTTACATTAACATTAACATTAACATTAACATTAACATTAACATTAACATTAACATTAACATTAACATTAACATTAACATTAACATTAACATTAACATTAACATTAACATTAACATTAACATTAACATTAACATTAACTCAAGGAATATAAGGATCTGATAGAGGAGTACAATTTAGAGCTTCACCGTTGACTTGAAAGAGCTTGTAAAGCTTTGTCTACAAGCAACCGGCACAGGGGCTTGCAGCAATAAGCTCGCTTCGTGTTGGCAGTACAGAAAACCATTATCATTGGGTACATTGATGAATTGTTTTGGTGTTTGAAATAAATCGTGCAGTGCTGGAAGTAAATACGTGGAAAAGTTTAGTCTAGAATATTACAACGAATGACGTAAGACGCGTAGTGCCTCTTTTTAGGGTGAAGCAGCAGCGATGGCTTAAGACATAAAAGAAATTGGGTGCAATGACTTTCTCAATGGTGGGTGCAGTTGCATTTTTATTTCCAAAGAGCATCCGATCAATCCTTCTAACATAATCTGTGTGGCACGTAGCACCGTCGTTCTGGTATTACAGGAATTATAGTACCATGTAGTGGTAGCATTGTTACAAGATAGTGGGTTCAATTCAAACGTTGCTTTCGATGAGTATCGTTGCGACATAAGCTGAGTGGCACGTAGAGCCGTTTTTCTGTGGTCAAAGGAATTAGTTATGTCTTTTTGGTAGGGCTTTTCTGCGATAGCGCGTGCAATTACAATATTGCTTTTGAAAAGTGTTAAAGTATTCACCCTGACACAAGCTGTATGGCACGTTAAGCCGTTTTCGCGGTGCCAAGGAAAACTAATTATCGATAGTGATCTGCTTCGGCAGTGGGTAGAACTTTATCGTTGTTTTCGAAGGGTGCCAGATTTTTCACTGGGCCATAAGCTGTGCGGCACGTAGTTCCGTCTTTTTGAAGGGAACCAAAGGAAAAATTAGTTATCATTTATCTGTGTAGATCTCCGTATGCAGATGGATCCGAACAATTCTAGCATTGTTCTTGAAAAGTATAAGGTATGCATTTTGCCAAATGATGAGTGGCACGTAGCGCCCACAGAAAATTCGTTGTAGAGTAGAAAAAAATGCGATTCAATGGAACCGTTTTGAAGTATTAGAGTGTTTCTTGTATCTTAAGCTGTGTGGAACGCAGAGCCGTGTATGAGGGACAAATGCTAACTGGGTATCCTTTTGGTCGACAGCGCACAATTTCATCGTTTTCCCTAAGAGCATCGAGTCAAAAGAAGTTAAGTTAATATCGATATTGATTGTAATGGCATAATTGTTTCCGATACTCGTCAGAGCTCGATTTATTGTGACATAAGCTGTGTGCCACGTACCGCCTGTTTGTTACTAAATGAATTTAGTTTTTATGAAATGGTACCACTGTTCTCATAAAGGGGGCTTAACTTAATCATTGTTTTCGAAGAGTTTTGAAGAACTGGTTATGACTCTAGCTGTGGGGCACGTAACGCGCCGTCTCTTTGGGATCAAAGAGAATTTACAATCTCCTTGGCAATACTTTGCTTCAATAAAAAGTGCAATTCTTATATTTCCTTCTAAGAATATCAAAGTATTCACTCTGACGCAATCTGAGAAGTTCTAAAAATCTACCCAACCTTCGAAAGCCAACCGAATATTTCATTACACAAAAAGCATCTAGCAATTCCATGGAAATTCCCATTTTCTGCACGAAATGTTTTGTGACTTACCCGCAGGATAATCTAATTACTCTTCCGCTTACCTGAAAAGAAAAGTAAACAAAACAAAATTAAAAAAATAAAAAAAAAACTAAATTAGTTTCTTGTCAAGGTAAAAACTTTGACGACTTAATTTTAAATGTTTTTTCTTTCTTGGAATTGTAACCACTTAAGGATCTGGGTTGAGGTCACATAGACTCGCCTAACGGTTGTTTCCTTTTATTAAAGGTTGAATTGTATTCTTGGAAAATGTTTAGCATTGCGAAAAGGATTTGGATTCTTTATTCAAAAACGTCAGAGTTGATGGAATGTCGTTTACAGAGGAAAGAATTTTTAGTGCCAGCTGAGAAGTGACCGTGAAACCAAAAGGATTTTTAGTTTTTCTCAATTCTATGACAAAAAAGTCATAGGAGATTTTAAGGGACCCTTTTTTGCCACTCAAAATAGTGCTCGACTTTCTTCTCAACCAGTATCGACTTGCCCCAGGGCCGTGTCGAGCATCGTCCTTGTCGATATTTAAGGAACTACCCCAATCAAATCACAAAAACATCAAAACTACTCCCAATTGTTTATCATTTACCCATCAAACCCTTCCCGTCAATGGACCCAAAAATTTAGTCTCCATCTGACAAAGCTATTTGTAGGAAAAATCGAGAAACCCCTCTCGTTATCAGTCGTCGTCATTGATGATTTTAGCTGCCGGGCTTTCGACATCTGCGATTCGTTAAATGACTCCTTTTGATGCCCAGCTTGTTGCTTTTTTTCCGACCCAAGCACAAGGACTAAAGCCGGGTATGCAAGCTATGTAAACATGTATAGTAAAGAGGACGTTTGTTTTTCATCAGCCCAATGAGGGGAACAAAAAAGGATTCACATGCTCGTAACTCATAAAATGTGATACATCTGGCTATGACATGACTAAAAGGCGTCCATTATCGATCGAACGTCACACAGAGCCTGGAAGCTGCTGTTTGGCCTGATAGGTTCGCCTTATAGGCATTTTGTGCCTCGTGATAAATTACCCCACTCTATTTAGAGCAGAATCTAGGTCTGGTAATGCCCTGCTTCGGTATTTACACATCCATTTGCCACCCGCTGCTGGATAGAGCCAGGACGATACAAAAAACGTTTTTGTTTCAATTTTAAATTTGAAGAAATAAATTCGGAGATTTGTCAACGTTGTTCGTCCCCATTTTTTTTTTTTTTGCTCTGTTGGTTGAAGGATCCCGGGTTTTTACAAAGAGCTTTTGCAGCGATTCTCTGTTGTTCGGCGGGAGATAATGAAATTTATTGCACGACGCGCGACCCTTAGTCGATGGCACTATAATAGGATGGAGAAGGACTTAATGGCGGCAGAAAAGCAAGCAAGAACATCAACTGCTGCGTAGAGGAGGGGGTCCTTTTTGTCGTTGTTTGTGAAGCCCTAAAAATTAGTTCGACTGATTTTGCACATTGTGGGCGCACCACGCCGTCGAGATTCACGAGTGCTAATGATAGCACTTCCGAGGATGTATTCGCAATTTATACCAATTTTCATGGCGGAGGTATTATGCCGCTGCACATGGCTGGTACAATGGCACCGGGGTGTGGGGACAGATTTCATGAAATTCCGAAACTAATTAAAATTAATTAGAAGACATTTTTGCCAATTTGCATTGCGACGGGGGACGAGAGCTTCAGAGAGGAGATAGCACGGAAGCTGCGCGGCAACTGTTAATATTATTCAAATTTATACAGTTTTCATGCTGGCACTGTGGAATGGTGGCGGTTGGTGTTGAAGGATTCTTTTCCTTTTCAAATGTATTTGCAGCAGTTTTTCTTCATTGCTTGAATTTAAGGGAAATTGGAAGCTGTGCGGCAGGCGAGACAAAGTCGGTTAATGGAATTTATATTCATTTGATATGTGTGTGCGGAAGGCGGGGTATTATTCGAGGATGTGGCACTCGAATGTTTATTTTGCTTTAAGTGTTGAAAAGTCTGTTTTTTTGCCGCCGACACGTGAGATTAATTAATTTGATTCAATTTAACTGACGGTGGGAATATTCATTGTGATTTATGTCGTGTCAGAAAGGAGCTTAAGGATAGCTAAGGCCTTGAAGTTTTTGGCAGTGCTAGGCAATAGTTGTTGGTAAAAACTGGCAGGATTTGGATATTTGTTTAAGTATGTACGATATCATAATAGCCTTTCCTTTGCTCTGAAACTTCCCCCGACAAATAATGAGAGACAAGGACCGAAATTTATGCGTACAGACTCTTTTTTCCAACTGTGTCGGGGAAACTTCCCCCTGTCAGCAAAGAAAAGGCTTTAAGACTCAGGTAATCGATCCCAAAAGGTTATATATTACAGCTGCTCCCACCTTGCTCCCAAACTTACAAAACAAGCTTCACACCGCTGATAAACAAATTCTGCAACAAATATCAATTGTGGAGTCAGAGTTTGCATTAACCACGTTTATCAAACACGTGACTTGAGAGTCCAAAAATTTTCTGTAGAAACCCGCACCATTGCTCAGTGTGATTCCCCAAGTGTCCGGTGTCAACGACACACGTGCGTTGTTGCTGCACACCTCCCGTTGTTGTTTTCAGTTCACCACAGTGAAATGAAATATCTTTGTTCATGACTCTGCAAAATTAATAAAGATAACTTTCATGTTCCAGAAAGAGCGACAGAGAGAGAGTTCAACTCTATACGCACGGCTAAACCCAGCAAGGCATTGAAATTAACTCCCAACAGGGGGGAGGTGTTGTACATAAAACAACAGCGCAACATAGCTGATGTCGTCCAGGCGGACTTATCCAGGGCAAACATCGAGCGCCAGGTTATTCATAGCCGGATTCAATGTGTTTATCTATACCTTTTGGTGGCCATAAGTCCTGGACCCGATTTGGTGCAGCCTGCGTTTCGGGTTTTTCATTTATTTCATTTCGTTTGTTTGGTGTGGATTCAAAGTCCTTTTGCCCACTCTGTACGTAGGTCCTGCTGCTGGCTTCAACTCCATCTGTGCGACTTTGAATATCTGAACAGAAGATGCTCGTACAGAGCCAGCAAACTAACCGAGACCCTGCGGGAAATGCAATTAAAAGTGCAGCAAATCATTTTTTGCCATCGAGTAAGGAATGGCGGGCGGCGCGCCGTAAAGTATGAAGTTGGTGCACGGCTGGGCTGGTAAGTTTATTGGAGTCTCTTCTTGGACTGCACTTGCCACACCAGAAGTTTTTCAACTTTCCGCATTTTCCAAAATGGTACAGGTTGTAAGTACCATCCTCCGTGTAGGGGGTATGAGCTCTTTTTTTCTTGTCCATTGTAGTCGTAAACTATTTCGCACATCTTTGTATGCCCTTAGAGCTATGAGAACTTACAGTGGGGTCAGTGGGGACATAGTCTTCATAATTTTTTTTTTTTTTCATTTAACAAAGAATAATTGTTAGCAAAAAACTTTCGAATCTATTTATTCGAGCTTTGAACACTGGTTTGTACGCATTCTACAAAATCTTAAAAGAAGTTTTTTTTTTTTTTTGTTTATTTTTTTTTTGGAGTTCTGACAAAAAAATGTTTGCATAACTGGAAAAATTTTATCGCTTGAAAAGAAGTGTTAAAATTCCGTGAATGACCTTTGAGAAGGTATCAAATTGGCAAATGGAATTTATTGGCTTTCATAAAAATGTTAAAAGGTGTAGGGGAGGTTTTTCCAAATAATTCATTCATTTTATTTATTTATTTTATTTATGCTTAATTTTTTATTTTTTATTTAAAGTATTTATTTTACTTTTTTATTCATTAACATTGTTTATTTTATGTATGCTATTTATTTTATTTGTTTTGTATATTTTATTAAGTATAATACATGCGTTTTTTATTTATTTAGTTTTTTTAGTTAACTTATTTTTGTTTCTTTTTTTTGCTTCGCTGATTTTAATTTTTTTTTACTCATTGCATCTTTTTTATTGATTTTTTTTTGTTTTATTAATTTTATTTTTTTTTTTTATATTAATTATTTGTTTTTCTTTATTTATTTGATTTATTTGACTTATTTTATATTTTTTATTTATTTATTTTTTTATTCTTTTACTTTTTTGATTTTGTTTGTTTTATTAACTTATTTTATCAATTTTATTTATAATTTTGTTATTTTATTTATTTTAATTATTTTATTTATCTTAGTTATGCTATTTTGTTTTATTTATTTTATTTGTTTATTTTTTTTTTTGTTAATATTATTTATCTTATTTTTTTGATTTAATTTCTTTATCTTATTTATTTTATTTATTGAATTTATTTACTTTATTTGATTTATTTATTTTATTTTTTAATTTATTTTTTTTTTATTTCATTTATTTTATTAATTTTTCTTATTTTTTTTTATTTTGTTTGCATATTTATTTTATTTATTTTATTTAATCTATTTCTTTCATTTATTTTACTTATTTTATTTATTTATTTATTTTGTTTATTTTATTGATTTTTATTATTTTATTTTATTATTTAATTTATTTGCTTCATTTATTTTACTCATTCTATTTATTTTATTAATTTTCTTTTTGTTTATTTTGTTTATTTGATTTATTTTATCCACTTTATTTGTTTTATTTATTTTATTTTTTTGTTTGTGATTTATTTATTTTATTTGTTCTCCTTGAGTTGCGCCATTTTAGTTATTTTTATATCCATCCTGCTGGAAGTTTTGGTGACGGCAGCTTTGTTTCTGAAGAAGCAGCAATTCTGCAGATTCTAAAAAATTGACAGCCAACATTTTCCTTAAGCTTTTTTGCAAATGCGTTGAAATTCAAAATTCTTTACCCATCTCCGTAGTTGTGGCATCTGGTAAGCTCCTAAGAGCCTTACATAGCTTTCATTAATGATTCTAGGCTCCGCAATAAAACTTAACTTAAGCAATCTTAGTCTGTCGAAAATTGCTTTATGTTCTGCAACTCGACCCTTTAAAGCTGGAAAGCAAGTCATTTGCGAATGATTAGACACAATATGCCGACTATGTTGCTCTTGGAAGGAAGCACAAAGACATTGTAAAAAAAAATTGACTCCTTTATGCCTGATAGTGTCAAAAAATTGGACTTCATCGGAAAAGACAAATTACATGAAAATCTTATACAGATCACAATTTTTCGTCTAAAACGGGGTAACAAAAACGGGTTTTTGAATAGCAACGACCATATTACTAAAATTGCCAAAGATGTCCGACATCTGTCAAAAAGAGCAACTTCAAATTGACGTAAGTAAATGTAAGTAATCGACCGCCAATATCCGCACCATCCATTGAATCTCTAGTTCATCCTCCGATCGGTGCCTCTGTGCATTGGCCATGTCGGCGTGGTACACTGGTCTGCTTCCCTGCTCAATGGTTTATGGCCTGTCTGCATTTCTAGGTCATCTCGCACTGGCTACGATGAAAAATGTATTTCCCCCCCCCACCAGGCGACTGCCTCGATTCGAGAAGAAATATTCCCCAACTTTAACGTCGCTCTGTCCAAAAGTTCTGATATAGTTTCGAGTGTTGTTCAAGGTTTTCCTTATTCCTTTGCTTGACACAACCCACCCGGCTTCTTTTGCTTACAGAATCGCTTAATTTTGTGCAACCCACAATGCTATACACACACAAGTATAAGATAAATATTTTGAGACGACGAAGACCAGAAGACGGACCATTCCAGAACGGAGACTATAATGCACTTCAAGTGTGAATAATAATTTTGTCTGGTGTCTGAGTTCTAGAGGGCTGGCGGAATGGAGCTCATTCAGCTGTGTGGGGTGTAAATTTAATTAATGGTCTAGAAATTTTTGTTTATCATTCAATTTATTTTCTGGTACTTCGTCAGCGAGGAGAGTGTTTCACCAGCATGCTTAGGGAATCTTAAGGGAATTGGAAATATTTTTCAAGTGTGCTGCGAAGTTGAAGTGACTTAAATGAGCTTTTTCGTTAACCTTGGGTCAGGCGTCTTGTCTGAGGAAGTTGAATGAGTGAACTGATGGGATGTGTGTTGATGAAGTTTAGTGGTGTTGGGACGAACTTAGGGTTTTGATACTTTTCTAAAGATAAACAACAACTCGAAAGGGGGGAAAGTTGCCAGATGATAGTTTTGTATTCAGTTCAGGGGGAGGGACAATAGACAAGATAAGACCGGATTATTAGGCATAACGCTTTTCTGATGACAGACAATGAATGAGGTGTTTTAAGTTTACGTCTGGAATTTAACTTTTTAAGAATGGGTTCGGATTAGAACAACTAAAAGTACTGAAAAAAAATTAACGTTTGCCCAAAGATTTAAAGGTTAAGTACTTCAAATTGTACTAAAGTTTCGCCATTGATTTCATAAAACAAATGAACGTGCTCCACACACACATCGAGCGAAATTTGATTCGACTAACTAAGCGGTTTATGGAGCCACAATAATACCCGAATCGGATTTGAGGACATCCAATCACCTCCCTTTCTCCGGCCATGTAACCGACATACCTGAACGCTTCGCTAATTCCGAGCTATCTAAACAAACGTTCAACAATGAATGAGGAGCCACCGCGCCAGTTAAACCATCGAAACCGCCGCAATAGAACGGATTTCCACTCAGCTACCGGTTGGCATTGGCGGGAGAATCGAATTTGGGTTAATGCCACTCAATATCATAATTTTCAAATTTTATCCCTTTCGTGTGTAGGTAGATACATGGATTTCCAGGACTAAAGAGGAGATGACCACTGAGGCGAAATACGCGTAAAAACTAGACAAATTTATATTTGCTCTCATAGACACGAAAAAAAAAATTTAGAAATAATAATTTTCCACCCACAAGTAGAGGCGGCTTAAGCCTTAAAGCCCATCATCCACTCGTGCGTAGCACACTCGATGGTGTTTCCTGGTTAACCTAATAAATAACAAAAACAAAAGATATAAAAAAAAAAAATATTTACAATCGGTCTCACACACGATTGTGTCGACCCTCGAACCAATTTGTTCAACAGCAACAACAACATCGACTGATATCGTCCTCCGGATATGGTGAGCGCATAATGGTGCTGCCCCAGCTGGTTCGGTCGATAGGGACGGGGACTTTGTAATTAATTGATTTCCCCCACCTCACCGCACGCCCCTCCTAGCACATATAACAATTATAGCAGCAATAATTGTGAAAGCAAATTATTATCATTATCTGGTAATATTATTTTTCCAATAAAACATATTTATATAAATGTATCGCGGAATAATGCAGTTTTTTTTTTTTTTTTGTGTTGGTGGCAATTTTATTTTAAGCACGCTGTGCGGATGCTATCTGGGTATAATAGGATGAGCTTCTCGCAGCGAACTGAAGTGGATTAAATCAAATCTACTAGTCGGTCAGGGGCAAATTAGTGCACAAGGATGTACAAATAAATTTTCATAATTATTTCACAGCACATGTGGCCTGGGTTTTTATTCGCTTCGTTAGGCGCCTTGCAATTAAGTGGGAAATAAATTAATTTCGACGCGTTTAAGTGAAGTTTTAGTTGATTTTTTTTATGAAATTATGTTTGAAACATGGCAAGATGCAAAAAAGTGGCGCCCAACGTTGCGCTCTGACCACCAGATTGAGAGTTGCTATAGTAAATGGTCTAGCTGGACTACTGCGAGCGTGCGACCATCAGTCCAGGCTACCAAGACTCATAAGCAGTAGCACCCAGCATAGGAATGGCGCCCAACTTGGGGCACTGACCTTGAGATTAAGAGTTTATCTACTTACTGAGCTAGCCAGACTTCTGTAAGCGTGCCACAATCAGTCCAGGGTACCAAGATGCCCCATGTGGCTCATTAACAGTGGCGCCCAATATAGGTATGGCGCCCAACGTTGGGATCGGAACCTGAAATTGAGAGTCTCATGCCTTACCGACGGAGCTAGCCAGACTACTTCAAAAGTCCCGCCTTCAATGCATGAAACCAAGATGCCTCTGTGGCTCATTAACAGTGGCGCCCAACACAGGAATGGCGCCCAACGTTGGGCCATGACCATGGGATTAAGAGCTTCTCTACTCACTGAGCTAGCCAGACTACTGCAAGAATGCCGCCATCAATCCGGGCTTCAAAGATGCCTCTGTGGCCGAATAAATATGGCGCCCAACGTTGGAATCTGAGCTTTAGAATAAGAATTTCATGCCCTAGCGACTGAGCTAGCTTGGACTACAAAAAACGTGCCGCCTTTAATCCAGGCTACTTAGATTCCTCTGTGGGTCACAAAGAGTAGCGCCCAATACAGGAATGGCGCCCAACGTGGGGCTCTGACCATGAAATTAAGAGTTTTATGCTCTATCAACTGAGTTCTGATCAAAAGGACTTGTATGAATTTAGCCAATTTTTCTGTCTCCCCCTTTCGGTCCACTGTAGTTAAGCATATGGTTATGATATGGCCCATACTTTGCCAGCTCGTCAAACTTTTCATTCCCTTCAGTGGCTTTGGTTATTGCTGGCCACTAGGCAGCACGTCCCAGGTGGCACAGCAATCAAGTAGTCTACCGATTAAGACATTGTAAATACAAGATTGCGTAGTGGTTAGTGTGTGTGCTTACTACGCCGGAGGTCTGGGTTCGAATTCTGCCATCGTCACCTGAAAAAAAAGACTTGTTCTTCTTCACGGCCCCCACCTCCGCGAGGGTCTGACAAGCCCTCCGAGAGTATCATTTGTCTTGAAAAACTTCTCAAAGTGCCGTTCGGATTCGGCAAAAAATTGTAGGTCCCCTTGTATGTAAAGAAATTAACACACCAGCATACATTGTTGAGAAGTTGGCCCTGGTTCACTTCGAGCTGTTGCGCCACTTTATTTATTTATTTTATTTATAAATTGCACGTGGTGAAAACGGTTCTCATTAGGCAAACGGATATCAACCTATGAGCTTGTCCGTTGGTGTTTCTGCAGCGCTGCTCTGCAAGCATATGAAGCAAGACTGGGTCTATTCCAGTCTAAATACTTTGGTGAGTACCAAAACGCTTTAGACAAAACATCATCGAACCAAAATATTACCTGTTACTTAAAATTCCTAAAATTTGAGCACAGACAATATACACTCGCAGAGAAGGTAAAGTTTTTTTACACTTGGCGCAGTCGGTGACAGTTTGTTCAGTCATCAAAAGTCAGCTACTTGCAGCACAGTCTTATCTTGAACCAGAAACTAGCCTGAAACTTCAAATCGCTAAAATTAAAAGTCTGAGAATACACTCTCAGAGAAATGCAAACTTTTTTTTTACTTGGCGCAGTCGGTGATAGTTTGTTCAGTCATCAAAAGACAGCTGCCTGCAGCACAAGCTAAGCTTGAACCAAAAACTTATCAAGAACTTGAAATCGCTAAAAAAAAAATGTGCGCAGAGATGTGCTAGCAACAATTTTAATTTACTTGGCGCAGTCGTTGACAGTTTGTTCAGTCATTACAAAGCTGTAATGGATGAAATTTAAAATTAAATAAGTTAAAACATTTTTAATTTTTACATTAATAAAATCTGAATTTTAATAAAATTTGAAAAATATTATAAACTTATTTAATTCTAAATTTTACCCAGATGCAAACTTATAGTTGCAATTCGAATCCTGCAATTTTAGCTAAAATTTGAGTTCTTAAACATTGTACTTGTTTACAGGTTACACATGACTTTATGAATCTCGTTTTTAAGAAAAGTTGACACTGTAGTTGAGGTTCCAAACTATCTTACAAAGATTTTGGCGATTCGGCGCAGTCGGTAGGTCGTATGGTTTGCAAATCAATTTTTTTTACATCTTTTAAAATATCTGACCAAGGTTCAACTCGACTTCATGAAACTCATATGCGAGAAGAGCTGGCATGATAATAAAAGTTTCCAGAAGACTTTTGAAGATTTTTGCAATTTGGCGCAGTCGCTAGGACATATATTTTGCAAATCGGTTTTTTTTACATATTTTAAAATATGTGTTTTGGTAACAGGTTCAAAGCTGGCACACTAATTTAGGTTTCAAGCAATGTTTTAAAGATTCAAAATTGCAATTTGGCGCAGTCAGTATGCTTTATGAAGAAGATCGTGTTATTTTCAAATCAAGCGATTTAAGTGCCTTTAAATGTTTTAGTGACTTTATAAATCTCGAATGCACTGTACTACAGATTTCGAACTGGTAGTTGAGGGTTTTTGCAAATTGGCGCAGTCGCTAGTCTCTATGGATAAGGTTGTAAGGTATAATTCCATATTTAGTTTCGTTAGTTATTTAGTTTTCGTTTAGTTTCGCCAAATTGCAATTTGGCGCAGTCAGTATGCTTTATGAAGAAGATCGTGTTATTTTCAAATCAAGCGATTTAAGTGCCTTTAAATGTTTTAGTGACTTTATAAATCTCGAATGCACTGTACTACAGATTTCGAACTGGTAGTTGAGGGTTTTTGCAAATTGGCGCAGTCGCTAGTCTCTATGGATAAGGTTGTAAGGTATAATTCCATATTTAGTTTCGTCTGGCTGCGAAACTAGAGAAAATTGAATATAATTTTCATTTGGTGCAGTCCTTGAGTTCCACGATTTTCTTTGAATTAAAGAACGATTCCTTAGGCGATTTATAAATTGAACATGAAGGGGTTAAGTGTGGAAATTCCAAGACGTTGAACTCTAAGCTTTTGCTTGTAAGAGTCCAAATGCCTTTTATTCAACACCCGATCCGTCATGTCGGCGTCGGTCTTAACGTCTGGGTATTTTGTTAAGCTTAACTTTTACAAGATACGAATAAAGATTTTTTTGACGCAGCCATTGAGTTTCGAAATTGTCTTTGATTTAAAGTGAATCCGGGAGCACCCCATGAATAACTCGAACACACATGACTAAGGCTAGACCTCGTAAACATATTTTCGAGGAAAAATTGACTGGATTTCTATTTTACTGGAAAGAAATTGATTCTCTTTGGCGCAGTCGTTGAGTTCCAGGCGTTTTTTTTTATTATTATTAAAATGTAGGCAACTTTGTGAATCGTTCGAACACCCTGTTTTGGGGCCAATACTCTTAAATATTTTCATTTCGCTAAGATATTGGTTCTATTCACATTTGGCGTAGTCGTTTAGTTCCAATACTTTTTTCATATTAATGGAAGAATCTACAGGTGCTTTGAAATACTGAAACATAAATATCTGAGGAAATACTGAAACATAATATCTTTTATTAACTTGTTGGAAGACGTTGTTTTTTATTTGGCGCAGTCGTTGATTTCTAATATATCCTTCCAATATGAGTAAAAGTTCTAAGCTGCTTTATGAATTACGCATACATTTACCTGCGGCTTACTTCGAAAACCTATTTCAAGCTTTTTAGAAGATGGAGCTTTTATTTGGCGCAGTCGTTAAATTTTTCATTGGAATTATTTTCACAGCCCTAATGGACTTTATGCATCAGTCGAAAACATAAGTCTGAGGCTGAACGTCTTTAAAGTCTTCCGTTCTAAACAGATTAGCTTATTAAAACAAACTGGTTATGTTTTTTTTGGCGCAGTCGTTTAGTTTAATTTTTTTGTAATTGAACAGGGAAGCGCTTCATATAAAACACGAGCACACTTTATTGGATCTAGTCCTGGTAGACTTAGTTTCGCTTATGTAAGGGTATTGGTTCTGTTTGGCGCAGTCGTTGAGTTCCAAATTTTATTTCGAAGTAATATAAGAATTTAAGGGTGCTTGAATATTTCACCCACATATATCTGGGACATGACGAGTATACCGTTTTTGTAGTTTATTGGAAGATGTTGCTTTAATTTGGCGCAGTCGTTGAGTTCCTACGTTTCATAGTTTTAAGCTAAATTCACAAGACATTTTAAGTATCATATAACTTGAGCACGCAAGATTGTGGCTGAACGTCTGAGTATTGGGAAATTTTTTGTTTTTGTTTGGCGCAGTCGTTAAGTTGCAAGCTTTTTTTTTTAAAAAAAGATAAAAGTCTACAGGTGCTCCTTATAAATATTAAATGAAGTCTTAAACTATACGTCTAAAACCTTTTTATATTTAATTCGTGGGAAGATTGTTTTTTTGGCGCAGTCGTGGGGTTTTTCTGCATAAAGCTGTAAGCTTTGAATAGCTCAAAACAAACTTTTTTCTTAAACATTTTTTACATTTTCTTTAAAGTATTTTCTTGGAAAATTTTGTTTTTATTTGGCGCAGTCGTTGAGTTCCAGGCTTGTTATTCTATTAAAGGGACGTTTCCGAAGGCGTTTTATGGATCCCCAACACGCTCATGTCTGAAAATAATCCTTAATGTCAAAAATTTTTTTGTATTTAGATTTTTAGAAAATATTGAATTTATTTGGAGCAGTCTTCTGAAGTTTTCTTCGAATAAAAGTAAGAATTCAAAGTCTCTTTACGGATAATTCGAGCAACACATATTTGGGGCAAAATGTATAACTTTTTCGCTTGGGTATTAAAAAATATTATATAAATTTTGGCGCAGTCGTTGAGTTTTATGCTTTCCATCAAATTTTGGTAAACTAAGAGAACTTTTTAAATCATTCAAACGTGCTGTGGTTAAATATATTTTTTTTGTATTAGCTTGCGAGTGATGAAGTTTTTATTTGGCGCAGTCGTTAACTTTCAAGCTTAACTTTTTTAACTTTTATTTTAACTTTTACTTTTCTCGGTATCTAGATAAGATACAAAGTAAAAATCGAATACACGTGTCTGGAACTAGAGGCATAGGCTTTTATGGTCGGTTATTGGAAGATATGGTTTTTAATTTTATTTGGTGCAGTCGTTTTGTTCAAGCTCAAAACAAAGGGAGGAAGTGTGAAGTACGGCATAAGTTTGCCAAGAAAGCTTATAATTCTCTATACCATGATCTCTCTGTTTTTTTACTCATCGTTTTCGGTTTTTAGAAATTGTTTAAAAATAATAATTAAAAATATAGAAATGTGTCAAAAAGGTGAGCTGGTTTCTCTTAAATATCGGAATCGATACCCACCACATCAAAAGGGACTTTTACGATTGAGCTACTTTCTCCGTGATTGCGTTGTTTGTCCAAGGTACCAGCCCTATACAGATAGAGGCAACATATTTGTTTGTCTCTTCTGGACGTGGGAGGACTCCTTTCCCAATTGAATTATTGCCTGAGATTGCAGTTTGATTTATTGCTTCTCAAAACACCTCCCAACCTTCGGTTTTACCTTATTTTACAAAATATCAATAGCCTCAAGTGTTCTCTTATCACCCTCCACCAAAATTTTCCTTTTTTAAATAAACAACAGACGATTTATCACACCTCCACCCTCATGACGACACAATTAATTAGTCAAACATATCTTAAAACCCTCCGGGGTGACGTTCATAACATTATTTCCCATTCAAGCATGCCTCAATTAATTCAACGATTCCTGAATTGTAAGCCTGAGTGATTTTCTTCCTCTTAGGACTTTATGTTTATTTTCATTTTTTGCCACCCATCTTCCAGATGAGTTGATACTGACAAGTGGAGTTCATTCTCGGCCGCCCCTTTCAGCGAATTACCACCACACGTATGAATAAGCCATTCGCCTACCTTTGGCGCTGGCTGCTTCCCATTAAACAGGATATGTAAGTGAAAGGTGACTGAAGGTCGCTATAATTTTTTCTTCCCGTCATTTATCATTTCCCGTTTATAGGTTCTAGGAGTTCTGGGAAATCTTCTGCCATCATTTACGGATTACCTTTGGGACATAATATTGTGTTTCACTCCGCATACACACAGTAAGCGATGCTGTTACGCCAACAAATCATCACAAAAAGGGTTCACACTCCAAAGTGTTCCTTAATCTATTGCGGGTGTGTTTCTCTTGCAGTTTTTCTTCACCCTGCTCCCACACAGTACTCGTATCTTTTAGATTGATGACTTCGGGAGGGAAAATAATGGAATTATATTCAACGGGCTCTTGGGGTCTGTTTGCCTAAAATTGCCTCGCAGTATCAGTGGCGGAGGCGGGAAACCTAAGCAGCTTTAAGCAATATTTTCTAGACCTTCGCTCTCGCATCTTGTGCCGGTGCCGGGTAAGGATTTTCCGCGTTGCAACATGATTGATGGCTCATTCTACTGTACGTACCGAACACTCTTTGCACGCGCCCCCCTACAGGAAGTACTTTGCAGAGTTAATCAGAGGGCAGGAGGCGACTGTAAAGTGCAGTCACATCGCCCCGACAGGCAATGGATTAGCGTGCAAATTGCTGCACTGTTCTGACACTGATGATGGTATAGTCGGGCGCCGGGGTTTGGCCTGGAAGCAGATGGATTGTGTAAATGATGGGTTATCACACAGGAAGGAGCTTGGAAATAAGAATGCTCAGGGTGTTCCTTGTCTCGTGCTTTAAGGAAGTTGTGACAGCTTGGAAATGGAGGAAAAACAGTTCAGTGAAAGATGAAGATATGAGAGACCATGGTGCGTTTCACATACTGTCTGCAGGACTATTTAATCACCCCTTTAAAAAGAACGAGAGCACTCAGTACACCACTGGTTCAAGGCCTCTGGGCTCCTGCATCATGTCAATTTCAAACATTTAAAGTATCAATTAAAACAGACATTTACACGAAAAACATTTCAGCTCAACTCATTTAGTTGTCAGTTACACAGTTTTAATTTACACAATTGAACACGCGATTGTCATGTCCCGAATCACCGCATATTTTCTCAATTAATTTATTTTGCTAATTTCAATTAAACTCATGTGTTGTTCATTCCACTCAACCTAATCCAATTGGTCGCAATGGCGAATGGGCAACGGAGTGCTCGCTCACAAAAGCGAGTCAGCCAAAGCCCAGCAGTTGTTATATGAGCCCAGAAAATTATTTAACACCCACACACATAAACAAAGTGCGTTGAAAGCGACACTGGAACACCGCCAGATGTCACCAGTAATTAAACGAAATTTAATTTATTTGACATTTTTGGGAAATTTATATGTTGTACACGTGCCCGGGGGATTGCCCCACGCCCGATAGTCAAAGGCGAACCACATACGGTGCACGTTCTTTGCCGCGTTGTTATCGCCGGATTTAATTTTAACAAATTTAAAATTTCATTAAAATCGAACAGAGCGACGCGAACCATAGTATTGAAAATAATCACTTAACTTTGTACAGGTTTAGGTTTTGGCTGCAATGGCATTTTTGATAACCGCAACTCTATAACAGAGTTGAGGTCAAGTTTTTAGGTGCAAATATAAAGGCCGCCACTAGCAGCCAAAGGGGCCGTGTACAACAAAAGCAGAGGGGCCCTTTTAAGTTTTCCGCTTCTTATGAGTAGATTTTTTAGATGATCATAAGGGGCTCCCGATGATAATAAAAGTCTCTTCCCTGGGGAAATAAAGTTCGCTTGTCAAAAATGCCCGCACCAAAAATAAATATTTATTAAATTATAAAAAATACAAAGTTTTTTTTACTTAAAATTATAATTAAAAAAACTTTTTGTTCCATCATGCTATCGAGTTTGGCGTTAGTTGAAAAAATTTCAAACAAAATCTTTATAATGACTGTTGTGAAATTTACCGACTGCGCCAAAAATTACTTTGATATTTTCAGTAAAATTTTTGCTCAAATTTAATAAATATTAGACTTTTAAGGAAGGAAAAAATCATAGAGATGTACAAGATGGTTGTTTTATTTTATTAGTTCATAATTTGGCGCAGTCGGTAAAAGTTGTGTTGTCATAAGATTATTTAATAACGTAAGAAGTTATTGCTTCTAATTTTATTCTTATTTTTTACTGTGCCACGCATTCTTACTTTCTTTCGGTAAAAAGTCTGGAACTCAACGACTGCGCCAGAGGAAAAACAATATCTTCAAAAAATATGTTGAAAACAAGTTGAGACGCTCAACCCCAAACATGTTGTTTGATTAAGTCATTCTATTCACTCATTCATTCTACTCTTGCCTTAATTCGAAAAAATTTTCGGAGCTGACCAACTGCGCCATATAAGGGCAATATCTTTCAACATCCAAAAACAACTTTAATTTTTGTCCCTGACACGAGTGTTGAAGTGATTCATACTGTAGCTTGGATCCTTACTTTAATTCAAAGAAAAGTGGTTCAACGACTGCGCCAAATGAAAATGACATTTTCAGATACGTTTAAATAGACGTTAAACACCAGACTTGTAAGTTTGAGGGAATAATATGGCGATTCATACCTTAATTCCGAAAAAATCTGGGAACTTGCCGACTGCGCCAACTAAGAACAATATCATCCAATATCTGAAAACAGGCTTAGACGTAAAGCGCCAGTTAAGTGTGTTCTGTGGTCCATACAGTGCCTTGGAATTTCGCTTAAATTAGAAAAAAGTCTAACACTCAACGACTGCGCCATACAAAAAAATATTTCTATAAATAACTCAACGACTGCGCCAAATAAAAATAATACTTTCAGATACATTAAAATAATAGATTTAGACGTTAAACACCAGACTTGTAAGTTTGAGGGAATGATATGGCGATTCATACCTTAATTCCGAAAAAATCTGGGAACTTGCCGACTGCGCCAACTAAGAACAATATCATCCAATATGTGAAAACAGGCTTAGACGTTAAGCGCCAGTTAATTGTGTTCTGTGGTCCATACAGTGCCTTGGAATTTCGCTTAAATTAGAAAAAAGTCTAACACTCAACGACTGCGCCATACAAAAAAATATTTCTATAAATAACTCAACGACTGCGCCAAATAAAAATAATACTTTCAGATACATTAAAATAATAGATTTAGACGTTAAACACCAGACTTGTAAGTTTGAGGAAATGATATGGCGATTCATACCTTAATTCCGAAAAAATCTGGGAACTTGCCGACTGCACCAACTAAGAACAATATCATCCAATATCTGAAAACAGGCTTAGACGTAAAGCGCCAGTTAAGTGTGTTCTGTGGTCCATACAGTGCCTTGGAATTTCGCTTAAATTAGAAAAAAGTCTAACACTCAACGACTGCGCCATACAAAAAAATATTTCTATAAATAACTCAACGACTGCGCCAAATAAAAATAATACTTTCAGATACATTAAAATAATAGATTTAGACGTTAAACACCAGACTTGTAAGTTTGAGGGAATGATATGGCGATTCATACCTTAATTCCGAAAAAATCTGGGAACTTGCCGACTGCGCCAACTAAGAACAATATCATCCAATATGTGAAAACAGGCTTAGACGTTAAGCGCCAGTTAATTGTGTTCTGTGGTCCATACAGTGCCTTGGAATTTCGCTTAAATTAGAAAAAAGTCCAACACTCAACGACTGCGCCATACAAAAAAATATTTCTATAAATAGGTGAAAAAAAAGAGAGTCGGATTTCCGAAGCCGTTTTTCCGAGTTAAACTTGAAACTCAACGACTGGTTGGATTTTTTACTTTAATTCGAAAAAAAAGTCGTCGTCACTCAACGACTGCGCCATATAAAAAAATATTTTTATAAATAGGTAAAAAAATGCCCTATGCATGTAAGCGTAAACATTAAGTGATTTCCGAAGCCGCTTTTCCGAGTAAAGCTTGAAGCTCAACGACTGCGCCAACTTAGAACAATATCTTTCAACAAGCCCATAAAGAGGCTGTTCCTTGGATATTTACTTTTATTGGAAGAAAAGTCTGAAGCTGAACAACTGCGCCAACTAAAACATGGCGATGTCGTAAATCAACTAAAATCGCTCTTGGGAGCTAGGTAACGCTTGATCAGAAAGATGAAAGGTCGATTTAATCACTCTGTCCCAGCAGGCGTCCTTCTTATGGCGTGTTCGAAAACTAATGGTAGCTGTGATGTTGATGGCGATAGTGATGGTGTCGGTGATAGTGATGGTGATGGTGATGGTGATGGTGATGGTGATGGACAGGTTATGGCGATGGTGAACACTTACAATTTCTTTTTTACCACAAACGATGTATGAAGCTAACAGCTAAGTTTTTGAGCAATAAAAAAAGGATTATTTACAAAATATTTGTGTCTATGGCGCAAAAGTTGTTTTCCCCAAAAAAGCAATATTTGCTACGAACAAAAAATTTTTTAAGAGGAAAGAGGGATTGTTAAAAGTATTTTCAGCAAACACTTTTTTCTTCTTCCTAATTAAGTGAACGTTTCAACGATAAGAGAAGATCAGCTGTTTCGAAAATGTCTTTATTCTGAATTATTTCTAGCATATGCCTCGCTGCCTGAGCACTGTTGCTTCGAAAACAGAATTTTTTGTAGATTATTAAATAATACACAAAGTAAATTTCTTTTTCCAAAAATAAGACAAAAATTTCAATTGCTAAAACAATTGTTTTGAAGCTTCTTGCAAACCTTTTATAGTTAGCTCTACTTTCGTTCGACAGAAGAATTTTTCTTTTAGAGTGCGGGTGGTTGCTTGCAGGAAATTCAAAAATATTAGCTAGAAGCAAAAAAATGTTTTTCTTTTATCCTTCACACACCAAAGTGCGTTAAGCGTTGGCTTATGGTCAGAGAAAACAAATAAGCTTAGTGCTGTGAAACAATTAAATTTGTTGCAAACATTTCATTAATGGGTTGAAAATAGCAAGGTCTATGTTGGAAATGTTACAAGTATTTAAGGAATTGTTTTTGAAAATGTGTAAATTTTTTCATGGAAATTTATTATGCTTGCAGGAAGCAAAAAAGTGTTTGCTGGAAACATTTCCAACGATGCTTTTATCGTAGAAGCTTGATTTTTGCAGAAAATATTTACTTGTTTGAAAGAAGCAAAAAAATGTTTGCTGGCAACTTTTTAAAGAATATATTCATCTCAGGCATCTCAAATGTTTTTTTTTTGTTTGCGTTGAATATTTTTGTAAGAGAGTGAATTTAAATACTCAACAAACATTGATATCGCAAGGGCAAATACGAACTGGTAAAAACCAAACTTACAGGTACTTAGAAGCGGCTTAGAAGAGCCCTCGCCGGATTTTGCACAGCCTTGTTCTTATTTTCAAGTGTGGTATTAGTAGTGATGATAGGTTTGACGCGAAACATATCTGCTTTCGTCTCATGGCTTTAGACGCAGTATTTTTAGTGTGCACCATCCATTATGTCGGTATATGAATAGTGAATATCTTTCTGAAAAAAACAGCTGATATTTTACTTCGAGGCATTTTTATTAAATTCGTAATACTACAATTCATTTGAATAAGTTTTCAAATACAACATGAATCTAATGTCTGCTCCTGTTACTCAAAGTTGAACTCCTCTGTTGCGCCATTTCTTATGTCAGTACGTGAATGTCGAATAACTTAAATAACTAATACACCTTTTTCCGTGTCTCTAGATTTTTATTTTACTTTGTTCTTTACAATTTCTTTGCACTAGTCCCTTAAATCATAATCAAATAATAAGACAGACATGTGGCAGATTTTTCACCTTTTCGAGAATTTCAGGCGGTGAAGTGATGACGAACAACTTTGAAAATGTCAAAAGTTCAAGTGTAAAACCTGTTATGTTTTTTTTTTTATCCAATGTGTGTCACTCTTAAACTGACTCATTTATAACTCCTCCGCAGTTTTTTCTGTTTTCATTCGGAACATTTCCATTTAAATCCAACGACAACACAGTCCTGGGACACACGCATATTTACATTTCAAATTGAATTGAATGGCATGCACACGGGTCTAATTAAATCAATTTCTATGCAAATGTTCGGTTTAGCAATTTCTCCACCTGAATGCAGTCAAAATGAATTTAAGGATACCGACACGGGTGGTGGTATAATGTGTCACATATGCGTATCCGGTGCAAGCCATCCTGCACACTTGCACCCAGGATTACCAGTCGTCATGATGGGTATTATTTTATGTTTTTTTTTTGTTTTTGTTCTTGTTTTATTTGCTGCAACACAATGGTGGCATGTGTGTGCGTGTGTGTTGGTTGGTGGTATGTGCATGAGAAAGGATTTTCCCTCGGTGACAGTTGATGGAGTTAAGCTGCTATGTTCTGGTCAATTTGGAATGCAAAAATTCAAGCGATTCACTGTGGCCACACACTAAATGGAGATAAATTGAAATTGCATACAATTTGCGTTAGTCTTACAGACACACAGAACGGATGATGCCCTATTTTTGCCAGTCATTTGTGTTTTATATGAAAATTTTTTCCCAACTCGCTGCAATATGGCAACTGAATTAAGTTTCTTTTTTTTTCTAGGAAAAAATCCAGTCAGACAGACAATATGAGCCGAATGAGTGCTTTGTAAATATCGCCACATGCAAATGGAATTGAAAGTTTTGACTAAATAACTCTGACTGCGGGCGAGTAAATATCGATTTTAAATCCGATTAAGGACATTGACGAGTTTAAACTTCCTCTTGAAACGAATTGCCGATCAGGGCATAACAAAGTACTGAGTCAAAAATGCTTTTCCGACCTTAGGTTCATGTTTTCATTGGGATGACCAATTTATGTAGATATGCGAATCTCCTTAAGATTGGTTCAACAATACTTTCCGACCAAAATCCACTTATTACCATGTTCGGATATTTCATATGCGAGGGATTTCCCCATCATTGATCCCTTTGGCCAGAGCTAAGCGTTTTATTTCCCTGTACGACGAGATCCACTCGCACTTAAACGTGGATGTTTGGAAGCTTCCGATGGAATCGGTTTTTGGTCCATCTTCAAGATGATGTTCATGAATATTTCAGCAGTTGCACTGATTCGAGAGAAACTCGTCGAGGGTAGAAGTTTTTCTTCTCGGCCACTCGTCCATTACTTATGCACGATAAGTATGCGATTCTCGGTTGAGAGGATCCAAGTCATGAATAACGTTGTTTCCGCACTCAAGCGAAGTGAAGTGAAGAGCTTACCTTAAGCGAAACACAAGGGGCTATTGCTGGGGGCATTTATTCTCCCTTCAACACAAACAGGAGCTGGCTGAGCTGATTTTTTAAAACTGCATTTCCCAAGAATCCAATTTCTTTTCAACAAATCAAAAATCAATCACTCCGACTCGGAGGCAAACATCGGTACACTCGAATCCATCTCTCTGGAGTCAGTTTTTCATGTTGTGTCATTTCGAGCTGACCGGGCTTTGTTTCCGTTTATCTATGCTTCGGCGAAAAGGTTGGGGAGGGGCAACACAAAACTACTCGCAAATGGAACGAAACTCTTCGCCGCCTGTGTTCTCTGCTTTTCTCGCAATCAGCTCCAGGATAATGGCAAATACCAGTGATACAGTTCATTCGCGTACTTATCGCACTCGCTGCATCCTTTTTGTCGGACTGGTGATATACGTATGAACTCCAAGGACACTGTTTACCATGAGGGTCTGCACAGGAAGTAACAAAGCTTATCGACACAAGGCGCCCCCTTAACCCAACCCCCCCCCCCCCCACTCGTTTTCGAGTGTGCACTCAATAAAGTCCAAGCCCCAACATCAATTTGCTGCAAAGTGCAGCTACTATCGTTGAAGTACCCAAGTTTCATCTTAACGCCACAGTAGATGCACCCGCACAGCACCCAGGCAGACTAGATACAGAAGCAGATACTGGAGATATCTCACACAAGCAAGCGGGGGTGCAGGCTATCATCCCTTGGCTTAAGGTGGCCAATAAGTTTTATTGTTGTGTGCGCGAAAATAAAAAGAATTCAAGAAATCCTCAAACAACACACAGTTTCAGCTGAGAGTGGCATCCGCTTCCTTCGCGTAGTTTTTTGTTGTTACACTTGCGCGCTGCTGTGTTTGTTGCAATACTTTTCGTGTTTGTTGTTGTATTTAGTGGATGTGTGGAGTCAGTCAACATGCAACCAATTGAAACGAGAAAGTTTTCAAATTACATTCGATTTTGCTGGAAACTTTGTAGAGGGGCAATTGAAACGAGGAAGCTGTTTTCGACGTCGTCGTCGGGGCTTCCTTCAGGATAACAGCAAATAAAATCAAGTCAAGACAGTGAAATATAAAAGTATTAACTACTTATATGGACGAGGCAATGAGTGTGTGTGTGTCAGCAAATTTTGGAAAAAAGAAAACTCTGTTTACCAACTGAATGTCAAGGATTGGCTGCACAAGGATAATACGAAACGAATCGCCATTGTTAAACCGGTTCTAAGGACGATTTTAATTTTCGTCCTTAATTTGGTATCAGGAGAGGACAAATGAAAAGAAAGTTGGGATGAGCAATCAATTTATGTTGATCTTAGGTCAGAGACAGGGACATACACAGGGGTGGGAGCTCGAAGGCGGCAGTACAATGTAAGAAGGCTTTAAATCCGAAGTACGAATCACAATATCCTTGTGTCAGAAGCAATTATGTTGGTTTTGAAGTAAGATAGATCCACTTGAGGCCCATGAACTGAAGCCACAATAAAAAGAAAACGATTTGGGACCAACGGTGAATGCCACACAGTGAATGTTACAATGGATCCGCTGCAAAAAAATCCAGGACGAATAAAGCATTAAAAAAAAATTATTGAATTCAGGATAATAAACATAATAAATAATTAATAATAAATAATAAATAATAAATAGTAAATAATAAATAATAAATAATAAATAATAAATAATAAATAATAAATAATAAATAATAAATAATAAATAATAAATAATAAATAATAAATAATAAATAATAAATAATAAATAATAAATAATAAATAATAAATAATAAATAATAAATAATAAATAATAAATAATAAATAATAAATAATAAATAATAAATAATAAATAATAAATAATAAATAATAAATAATAAATAATAAATAATAAATAATAAATAATAAATAATAAATAATAAATAATAAATAATAAATAATAAATAATAAATAATAAATAATAAATAATAAATAATAAATAATAAATAATAAATAATAAATAATAAATAATAAATAATAAATAATAAATAATAAATAATAAATAATAAATAATAAATAATAAATAATAAATAATAAATAATAAATAATAAATAATAAATAATAAATAATAAATAATAAATAATAAATAATAAATAATAAATAATAAATAATAAATAATAAATAATAAATAATAAATAATAAATAATAAATAATAAATAATAAATAATAAATAATAAATAATAAATAATAAATAATAAATAATAAATAATAAATAATAAATAATAAATAATAAATAATAAATAATAAATAATAAATAATAAATAATAAATAATAAATAATAAATAATAAATAATAAATAATAAATAATAAATAATAAATAATAAATAATAAATAATAAATAATAAATAATAAATAATAAATAATAAATAATAAATAATAAATAATAAATAATAAATAATAAATAATAAATAATAAATAATAAATAATAAATAATAAATAATAAATAATAAATAATAAATAATAAATAATAAATAATAAATAATAAAACTTCAATGCTTTATGACGAATTGCATTTAAGATCACAGAAGGAATCTGATGGCAGACGAGAAATGTAATTCTCGATCCAACACAAAACACTGACGAGCCACTTTGGAACATGAAAGCCCTGTACAGAAGCACCAAAGCTTGCCGCCGCAAGTGTTATGCCCCTACCAGCAGAGTATTAATAGAAACATTTGGCAAACTTCTTATTGTTATTCCTTTGGGTCCATTTGGTCGACTCTATCCTGGACAACAGGCGCCGACCAGGAAGCCGCTCATTTTGGGGTAAACTCTCTCGGATTTTTCGTTTTTTGCTGATTGCACTGAAGTTTTTTAAGCATAACATAGAGCTACCCTGAAGCTTTACTGATAGAATATTAATTTGACTGGTTTACTTAACACTCCGCTTATGTCCTAGGAGCTAGTTGTTATTTTGGCGATGAGTTGCTGGCATCGAATCGTATGGAACTGATATGTCACCAGCAGACCATCGTAGTGTGTCAACGCTCATTCATTAGTCTCCTTCAATTATGTGCCAACTAATATGCATCAATTATGACCTGTCAATCAATTTGCTCGATAATTGACCAGTCTTCAAGCAGTCACGGGGTATCAGGACCTTAGCCAGGATCATTAAAACGCTGGTTACAAAAAGGCACGTTTTGTTTTAAAAGTAATCATTACACACTTTTCAGTGGGCTCAATTTTCGGCCACCCTCGTAAACTTTCAAAGTTTCCAGCGAGTCACTAGCGTTTCTGTGTTAAGGAAATAGGTACGGCGGGAGTTTAATATGAACATCCAACGACTTCTGGCATTTTATTTTCTAAATTCTCAGTCACACTTCTTAGAGGGCGATAAAAACCGTGAACTGTCAGATTCACTAGTGTTTGTAGTTGAAAACTTCTTCACGCAGCGCAGTTCCTCGTTCGTTTTTGTCCTGTCGTGTGAACGCCAACGCACAATGAATTTTTTCAACGACCTTTTACTTGAGCTCCTCCATAGCGCTTGGGCAAGTTCTAAGATTCAAATTGAGGTCAATAGTGAAGTTACCGGCCCATCTGGTCCCGGCGAAAGGATGTTCAATCTCTTGTTGGTGGACTCGTGGCAATCGTTTTTGTGAGTTCCGAGAGTGTGGATCATGAGTGATTTGGTGATGTCAGTTTTATTTTGACAGAAAAATCGATCCAGCCTCGAAGGTCGCGAGCTATGACACAAACGAGTTCTACTTTGTTTTTCTACAGAGTCGGGAAAGCTCGCTTGCCGAGGATATTCAGAAAATTTTCGAATACTGCTGGCAACACTACATCATAAATGTGAACCTTCAGGTTCAAATGGCATCGGGAGACATTGTCATCTTTACGTACTTCCCCTTCAGTGCATCGCATTGCAGGAAGGTCGTTCCGGTCGAGATTAATCGCTTTCAAAATGGCACAATGCTCGATGGCAACTTGTTCCCTCCGAAAGTGGACAATATGTTTGGGTGTCCTGTGAGAGTTGCCACCTGGAGTGTGCCGCCTTACGTGTCGTTGGATCTTTCGAAGAGTGGCCGCGATTCACTGGGTGGTTTCGAAGGTAGTTTGCTTGTTCAGCTCAGTGAGAAAATGAACTTTACCATTGAGGTTCTTGTCCCGCCAAACAACGAGCAAAGAGGTGTTATAAGTGGCAACATAACAACTGGGGCTGCAGGAATGGTAAAAATTGTAACAAAATTTGGATCAGACAAAAACCGAACTTTCTTTTTTATAGCTTAAACGACGAGAAGCAGACCTCAGTCTTGGCTCCTTTTGGCCATCCCAAGATCGAACCCGAATTTTGACTTTATCGGACCTTTACTATCAGGTGTCAAATGAAGCAGTTTTTATGGTGATTTCCTCGTATTATTCCCCCATCCAGGCGCTGTGGTTTCCATTCAGCCCTGAAGCCACGGCTGCATTGATGGCAGCGTTTGCTCTGGCATTGTTCGTGCTCTTGGGTCTGTCCTGGTTTTCCCGACGATGCTTTTCTCCATATGTGCACCACCCAAATATTTTCCTCAACTACATTTCCTGCACCCTGGGTCTGTCCTCACTGATCGAAACAAGACGCAACTCAGCAAGGATATTCGTCACGGCTTGGATGTTGTTTGCTTTGGTCATACGAACCGAGCAGGGAGCAATTATTTACCATTTTACCCGGAACAACCTATTCAGACAATCACCCAAGACTCTCGACGATCTGATAAGGTTGAACTATAAGTTTGCCCTAATGCCCACCTCGTATGCAGCCTTTGCCGAGACGTCGATTTTCACGGACACCGGTCTCGGTCACATCATTGTGAATGACTCTTATAGGGGCGGAATGCTCAAGTATTTGGAGGACAATCAAAACGCAAGACTGTTTTGCATCTCTCCGATTGAGTTCATTTTGTATACGCTGGCAAAGGCTAAAAAATTTGGTGAACTCACAACCCTTAAGAAATCGTTTTTGACTCAGAATTCGTGTATATTTTTTACGAAGCATTCTTTCCTGGTCGATCAGGTTAATTCTTTGATACAGCGAATAAAAAGTGTCGGCTTACTGGACGCCTGGGTTAAGAGCTCAATTGATTGGTCGTATACGGTCGCGAACAAGCCACCAATGGAAGTAAGCATCGGCCTGGAAGAACTGCAGACAGTTAACTGCTTTTGTGGCCTGATGTTGGTCTTATCGTTTTTTGTGTTTTGCATGGAGCTTTTATCGATCAAGATGACACTTTTGAGGGGTTTTCTATAGCTCGATTAGGAACTTAATAAAACTTGGATTTGGCAATAATTTTTGAAACTTTTTTTTTCCATATTTAAAATCGCCCCTTTTTGCCTTCAGTGCAATTTACTTTCCCAGTGAGAAAAATTTCAATAGGGACGCTACAAAAGTAGATTGACAGGGACAGCAAACAATGCCATATTTTTATGCGGGTTTTTGATATTTCTCTTCAGTAAGGTTTGCCATTTCATGACGGAAATATATACGAGCCAACAACGAGTCAAAATTATGAAAAATTTACTACCGTAATTCGGAGTCAGTGGGCTCAACGTTGTGACGTTGTGTCGTTATAATCGTCCTAGCAGGTCAACAATTAAGCGTCCAGCCGCTTGGCCGCCTCAGTCGTGCGATTGGACGCCGTTAGACTATTTCCTGTGGGGCTAATTCAAGTCTATGGTCTATGCAAACCGTCGAAAATTGGGTTCAGCGACTGGACTTCTACAACCGTGCCCGTAGTGGCCTTGAAAAAGAAATCGAGTTCCATAATAAATGGCATCGAACGAACTTTCACAGGAATAAAAAATTTCACTGATACCCAAAACCGTTTTTGTTTTATTGGAAAAAACTTTTGTAGAGCTCTTATAGAAAAACCCGATATTATTCAGACTTTACGATTTTATTAACTCCAAAATGATATTTTAAAGTTACAAAATTCTGTCGTTTCTCTCACCTCCGCGTGTTCAAAGTCTGCCCTTGTCAAATCGGTTTATCTGTCAGATCTTAGTTTTTCTTCTCTTCCGGTTGAGATAACTCAGGGCTGTTACACCCCTTATTCAATGCGTCCTTGAAAGTGTCGTTTCTAGCAGAGAGAATACTGTGCAATACCGGTGAACTTCCCCCATCTTCTCTGCGTAGAAGAAATCTCGCATCTTCGTTAAAAAGAAGCCTGCCGCGTAAGACTTCGACAATTTGGAAAAAAATTACAATAAAAAAATGTATCCTTACCTCGTTTTTTTTTCAGCAGAATTGAAAATTCTTCCCTTTTCGAGGCGATAGGGCTGCTTAAAGTTTACATCATTTGAAAGGACTTTTACGAAAGAAGATGAATTCCATAAATGTTTAGACAAAGAAGGACTTTTCATGTTCCGCGTAAAGTCAATAGTTCTTTGAATTTTTTTCAACCACGAGCTCACATTCTTTGTCTTCCATCGTTTCGTCGTTTTTTTTCTCCACGGAAACTTTTCTATGCATTTTTTTTTACCAGAATTTCACCGCGTCTATTCAACTCCTGTTTGCTGCACAGGTCGTGTTTACAAAGAAATACTTCCGCGTAGCAGCTTCATTAACCTTCGTTGCGAATTGGTTTCCATGGCGAAAAAAAGCTGAAATTCTTAAAATTCATTCCGAAAGTACACAGCTCGGAAAAGAAAAACCATGCAGTGGTCTGAATAGCACGCATTCAAGCAAATATGTTTCCCCACGGGCAACATGAGAGCGTTCAACCGCCAACAAAATTTTACTCTCGTCCATATCCGCCAAAAAATAGAGACCACCACCAGCCCCCTGTGACTATGTGTTCATGGTAAAACTTCCTCTTCCACAGCGAACAGTGCAAACAAATTTAATAAACCAAGCAGAACACATGTTTCGCAGATTGCATACCCGACTAACCGACACGGGTGGGGCGCGCCTTGAAATCAGCCAAAAAAAAACCTTCGTTCTCGTTTAATACACTGACTGCAAAGAGAAAAACAAAACAACAAAGTAGAATCTAAAAATCCATACGACCAAGGATTTACCTAACCTGACAGTTGGATACAGCCCCTCTGTGTTGCATTTATGCATGTGCACGACACGTGTTGCGCGGGTGAGTTTTGGGCGGATGTCGCTTACACAACAAGCACACGGTATCGACCATCATCATGATAAAGTATCATCGTGTTGGGCGCAAGGATTTCAATCACAGGGCGTTACAGCAGAGCCCATCAACGTCTCAAGCCAGCAGCACACACATGTGTGAGATATGTGCGAGTACTTCACCTTTGACAGCATTTCGGATGAGCCGTGTGAGCAGAGCACGACCCTGAATATTGGTTTGAATGGGCTCAAGTTAATGCAGGGCCTAGCCAGAGGAGGCATTTTGATGAAAAATATATCGCTGTTCTTATATGTGTGACAGCGCTGGAATGCATATGCGCGTCCCTTTGAAGGACGAAAGCCTCCACGGCGAAATGCAATTACGAGTGCAACGCGGTGTCCTGTGTCAAAAGATTTCTTTGAAGTGCTTGCATCGTATTGTTTATTGTTACGTTGCAAAGGTAACGAATAGTGACGCGTTGCGAGTTCCTTTTTTTATCAGGCTTCAGCCGTCTTTTGGAAGGACGAATTCGGCTTCTTTCGCGTGTGGAAAATGCAATCAACGAAAACTTTTGTTCCCAGTGAATGGGAAGAAATTGAGTTTCTTACGGTCGGTGGGAGTCGGCACACTAGGGGCGATTCGTCGCTTTACTATCAAAAACTTTCTCAACATGAGAAAACATTTCATGGGCCCTATTAAAGCTTTTCAAAACTCTCATTTAAACAAAAGATTCTAAGTAGGGAACCAAGGATCTTTGCCGAGGCACCTGGGAAAGACAAAGCCGGGGAACTTGAAGTTAACGTAATTAACGAACGACATTTCTAAAACACTGCAAGTAACTAAATTTATTAAAAGATATGTCCAAAGCCTACACGAGAAAGCTAAAAAAAGCTGGGTCAGAAAGAGCTTCACGAGTTCACGTAGGCAAGATGCACTTCAAGACCACAAGGCAAGTGGGGTGGAAACACAAAAAACGAGTTTTGACTGATATTTGCCCTGTTAGCTCAACCTCAGTGTTTGGGCCCCACGTTGGGCGCCATTTTGGGGTAAATAACCAGCTAGGTATCATAGCAAAGGACGGCGGCTTGCTCCGATAGGCTCGGGAAATTAGGTTGAGTGAGGGGTGTCAAAAACACAAACTCAGCTGATAAGCTAAGCCATTTCAGCAGGCGCATACGGTCAAACCTTCGCACTCAACCAAGGAGCTCAATGGCCATGCCCTAGCTTCAATAATGGCACCCAACCTAGTGCGGATGAAGTTTGCTGGGCATATTACTGCGCTCCGCCATCTCTGTGCATTCCATCAACCTTTGCAATGGCCCAAAATATGCTTTTTAGGGCAGAACGGGACACTGTCAAAAGGTAAAGGGCTGAGACGAAAGGCCCTTAGCTGAAAGGGCAAGTCGTTTCCATTGAGTCGTGCTATCGTACCTTCGCTAGTGCTATCGTACCTTTGCATTGATAAGCCTCCTCGAATGAATGGCGCCCAACGCGGGATACGTTTTCGGAATACACCTGCGTCTTTTTCACTGAGAAAACTTCTATTGTTGCGAGGGGAGTTGGATAGCTTTGCCTTTTCAATAGGTGGTGCAGATGATGCACAAAAATTGAAATTCATGCGACGAGTTAAGCTCATCCAACTGAAGCATCTTGGCGCAAACGTGGTGCTGTTGACTCAAGACAAACGAAACTGATCGTTCCACAATTGAGCTGATCCAAGCTGATCAATGGCCCAACTCTAAGGTGAAATAATGGCACCCAACGTGGAGTTTTTGATGTCATCTAGGCCAAACTGAATTCTAATGAAAGAATTTTTAAATTTTTTTCAATCAACGAGGTCTCACCCCATCTTATCGATGCATATTGCCGACACCTGCAGCTTTTGGATAAATACAATGCCCGCCTAACATATGTGGTGCCGCGGAAGCTTGGCGGAACCTTCGAACTATGCCGTCTTTTGGCCGAACCCCTACTTCATGTATTGGCGCCCAACGGGGTACTGTTACGGTAAGACAAACTCAACTGATCCTTGACTTAAATCTAGAAAATTGTACAGGTTTCTTTACCTAAGGAGAGATATGAGCTATGCAATGGCCCAGCCCTTGCTTTTTAAAAAACAATTCAGCTTGATACATCTGAGGTTAAACTACTTTCAGCAATGGCGCCCAACGTGGAATTCATTATCGAAGAGTGCCCAGTGGAAATTTTAAGATGAACCAGAAAACATTCCACTGACAAAAAACCATGCTGAAGTCTCTTTCCACACAGTACTAGACCAGCCAACGTTGTGCGCCATACTTGCGACGGTTTTTGACTGGTTTGGGACAAGTACGAAGAACTTGTCACGCTGAGATATGCTTAGAAGACTTTGCTTGTTCACTGTGTGGTTCAATGAGATGGCCAACACTCTTAGATCATTCAACGAGGTTGGCCGATCCATTGCGTGATCCGAATATGTGTAGACTTTTGGCCTAAGCCAAGCCGTTAAATGGCCCAGCTCCCGCTTCAAGCAATGGCGCCCAACGTGGCGCCTTTGAGTATAGTTAAAATTAATGCCCTTAAACCAAACCAAATGGTCTAATGCCTAACGTGGAACTGTCGAAGCAAATCAAAATTTTTTTCATCCCCTTCCGCTGTCCCCCTGAAATCATCCGCAGACTTCGATAAAACTGAAGATTTCTCGTCTGTTATCGTAAGTAAGTAAGCTTACCAAGAGGTTAAGGTGGCGCTACAGTCTAAGGTGGACCTGGGCCTCAGCCGACAAACTTCGCCAGCCAGCTCTGTCTCTAACTAGCCCTCTCCAGTTTCGCACGCGAAGTTGGCTGAGGTTATCGTAAGCTGCTGGTCATCAAATTTGTAGATTTTGGACTACACTTTTCATAATGGCGCCTAATGAGGAGCTATTGATGCTTTTAAACTGAAATTAGGGGCAAAATTCTTTGGAGTCACCTGGTGGCTTTTGGACTGAACCCAACCGTCCAATGTCCCAAACTACGCATTCAATAATGGCGCCCAACATGAAGCTATTGATGTGAGCCAAACCTTCAGATTTTCGTTCCGCTTATCTTTTGAACTAAAATTTAGGGCTGAATTCTTCGGTAACAACTGCTGACTTTTGGCTTAAACCGAACGGTCCAATGTCCCAAACTTCTCTTTCCGTAATGGCGCCCAACGTGGAGCTATTGATGCCAGCTAAGCCTTAAGATTTGCGTTCCGCCATTCTTTAAGCTTGAATTTAGGGCTAAATTCTGTGGTCAGCACTGGCGACTTTTTACCTGCACCCACCCGTCCAATGTCCCAAACAACGCTTTCCAAAATAGCGCCCAAAGTGGAGGTATTGATGTCAACAAGCTTTCGGTCCGCCTTTCTTTTCAACAAAAATTTAGGGCTAAATTCTTCGGTGACAACTGGCGGCTTTTGACCTGCCCTCAACCGTCCAATGACCCAAAACACGATTTCCAATATGGCGCCTAACGTGGAGCTATTGATGCCAGCCAAATCTTAGTGATTTCCGTTCCGCCGTTCTTTTAAACTGAAATTTGGGTCGACATTCTTTGATGTCAACTGGCGGCTTTTAGACTGATCCCAACCATCCTATGTCCTAAACTATGCTTTCCATAATGGCCCCAACGTGGTGCTGGTAAAGTTACCTGAACCTTTCGAGTCGTGTTCCATTCCTTTGTTCTGTACCAAGGTAAACAATGGCAAAACCCATACGCAGACCCATTTTCTACGTGCCTATGTCTTTTTGTGCTAAGCCGAGTCAATCCACGTTGGGCGCCACTTTTGAGTTCAGGGCTTGGGTCATTGAACAACTTTGTTCAGTGAATAAAAAAGGCATCACACTGATATGGTCAGCTTACCTTGTCGGTTCAATGAGTCTGGCTCGTTGTTATACGTGGTTTACATGACTTAAGGCTCGGATGTTTCTATAAAAAAAGGTTCTGGGCTTTCTGCAAACACTTTTTTATTATTTCACACCTCATTTTTTCTGTCTTAAAAATTATGTTCAGAGTTTTGAGTGGAGGAATCACTCGGGGTCTAGTATGGAAGTCCTTTGAAGAGAAGAGCTTTGTGTCGAATGCTGTGGGAATAAAAGGAAAATTGTTTCTTTTTGGCTTGAACTTGAGCTTTGTGCCGAATCAAAGTGGAAATCAAAGGACAAGAAAGGATTGTCTTTTTTTAAGGGAAGGAGGATCCATGGTATAAGAAATTTTCAGGTTCCAAAAAATTTAATCAACAAGCAGTAGAATTTTCTATAATTCGAATCCGTGTTTAATAAAATTCAGTTCCTTTAGCTCCATGAATTTTTCATGCAGCTTTTATAAAATACTTCTCCGAGTCTTTTAAGTATTCCCTCTGCAACCACAGACGCACACAAACAAAATTACACACGTTACTAACCTTTCAAAGACGTATCCTTCCATTTTTAATGCTCTTAATTCAATTTTAAATTCCTAATATCACCATTAAACCACAGTCAAACGCATCACTGTCAGCAGCACCAAGGCGACACACTCCATTCATGTCAAGAAGCCGCCGAAGCAGTGATTCGATTCACTTTTCATCGCAACATACAATCCTTTTCTTGAAAATGTTTTAACCCCGGTTTTTTTTTATTTTCTCTAAGATTTTGTGCACTAGCAAAATCTTTTTAAGTCATGAATAATTCAGTGAATGCCAAATGATATTTAACATCGAAAAATATAGAAAAGGATTCGCACCATCAGAAGGATACACTGGCTGCTGTGACGACACCGTGCTCTATACACCGACCACAGACAGTGTTGGTTGCCATTATGGCGCAATCGAAGGGAATAATTTTTGCATTTGCACGTACAACGCGAATACTAGGGGATGGATGGGTAGTGCAGGACCTTATTTCGTCGGGATGTGTGTGTATGTTTTGGGAGTGGGTTCTGGGAGGCCCTTATTAATATTTATGAGTGACATGTGAAACGCCAAATAAATTAAACAGGATCAGTGCAAAATGACAGGATAATATTTTTTTTGCGTAACCAGGTTACCCGCAGAGGGAATTTGGGGTTGCGGATTTTTAAAATCAACACTCAGGTTCAGTTTTGTCAACGATTGTTGACATGATTTCATTCAATTTTAATATTTTTTGAAGATGAAGTGTTAGTATACTCGTGGCTTGGCATTAAACATTTTGAAATCGATGATAAGAGCCAAGACACGGTGGGTGGGTACACAACACACAAATTTTTTTTGCATCCCGATGTCATGTGATGAAATCATGATCACCAACGTGACAGAAATTTCAATGTCTGGAAAGCTGCACTCCGTGACGTAGTTTGCAACATTAGGTGCGGGTAAAATGTCAAATCAGTTTAACTATAATGAGTCCAATTTGCAGTAGTTATAAGATCACATCCTGCAATAGTGTTAAATGGGCGTCGTAAAATGGCGATGAAATCCAAGTGGATAAGAGAAAAAAGACATTTTGCATGCAAATCGCTCTGATTACCATGAGAAGAAAATCAGTTTAGAAGACAGAAATTAGCTTTTGATACTCGATGGATTATAGATTTTATCTTTAAAGTGACTATACACTTGATTTTATAGCACCTAAGTACACTCTATAAGAGTCCATCGTTGTGGAAAAAAGCCACTTCGTTCATTTCGGGAGAGTCATTTTTCCATGGGCATTTGGCGGTGTTCCAATTTGAACATCGTCTATTTTTGAGGCATATTTATAACTTAGTCTTATAAGGAGTCTTATAAGAGCTAATTGTATTCTTGTTATAAGAGTGAAGCGCTATAAGAGTGATACTCCTTTAAGGAGAGTGCTGCAAGTTCATTTTTGGATCTTTTAACAAGAAGTTGTGCTCGAAGAGTATCAAGATCGTTACAAGAGTCTTATAAGAGCTGTCTTGACGTTTTTCTTTGGCTTCTTGTCCCCAGGTGATAGTGCGCGAAATTTCGGTAACGTTTTTGTAATTAATTTACTGCACAAAAATTTAAGCTACAACCTATCCAGCAACAATCCTACCTTTCTACATATTTCTAAGCTCTCCTGATTTTTCAAGTAAATTAAGGAATGCCCTTAAATTCCTCCCCAAAATCCACCATCTGGATGGGCTTTCCTGTGGAATTCAACTTAGGTCATGATTTCAAAAGCACAAATTTCTCAACCTACCTCAACCATCAGCAGTAAAATGTGTTACAAACCTGCGCATTCACCCCAGAAAGAGACACGCTCTCCGACGAGAAATGACGTCATACACTGCTACCCAAAAAAGCTCTCTCACCCTTTGCCATTACAGCATTACACCAGCCACTAACGAGCCAACGAAAATCCCTTTTATTCCAAATTTACCTCTTTTGTGTCTTACAAAGCGTTTTCGTGTGCACACACTTCAAAGTCATTTTACGCGGCCGTCAAACGAAATGCCTCCAACAATATCCACCCAGCAAGCCCAAGGACGTTTCCTTACATCAAATGGATGGAAAAAAAACAAACTCAACCCCCAGAAAAATAACAACAACTCAGCGATTAAACTTCATTCTTAATTAAGAAGAACTCACGGCCGGCGCGTTGTGCAACTCAAGCAAACCACCCCACGCCACACAACTCTCGACATCCGGCACCGCACCCTCCTTGAATCCTTTCTGAGTAGATGCGCGATGCAATTAAAGTATTCGACATCCTTGCTGCTTGCTGGCATCTAATTATTTCGTTTTTGGGGGCGGGTGAAAACTTTTCGCAACATAATTTGCATTGGCGCAGCAAGAGTGTGTACCGCACACACGGTCTGATGGCTGGGGTGCCTCCGGAATCCAAGCTTGTTGACGTACGACTACGAGACGAAGAACAAGGAGTGTTGTTTGCGTGTGGCAATGGAGCACACACACATTTTTTTTGGTTTCGTCTCTCCGAAGTTCCTCTTAACGCAGCAGGACGAACCAAACAAGTGGTGAGCGGGTAAAAGTATGATTTTTGCAGCATTTTAGCGGGATTTGCAATGCAAATTGGGGGGTGTTTACTGTGAATAGGGGTGTGTGAAAGTCGCTGGGAGTTTAACCGTTATGTAGTGTATTTGATTGTGTTTTTATTTACCCTGCAATAAAAGTTAATTTTCAAATGCTGACAAGACGAATGACATTTGGCTGGTGGCGTCATTAGTTTATTGTTTTTTATATGAGGAGGGGAGTAACGTGATACAAAGAAATTTCATGAGGTGAAGGGTAAACTAAAGTGAATGAAGAAAGAGATTTTTTTTTTTTTTTTTTTTTTTGAATACTAGGATGGACGGAGACTAAAACTCCAAAATCTTTCAAAGATACCAATACGCCCACTATAGCAGGTACATAATACCGAAGTAGCCGATATTGGTTATGCCCGATTTCCACGTGCTAAAAAACCACCCATTTATGAGAGACACTATGAAACTGCCAGAACGCACTTCATAGTAGTAAATTTTCGCTCTCTCATAATACTTCTTGACTACAACTAAGTTAACTTAACAAGTAGTTTACGCTTCCATAGTGTTGATCGCATTGGATAGGTTGCTTTCCAGTGAATGCACCTACTAAGCCGTTCATTAATGCGGCTTCACCCTACGTCGCTAGATCGAAGGGTCTTGTTCTTTGTAGTCGTCGCTCGTTGTTAACATTGTTAAGAGTCTCGTTTAGAGTACGGATCATTTCATTGTTGCAATGAACATGAAGGCGAGCATTAAGCTTTCGAGCGAAGTTTGTTACTTCTTCGCCCACGGTAGCTATTCCTAAATCTCTGTGAATATCGCTATTCCTAATATACCATGGAGCATTCACAATTGCTCTTAGTGTTTTGTTTTGGAAAGTCTGCAACATGGACATGTTGCTCGGCTTGGTACAACCCCAAAGTTGTATACCGTATGTCCAGGACGGCTTTAACACCTGTCTGTACAAGAGCAGTTTGTTATATGTGCTTAATTTCGAAAATCTTCCGATAAGCCAATACATTTCCCTGAGCCTAATCTCGAGCTCGTCACGCTTCTTCTTTACGTGTGGTTTCCACCTTAGTTTAGCGTCCAGTGTCATCCCTAGATACTTCGCTTCATTTGCATAAGGTATTTGTACAGAATTTATGAACAGAGGCAAATTGTTAACCCTTCTGTAAGTGAAATTCACATGCGTAGACTTGTTCTCGTTAAGAGCGATTCGCCAAGTCTTCGTCCAGACACAAATTCTGTCCAATGCTCGTTGGAGGTTTCTCGTTGATGACTCGACTGATTCACCTGTTGCCAGGATGGCCGTATCGTCCGCAAACGTGGCCACGACTGTCTCGTCATCTAGAGGTATGTCTCTTGTGTAGAGCAGGAACAGGGTCGGACCGAGGACGCTTCCCTGGGGTACGCCAGCCCGAATTTGCTTGAAACTCGAGTATTCACCACTACACCTAACACGAAAGAGTCTGCTTTCAAGATAATTTTCCAATATTTTAAACATGTCTTCCGGCAAATTTTGCCGTAGCTTATATTTCAAGCCCTCGTGCCATACCTTGTCGAAGGCTTGCGATACGTCGAGGAAAGCACTTGAACATATTTTTTTCCCTTCTAAGGCTTTTTCAATTTCATGCGTTATTCTGTAGACTTGATCTATTGTGGAATGGTTAGGTCTGAAACCGAATTGATGATCCGGGATCAAGCGTCTTTCTGCAATTATTGGTTGTAATCGCTTCAGCAGAAGTTTCTCAAATACTTTCGATATTATCGGCAGAAGCGATATGGGCCTATAAGATTTTTTATCATTTGCGCATTTCCCCGGTTTAGGAACCATAATGACTTCAGCAACTTTCCATTGTCTTGGAACGTATAGAAGTCTAAGAGAAGCGTTTATCATATAAAGTAGCTTGACTAATGCCTTTTTTGGTAGCTCTTTTAATATTTCGCCAGTGATCAGGTCGTAACCCGGGGCCTTATTATTTTTAAGTTTGCTAATTGTCTGTCGGAGTTCAACTAACGAAACTTTTTTCATTCTAAAGCTACCAGGTTCCCCGTTGTTGTTTAGAACGTCAGCCAACGGCGGACCGTCGAAAGGCTTGAATGTTTCTTCTAAATGTTCAGCGAACAAATTCGCTTTCTCTTTGTCTTCTCTTGCCCATTCGCCGTTAGCTTTTTTTATTGGTGCCGAGTGGATTATAGGTTTCTTGATATACTTAACTGCTTTCCACAGCGAGTAGTTTGAGGTCCTATCCGCCGACAAGCCTTCAAGGTATTCAGTGGTCTCACGATTTTTAAGATCTTGCAACATTCCTTTCAGTTTGTTAGAGAGGCGGTTCAATAGGGTTTTGTCTGGGGGGGCCCTCGTGCCTTGCCATCTCCTACGCGCTCTTCTCTTTTCACGAATCAATTCTTCGATTTCGAGCGGATATGTTTTACGTACATGCCCGTCGGTGCTAACTGCGTTCTTTTGGGACGAATTGTTGTTCCAAGCAGCGCTCTGAATTGCTTCAATGAATTTGTCAACTGCGGTTTCTAACTCGAAAGGAGTTTTCAATGGCACATTCAAGCCAACACCCTCCTTACAGTCCTTTCTGAAAGCGTCCCAGTTCATGTTTTTGCTAGCTAATCTAGGAGTTCTTTCTATTTTCGCCAGTCTTCCACCCATCTTCAAGATAACTCCTGAGTGGTCTGAGCAAAGATCATAACACTCTTCAATTCGCGTAAGGTATTTGGGGTACCCTTTAGCGATGAAAAAATCGACAAGGTCAGGCTTTTTATTCCTATCGGTTGGCCAATATGTTGGCTTACCCGTGGAGAAAAAGTCCACCCCACGCTTCATACTATTTTTGTACAGTAATCTGCCTCTTGTTGAATTGCATCGTGAGCCCCAAAAAGTATGCTTCGCGTTAAAGTCACCCCCAATGATAAAATTGGACCCAATGAAGTCATACATACGATCAAGATCGTCTTCCACCAGTCTATATCCTGGCGGGAAATAACAAGATGCAATGTTATAATCTAAGCAGTCAATTTTTACAGAAACTGAACTGATCTGCATAGAGTCTAGCTCAACTTCTGTGTTCTTGAAGTGCTTTATGCAGTTCTTAATGTAGAGGGAGGATCCTCCTCTCGAATTTTGCGAAGGGTGATGTGCGTGATAGTCATTGTAACCTTTAAGTTTGGGTGTAGACCCGTTTTTAAGGTGAGTTTCCGTAATCATGCAAATATCAATATTGTTTTTCCGTAGAAATACTTCTAGTTCGTCTATTTTATTCAGAAGGCCGTTTGCATTCCATGTTAGTATTTTAAATAACTGTTTCATATTCATGTTCTCTTGTAATTTTTTCGAGGCTTAAACTCGAGCTTGCTCAGTTTGTCAAATATAACTTTGTTGATTTTAGTCTGATCCTCAAGTTTCTCCAAGATTACAGCGAGGATCTGAGACACTGCATCTGTTGTGGGCGATCTTGCCTTGCTTTCGTTTGCCGCAAAGAAAGAGATAGGAGCCTTTTTTAACGCCCAATTGGACCTCGTTAGAGTCTGGTAGAATGGAGCTAGGGAGTCAGGTTCAAGTTCGAAAAAATTGAGTCGCACTTGTACTAGATTGTTGTTGGTAAAAAAGTAAAATAAACAGCGTATGATTTACGTAGAGCTCTAAAAATATGATTCCAATAAGAAACAAGTGGGAAAGTGCAACGATTCGTATGTAAAAACTTCTGTTCCTCCGTGACGGATTGCAAAATTCCCTGCCCTACCAAAAAAGGAAACCGCCACGCCTCCAAAAAGGGGCCGGGATATAAAAATATAACTGTTGAATGCTTTAAACTAGATGGTTGCATACATTTGGAATTTAAACTCCGCCTTTTTAACTCAAAAAATCACTTTTTGTAACGCCACGCCCACAAAAGTGGGCGGAGACATATTCAATGCATACGACAAAGTTCGAAAATTCTAATATCTACAACTTTTGTCATATAATTTTAAGTCAAATTTCATATGTATTTAATAAAAAACAATAATTTTAAGCTAAAATCCCTTAAAAAAAGTGGGCGTGGTCAATAAAAGGGCCAAACTTTTTCTGCTACCTCAAAGAAAATTACAAACAATGTCACATAACAAAAATGAGTGCGCTAGCACCATTGTAACATATCTAAAATTTGGAAAAAGTAGTTTTTTAAATTAGAGATGGTCGCACATAGAGGCCTGTAGAGGGCGCGTCTATGGGTGGATTCAAACGATTTTCAAATCTGATCTGAAGGACTGGACTTCCGACTCACTCACTATTTTTTATATCTCTAACTTAAGACATAAGGCCTAAAAGTTGTTTAAATACGGACGGGCGGACGGACGGACTTGGCTTAATCGATTCTCCTGTTGGTCCCATTCATATATCTAGAAGGTCTCGGAGGTCTACGATGATTATTTCGCTGTGTAACAAATTATACAACAAACTTAATATATCCTGGGTAGGTTATAAAAATGTACAAAAATATTGGGGTACCACAGGGTTGGATTTTCGGTGCTGTTCTTTTTCCTTTTTTTTTTTGGATTTATTCTCAGCAACACCTCTTGAACTTAAGACCTTAGCTAATAATTTAAGACACTTTTCTGTGAATGAAAATTTGAAAAAGTCGATAGTACGATTACATCAGTTCGATAACACCACCTTTATACCTAAGATTGGCAACCTTTTTCGAAAACGTTTACTTTTCTTTAAAGCACTGTTCAACACACTCCTGATCAATAAATAATATTCGACATAAATTCACTTTGCCAGAGACAAATTGCTAAATCATCGGCATTTGGTGTACTTCAGGGTTGGATGTTAGGTGCTCTTCTTTTTTCCTTTTTTGCATTTATCGTCACCAAGGAATTTTTGAACTTATAGCCTTAATTGCTAAGTAAAGAGTCGACTTGTTTTGCTCTTCCTCGCCAGGATTTAATTGTTGAATAAACTAAATCGATAACACGACTACTTCAATTCGATAACACTACCCCTACTCGTAACATTGACAACTTGTTTTGAAAACGTTTACATCTATTCAAAGCACTGTTCAACATAAATAATATTCGATATAAATTTGCTTTACCTGGGACAAATTGCTAAATCATCGACAATCGATCGTTTATCATGAAATTGTGTTTTTATGGCTGCCTAACATTTTATTTACTCAATTACTCAGGCCGCCACGAACCGCCAAGGACACAGATACGTGGCACCTAGTGTGGGATATTACTATTTTATTTATTTTTAACCAGGACACACACACAGACGCTCGATTTCCATCGTTACTTGTCATTTATTGGTTCCGGCAAATAAGCCCGTATTTGAATACAAGTTCTGGGGGATGAATTTAACCCTACACGAGGAATGAGTGTCCTTAAACGGGTGGCAAAACTGAACCATACAGAGATCACCAGTTTTAGACCCATCCGAGAAATGTCCTTCCCTGTGTGTGTGTGTGTGTGTGTGTGTTGGAGCGACCAAATCTACCGCAGGGGTGTTACGGTGATAATGCATCAAATCCATTTAACCCTTGATTAATGTGCGGCGTATCGAAACCGATTTTAAGGAAATGGATAGCTCGCCCCAAATGGATTTTCCGCCTCCTTATTGTTTGGAAATTATTACACGGAAGTGGTGGGTATATCTAATAGTGGCATGGCGAATGTTCGTGCTTGTGACATCGTTAGATGCGATTTATAGATTTACGACCGACATACAGAGATCGAAATTCAACAAGGGTCGGTCCGCCCCGGTCGGTGCTCGGTGGTTTGAAGTTTGCCCAGGAGTGAGATATCGATTTAATATCTTTATTGGTTATTGGTTTGTGTGATAAATATTTTATTATATTTACGGTGAGCAGCACAGGTCGATTGCCAATTGTGTGTGGTAGGTATGTGGTCCTGAAGGAAGAGAGATAGGAAACCATGTTCTGATTTTAAATGGACGTTCAATGGGGCATTAAGCTGAAATCCGAACAAGTCGGGAAAAGTTTTGCGCAAAGACAGAGGTGAGTGAAGTTGGCATTTGACCTTAGTTCGATGTCGGTTTGGGTGAATCCTCTTAAGACCGATGGGGATCAGATGATTTTATTACCATTCATAGCCGGTAGGTGTCCTTTATTATTATATCTCGAAGTATCCTCATATCCTGAAGCCATGTTGCAGTTGCTAAGCACCTGAAGTGATACCAGGACCCATTGTGTGTCCAGTTCCGATTGAAAAACGTGGGCCACCATAACATCACCAGCATTATCGACGCAGCAAACATCGATTTTATTTTGAAGCCAAAATTGCTACTGCTACTTTTCCTGCAACGGACGGCCAATATGCGGCCTGGTACTGTGAACGGTCTGGTGTAACAAAGCAATATCCACAAATTACGTGGATGAATAACGTATCTCCTAAAACAATTCCAGTCCAATTACCATCATTAACGTCAGCTTCAAATTGGGGTTTATCAGCCCTCAACCGGCTATACGGGGATCTCGGTGATATGGGTGCAAAGTACAGGACTCAGCGCAAGAATACACATTGCTGTGGCAGCCTTACCACAGTGTGGAGGTGGAGTGTGGTCAACTACTACTATTTCTAGTGAGATTGGTGCTTTCAGCATTGTATTTCGTTGGCAGGGACCGTTGAGAGTGGCGTACACGCAAAATTGGTCTTTTAAATGCCAGCGAAGGCAAGCGAAACACACCGCGATTAACTAGTAATGAGCTGAGAGTCTGTTTGGCAAGAAAATACACGATCTTTAAATTTGGGAAGCCCTCATGAACTGCCTACACAAGTAGTCTTCCAGATGAAATCAAGCACTTAAAGCTGAAAGTCCTTTAAGGAACCTTAAGGAGATTTTCACTACCTCACATTCGGCTTCATTTTGAACAGTGCTTTGCCAACGCAGCACAATTTCACTACAATGACCTTTCACTACACTGAACTGGTGCCACTACCCATTTACTCTACTCTCACTTAGATCAACCTCATCACACAACAGTGCTCCGCCACCACAATCGTACCTCCTTCTTCCCACCAACATGAGACTGTCTCCGCGACTGTCTCTGCCTTGTTTGGCAATCTACGATTAACGGTTCTTACACGAATCTTCCTAAGATCAACACACAATAGTCCTTCGCTCTCGTGTCTCTGCAATGAAATCTCTGCAAAATTTTTCAAAAGTTTTAAAAATCAAATCGACACTACCGTCATGGGGCTGTCTGAAAGTCCCGGGCACAGCAGTGCTTCGCTCCACCATCTTCAATATTGTTTTCTCATAAGAATTGTTCAGTTTTCATTTTTTGGCATAAAAAAGCGAAGCAAATCCAATTTTAACACACAGCAGTGCTTCACCACCAAGACCTTGTTCTATATTTCTACAATTAACTACACAGAAGCACTTTGCCAGCACAAAGTTGCCTTAAAAATCCACCACACAACAGTGCCTTACGTCCATCCTTTAAAAATTTTAATAAATAAAAACTCTTTCGCATATTCAATCCCGCAGTCCAGAACACAGCAGCGCTTCGCTCTGTCACGGTAATACGGTTCCCCATGTGAAGGCTCCCTAAATAGCTGTGGATATCAATAGCGTCCTTTCTCTGTAGTCCCTTACACACTGCAGTGCTCTGCCGCCACGACCACGTTCACTTATTCAAAATTCAAGTACACAGCACTGCTTCGCCCGCACAACTTAAGCAGTTCTCGGCAATAACGACTCTGGTCAATCCTGAACACGACGTTTGAGCTTGAACTTACGTCTGCCAGTACGACCCAGCATAACAGAATACAGCAGTATTCAACTTAACATAGCAAAACAGAACACTAGAAAGACAGACAACAGTGCTCCGGCGGCGCCAACGTTGTTTCCTTTATTCCACTTCATGGCAATTCTCAGCCATAACGACTCTGGTAAGTACGAATTTGCTCCGTCACATGACTAAGCATTATATAGCACAACATAGCATCACATCACATCACATAACATAACATAACATAACATAACATAACATAACATAACAAAACATAATAGAACATAACATAACATAAATAACATAAAATAACATAACATAACATAACACAACGTAACGTAACATAACATAACATAACATAACATAACATAACATAACATATCATAACATAACATAACATAACATAACATAACATAACATAACATAACATAACATAACATAACATAACCAAACATAACATAACATAACATAACATAACATAACATAACATAACATAACATAACATAACATAACATAACATAACATAACATATTATAACATAACATAACATAACATAAAATAACGTAAAATAACATAACAGAACGTGCTCAGTCATTTTTGCCTCTTTTAGTCCAACACACAGCATCCCACTCAGGTTTGGCAAAACTTGAGCAAGATGTTGACCCAACTTCTTCCCACAATATTGCTCCGGCAGAGCAGCTTAACATAATAGAAATAGCACCGCCCCGGGTACACCCACACTGTTGACTCATTTGATCCACCACACCTTAAATTTCTCGCACAACAGTGCTTCGCCAGTAAAACCTTACATAACATGACAAAGCGCAACCCAGCGTATTCCGGCACCGCTGTCGCTTCATGCATCCAAAACACACCAATACTCCGACTTTACTACACCGGCTGAACATGAACTCGACGTTTACTTAACTTCCGTACTCAACAGTGCTTCACCCGTTTGACTCAACATAACATAAAAGACCACTTCAGTGCTCCGGTACCACTCTTGCTACATTTGGTTAACAGCACAGCGGTTCTCCGCCTTTACGACTCTGGCGAAATTTTAACACGACGCGAGTTAACCTCTTCTTCCTCCACAACAGTGCTCCGCCTATATAACTTAACATAAGTGAACACAGCAGTGCTACGTCGCACAACCTTCGTCACCTCACAAAGTCAACCGCGCAGGAATTCTCCACCATTGCGACTCTGGTGAAATTTAATCTTGTTACGATGCTAAGTTGGCCTTTTCACACAACAGTGCTCCGCCCCACAAAGCTCCTCAGCAAACTAGCAAATAGCGCAGCGCTCCGTCTACAACATCGCTCCGCCACTGCAAAGCTTAACCACAGCGCTACTCCGGTCACTTGAAATTGAAAGAAAGAAGCGGAAAGTGGTCGCTCCGCCCCCACGATATTCCAAAAATACTGCACGCAGAAAACGTGCTCTTATTCTTCAAGATTTGACCCAAAATGGGAATGAATAGATGTGTCTGAGCGACCACAACGACACAGCCTTAAACTCTTCTTCCCTCTTTTGGCTTATATTCAACTCGAAATAAAAAACAACATGTCTTAAAACTTAGTCCACTTGCAGCTTCCGGAATGATCCCTCCAGCCCAAAAAGCGATTCCGAGCTCATCTTCTGACCGACTCTGAGTCTCTCATCGACCCTGTATTGAACGTCCTCTTCGAAGAATTCCTTATACTTCCGTAAAAGTCTCTCATGGTAATCAATTGCGTCCTGTAACCGACCATTAGTGCCGCCATACTCCTCAGGAAAATACTCCTGTGGAATGTGTTGGTAGACGCTCTCCATCGACGAATGGACAATGAGCTAAAAAGACGTTTCATGCATCAGAACTCAAAGCACTTCAAGCAGCTTCTTACCCTTTTCTCTATTTTTCCGCCCAGGGCTTTTTGTGCAATATTGATTAGGGCGGCAGCTTCCTTCGGGACATTAATCAAATGCAGACCCTTGACACGATACGGCAGCGCCTTTTCAGCAAACACGCCAAATTTTTTAAACCACACGGGGTCAAACTGCAGCACAAGCCGCAGCGGAAGCGATGACAGATCAATCACAGTGACAACGCCTGCAATAGCGAGGTTGTCGTCTTCATGCATCGACATATCGATCACTTGAAGATGATACTTGATCATGTCCCTGATGGAGAAGTCAGTGTCTTGGGCTACGAAGTAGCGACATAGTTTCAGACGGGGTCCATCGGGTCGCACGGGTATTCGAAACGTCACAAAGGGTCTGTAAAAGAACGGTTAGATCCATCAACTGTGAGCAAGATTCTGTCCTTACCCAAGTCTTGACAAAGTCAACGCCTTCTCGTCGACTGGCTTATCGAGAAAGATCTCTGCGGAATGTGTGCGGATTGTGTAAAAGTAGTCAATTTTTTGCTTTGCCTTCTCGATGCTATATTTACAGCCTCGCAGGAAGGTCAACAAAAACTGATCGCTGGTTCGGGCTGTCAGGTGAGGTTGCTTTTCGATCCATGTGCGCAGAGTTGCTATATCTTCGGGAATTCGACTTTCCACTTCGTTTAGCTCATCGCAAGCTTTGATTGCCAGCTCGGGGGAGAGTTTTCTCACATTTAACATTATGACTTAGTATTGACACTACTTTTGTACTATTTTATGTAACGGCTTCTGCTTCAGGTGAAGATCAGAGGATGACTGACCTAAGGTGACAAGTAAAAGTGTTTTCGAACCAGTTTTTTTTTCCATCCCAAGTGACTTTTCTCAAGACCAATTAATGCATTCCTATTCCACTTCAACTGCGCTAATTAATCTCTTGCGGTGTTAATTGGTTGTGGTAAGGTTTTGATACTTTTTGTGCATAGAAAAACGCAAAAATGGGCTGTCAAAAAACGCAGAGGTTGGCGTCTGGGGAATAAAACAAAATTCGTTGGCGAAACAAATCAAACCAGCCAAACTGGATCCACAATGCGTCAGCAGAAGCATTACTGGTCATCTCGGAGGTGGTGATCATTGGCAAGGTCGGTTCAAGGCAAAAGCTGAAAAGAAGAATTCAATCGCCATCAAATTTCTGTTATGAGAAGTTTGACAATTGTAAATCAAGTGACAGCGCTGGATACGTTCGAACTTGTCGATAAAGAACACACAAAACGGAAAGGCGAAACTAAAAGGTTGGAAGTAGCATTTCAAGAGGTGACCAAAGTCTTGTAATTTACTATAATAAATAATAAATTAATAAATAATAATAAATAATGAGCTTTACAGTTCCTTCCTTCAATTTTAAATGAAACGTCATAAGCGCCTCGTTCCTTGTCAGCCATATCGTATTTTTCACCTGACAAATCCTTTTCATTTCAGCTAACGGTGCAATGTCTGGACTAGATAATAATTAGTGTCCAGATTATACTCGCAACTATTTCGATATTTTGTCTACTTTCCATCAGCTCGTCAGCTTGTACTGTGCGCATCCATTGATGAAAGCCCTTTTCCCTGGCAATCGGGCCCGGTACAAGTCTAATTGAATCCCCAGCTGAATGCATGTTTGGTGATGATAGCTTTCACTGGATTTTGTGAAAAAAAATAATTGAAAAAAAAGAGGATCCGTCTGTCATGTCGAATTGCTTTCGCTTTGATTGCAATGCGGCCTCATTTCTCGCGCGCCTCTTTTTCGCAACACGAAAGCCCCCTAAACACACACCACCACTTCCAAACACAAACGTCCTCTAGCCCGAGTGTGTACACAAATCAGAGCTTCACCCGCGGTGTGGATACTTTAAAGAGGTTGTTCTCCCGCTCGTTACAGATGCAAAAGGCTGAGTGGAAAAAAAAGAAGGACGAGATGCCTCTACGACCCAATAAACTTTTACAATCAGCCGACACTTTGAATACTAAACAGGATTGCCAATCGGATGCACTAACTAGGCCTTTAGCGTTCGGCTCCACCGACTCGTCGATGCGGTGGTTGTGTTTGTTTTTAGTCCGCTCTGCATGCGCCACTCTACACACGTATATCCGTGTCGTTTTATCGCAATTTAAATTCCATTGGTTCGAGGAGATTAGATTTTAGGAAAGAGATCTAATTTGGAAGGAGACACAGAACTCGATGATTTTTTTTTCCTGCGAAAGGAAATCCACTTCAACTTGGGGGATCGGGATGTGCTTAACAAAGGCTGACATAGAGATCCGACGTGAGAGTAGTTAAGGCAGCAGCAGCTCTCCTCTGCAGCGTCGACTTCGACTAATTTTATTATTCCTGTTTCGCTATGCGCTACGCTGCCGTTGCGGTAGTGGTGGTGGTAGGTAATATCGTCTCGTATTAGTAGTCCTAGAGAACTCCGGCTGCCATTGCTGCTCACTCATGCAACATTTTCAAATTAAAGCTTGTAGTTGGTGCGGGTGGAATTCAAAGAGATCCTGCGAGATGACTATTTTTTTTTCCTTCTGTACTTTTCCACTCTCGCTTTGTTCTTACTAGGACTTACCAAAGGATGAATAAATCAATCTGCTTCAGTGAGGTGAAAGATTGAATTTTGTGTTCCGCTCCTGTTCTTGGGCGCGGCGGGGCGGTGTGCTGGAGGAAGGATTCCCAATGCGAAGTCGAAGTTGCAGTGAATGGTTGAAGGATGAGCTGCCTTTCGTAGAGATTTTTGCAGAAAGGTTTTGTATCCGGGATTCAATTTTGTTTTTCTTCTGCTTTTGCTCTTGAGTTAACTTTGCACGCGATTTGGGGATAAGTTATTGGGATTTTGTGTTCCACGAATTGAGGAGCATTTGAAATTGGGGGGGAAAAAAAAATTGAAAAATAGAGCTGAGGAATCTGACATTGTCAACTTGAGATGAATGCAATGGAGACTTCTAAGGGGGCTTAACCGGGTGACTGAGTCTATTCAATTGCGTTTCGTTAGCAGGAGAAGGACCTTGTCAATTTGTGCAATTATTTATGTGGATGGGAGGGAAGATTTCGGCTAATTACTTAAGGAGCCGAGAATGTTGTATGAAATTGAATTATCCTTGAGCAAGAAACAAATTTTAACGAAAAAATAAAACGAACTTGGGCCGAAAGAACTACTGAGGACTTTTATTCCCTACCCAGATAGAGATTCTACCACCCAACAGGAGTTGCACGGGATAGTCGAAACCATAACTGGAGTGCTTCAAAAAATCCTGCCCGAACAGTAGCATGGGATGAAAGAAACGTCCTCCCTGTACAGAGCTTATCAGAAGCTCTAGATCTAGAGATGGGAGGGAACTGCGTAAAAGAAGAGCTCATCGAATAGGGGACCTACAAGAAGAGCGTGAAAATTCTGAGAAAAGGGATCAGACTTGTCAAGCGGAGTTCCTGGAAGAATTTCTGCAAATCAATCGAAAAAACTACTAAATCGTCTAGTCTGAGGCAAGTTCTTCCTAAGTTGTCTTTACCCAGGAAGATCGATATTAGCTGGACAACGTCACACGAGGGAATGCTGTTCTGACCTAAACCGACTCCTACGGCAGCTCCAAGGCCACCCTGAATACGACATACTAGCACAGCGATGTCAAAGGAGGATGGATTCATATTCACAGTCACATTCACATTCACATTCATATACATATTCATATTCATATTCATATTCATATTCACATTCATATTCATATTTATATTCATATTCATATTCATATTTATATTCATATTTATATTTATATTCATATCCATATCCATATTCATATTCACATTCATATTCATATTCATATTCATATTCATATTCATATTCATATTCATATTCATATTCATATTTATATTCATATTCATATTCATATTCATCTTCATCTTCATCTTCATATTCATATTCATATTCATATTCATATTCATATTCATATTCATATTAATATTAATATTCATATTCATATTCATATTCATATTCATATTCATATTCATATTCATATTCATATTCATATTCATATTCATATTCATATTCATATTCATATTCATATTCATATTCATATTCATATTCATATTCATATTCATATTCATATTCATATTCATATTCATATTCATATTCATATTCATATTCATATTCATATTCATATTCATATTCATATTCATATTCATATTCATACTCATATTCATATTCATATTCATATTCATATTCATATTCATATTCATATTCATATTCATATTCATATTCATATTCATATTCATATTCATATTCATATTCATATTCATATAAATATTTATATTCAAATTCATATTCATATTCGTATTCATATTCAAAATAATCATATTCATAATAATCATATTCATATTGATATTCATATTCTTATTCATATTCATACTCATATTCATATTCTTATTCATATTCATACTCATATTCATATTCTTATTTATATTCATACTCATATTCATATTTATAGCTGAATATTCATACATGAATTAACTAGCAGTTTAAAATAGAGAGCTGAAATTTTGTGAGCGAGCTGAAAGCCAGCCTTTCAGATCAAGTTTGGAAATTAGTTGAATCCGCCCACTAACAGGACTGTATATGCGACCATCTCTAATTTTTTAAAATACTTTTTCCAAATTTTTGCTGTTACAATTTTGCTAGCGCATTCATTTTTGGTAAGTGACTTTGCCTAGTAATTGCCTTTCAGGTAGCCAAAAAAGTTTGGCCTTTTCATTGACCACGCTTACTTTTTTAGGGACTTTAGCTTAAAATAACTGTTTTTCAATAAATATATCAAATATGTCAAAAAATTATATGACAAAAGTTCCAGATATTAGAACATTCTAACTACTTTGTAGATACAGCATATGCCTTTAGGCCGAAACGTATTCAACCAACTGGTATAACGCATTCAACAGTTATATTTTTATATCCCGCCCACTTTTTAGAGGCGTGGCAGTTTCGTTTTATTTAGGGTAGGGTGTTTTGCAATCCGCCACAGACGGACTGAAGTTTCTACATACGCACTGTTGCAATTTCCCACTTGTTTTTGCTTTATTTTAGGTGTTAAGAAGGTTCCTGAATGGACACTGGGCTGGTCTATGTGAGCTGTGATTGGGCCCCTTAATTTTGAGCAAGGATCTTGAAGCGTCAATTTTGTGCTTTCTCTATTCCGAAGCAGGAAGAAGTATGAAAACATTAGAAAACCACCCACTGACACGCCCACCAAAGATGTACCTCCATGTCAACAACCTTTTCTATAGCTTGAGTAAGAGGGCTATATTTTTTTATCCTGTTAAGCGTCTGCAGAAGTACCCAGAAAACGTCACTGATATGTTCAGGTGGGAAACTCTTATTATATTGAATCTTTCCAGGCTAGACGAAGTTCTTAAGCGTTTTCGCAAGCCTAAATTCAGTGCAGCTCTCTTAACTCACTCAAAGATTAAGTTTTTTCGGTGATATAACTTTTCCAGCCTTAAAGTCGGCTGATTTACCTTTCTTCGTGAGTCCAATAATTGCTTCTTAGAAGATTTTTCAAAATAAAATAAGCACGCCTTAAACAGGATATGATTAAAGCAGCCTTGTGCTACTTAAGTTACCTGAAAAAGAAAAAAGAAAAAAACTTGAATAGTTTCAATTGGTCAAATAGCAGGTCAAATAACAAATCAAGAAGAAGAAGAGTTCAAACTTTCTGCAATTAAATGTATGTCAGGTAAAGTGCCACTATTGAAGCAAAACCTTGCGCCTAGCAGCTGTAAAAATGTGTGTTAAACAGAAAAATGGATATGGGAATGCATCCCTAGTCTCATAACAATAACAAAAGTTTAGAAATACTCAGCCTAACTTTCTCAAGAATAGTTCAGCTTATCACAATAAGCTTTTCAAGATCTTCCTGTAACTGATAAAAAAAAAACTAAAGCATATTTAAATGGGTCACCACCATAAGCCATCAAGACCCATTCCAAAATGCTTTAAAAACTACAAGACTCATACCAACTTGTTGATGCAAAAATCTCTCATCGACTAAGCTTTTAGCTATGCTACTCGGCATAATCCTAACCCAATAAAACTTTGTTGTCGCCATCAGTTCTCTCGCTTCCTTTCACCTCAGCCTGGGAACAGTCCGGCGCACAAGGTACCCTTACAAAAAAGGCTTTTCTCATTTTCGAAGTTATTTGAACTCCAGACACGACTTCGATTTTCCCCTCTTTTTCCGAAACTTCCCACCATTCTCCAGCATGCGGATTAGATGAGCTTCAACAGCTTCCATTGCTGTTTGGTACACATCTATCGGATTAAAAGTTTTATGCCACATGTCGTCGCCGTCATAGTGGGTATTCATATGGAGTCCACGAGTGTAGGGACTTTAGGTACTTCTTATCCCTTTATTGTTGTTATTATTATTATCTAATGGAGTTCAAGGATTTGAGATTTTTTTTTTTTCGTGTGTTCTTTGTTCGCCCTTTTTGTAGGGACGACCAGTTCTTTGTTTATTACAACGAAACGACTAGGAACATTATTACTTTTCTTGTTCTTAGACTCTACAAAGAGTCCTTTTTTCACGTCATCGCTTCATTTTCCACTTGTTTTTAGTTCCGACATTTTTGGCACGTACACCGAGAGTATACACACTCCTTCCGAGTGTTCATTTTTAATGTCCTTATTTTTATTTTTCGGGTGCCCAAAATACGATGCAGACTTTTGTGAGCGAATTTCAGCGGGTACAATGTTTTTATTGCAAACAACATCACTCATGAGTGTTTCTGCTTACGAGGACTGTTTTTATTGTGCGCGCGTCCCCTGTTGAAGGGAAAGTTTTTCAACGTCCTTCAATTTTAAATTGGATTTTCGTAAAATCCTATTTAAAGGGATTTTCGTGGATATAGCCCCAATAGTCCAGTGTGCATTAAGTTTATGACCTAAAATTGAAGACCCTTAAGTGATGGATGTATTTATTCATCGAATTGAAGGTCCCGCCACCGGAATTTTTCGGTGATTTAAGGGACGCGCTCCTCTTAAATTTTGAGGGGAGTTTGACCACTGTAGAATTATTCTCAGAAAATTTTTTTCTCAGAGACTTTTGTGGTGTTTTGAACACCAGAGCGCCCAAAATTGCGCCTCTGGTGTTGATTTTTTGAGATTTTTCAACTTTTTCTCAATTTTTAGAGCGAGTTCGAGTACTTCAAAACTGTTTTCAGACAATTTTTGGTCAGCCCTTTTTTGTTTTCAACAGAGCACCAAAAATTGTGCCTCTGGTGTTGATCTTTTGAGTTTTTCGTTGTTCTCCGAGCACTCTTAACTTTTGAGGAGAATTTCGACTACTTCAGAGCTATTTTCAGACAAATTTTGGTCAGTCCTTTTTTTGGTGTTTGAAAATTATTGAAGAGACTTCCAGAAAATTGTGCCTCAGGTGTTGTTTTCGATTACGAATTGAAGTCACCATCTTGTGTGATTAGTTTTTAACACTAACAGGACCAGTAATCATCATCATATCTCGTCCTAAACGGACCAGGTTCTATAGGTAACCAGGACTCGATGAGATATTCATAAAATGAAGGGGAAAGCGACCTTATTTCGAAGAAAAAAAACGACTAGTAAGGTCTGTCTCTAAAGGTTATATTAAACAGATTCCTGCAAAAAATTGCAAAGTATGTAAGAAAAGGGACTTGACGAAAAAACAAACCCTTTTAACTACCAGTTCAATGACCCGATAGGAAAATTTCTACATCCTATAGGAAAAACGAAGGAAACCACCTTATCGAATAGCTTCGAAGCCAATTAAGGGCAGCAAGGAAGCAAAAACATATACCAACACCCAGAAAACTGCCCCCCTACTAATACCTAATTCGTATCACTCCTCTGAGTATCGGAGTATCCTGAAGGCATTTTGTAAAGATTCATATCGAATATCATTTCCTTTGAATGGCTTTTCCCCGGCAGAGTGTGTGTGTAGGTGAATATATGAGCAAGGATATTGGGTGAATGAATTATCGGCACAGGGACACTTCAAAGTTGACGCTACATTAAAAATTAATTGCATTCGAAGGTAAACTAGCAGGTAAACTAGCAGCAGCACGGTACTATGGCGACGAAGCACACCTTGGAGAGAAATCAAGGAATAAACCTAGAATAGGCACAAAGCCTGGAGATTACTCGATTATGTGTGCGAATTCCTTATGGCCTTTAATGTGTGTCGTAGTAATTACCAAACAGGTTGACGGAGGTTGAATGGATGAATTTTTTTTCCGTGCCGCACTCGCTTTTGTGGATGAATAGGCCGATTAGGGTATGGGGTTTTTTTTTTGGGGCAGCCTTAAATAGGTTGTTTCCATGGCTTTCCGGTTATCCAGTTGATTGATGGTTAAATGGTATTAATGAGTGATTGGTGGTGCTTTGCTGGTGAGGCTGTGACATTGTGAGGCTAAGTTCTATTTCGGGTTAATTAGTGTTAATCTGTTTTTGGATGAGTTTGAAGAATCAGTTTTGTTGCCGGGTAATGGATGGATGGGGCTGGGGGGTGCACGTGCTGCTTTTGACCTTTTTAAAAGGAAGGAACCACGATTTGTACAAAGAGCTCCTGTAGGTATCCTATAGGTATGAGGAAAGTTCCTTAAAAGGGGCTTGGTAAAATATTACTGTCGCGTTGTTTCATCGAAAAAAAAGGAAGGTAAAGAATGAAGAAGCCAGAACTTCTAGGGAAATGGGAGCGAACAAGCCTTTAACAAAAACCCTGCTATTAACAGCCTATGACGATTGTAACGATTGTTCCAGCACCAGCCCTGACACGGAAGTGTTTTAACAGTTTGGCAAAGTTCGTTCAGTAGTTCAGTATTGTATTTATTTTATTCCCAAAATTAAGTGAGGCCTGCTCGAAAGCTTGCCAGAAACACCTGCCCAGACGCAGAAGCTAAATTTCAGCTCAAACTGAGATTGGTCGCCAGACAATTCCCATTTGCTTTGGTATATACCAACCGAAACTGCGACTTAATGATTTCTTCTTTGCTCCGTTCCTTTCGAATCGTAGCTTAAAACTAGTGAAGCACCTGCCCAGACATGAGAATTATATTTCCGCCAGACCCGGGAGACCCTTTAATTCTCTTGAATTTTCATCGGCTTTAATGTATTTTGTGTGGAATGAAACAGCCGTTCCAGTGATTACTGATTCACCTGCCCAGACATGAGTTTGCTTAACTTTCATTGTATTAATTTTTTTTTCAGCGTAAAGCAGCCGTTATAAGCTGCTTAGTCTTAGCTAAAAGTCCTAGCTTATAAGGATACAAGAACAGTATTAATTTTTTTCCGATTTAAGCTGCTAAGTCTTGCAAGCTAAGACCTAAGCAACTGCCCCGACATGGGATTAAATATTTTAACTAGGAATGAGTGTGAGCCTCAGTCTTGATCCAAGGAATTGGTGTAAAGTCAAAAAAGGACACACTTAATGTGTTTATATGAATAAGCCAAATCACAATCATGCAGAAGCACCTGCACAGACGTTGCAGTTATATTCGACCTTCAGTAATTTTCTGTTTTGGCTCTGGCTTAGTATAGGTCTCAACCGAATTTCCACTTACTCTAATGAAGTTTAGCCAAGATATAAACTCCATGCTTCTTTTTTAGCCGTTTAAAGTACCCGATCTTCATGAAGCACCTGCCCAGACATGAGGGTAATATTGGCTTATTTTAGGTTTCAGTGAAAATTGCCTCAACTCCGGTGTACGCCCTCCTAAATAAAAGTTTCACGTTTTTTAATTCACCAAGCAACGACATACTCGTCTTAGCAAAGCACCTACTCAGACATGAGAGTTCTATTGGAACTAGAACTGAGTGTGGACTGAAAAATTTTATTTGCTTCGGTATGTTTTCGCATAACGAAGATCTCACGTGTAAAAGCCATATCAAGATATAAGTAAAATATGGCTTTTTTTACATCTAAGTAAAAAACCTACCCGGACATGAGAAATACATTTTAGTTGAAATTGTCTGTACGCCAGAGTTGTGTATTCAATTCCAAAAAAATTAATTTTTAATATGTTCCTGAAGAGCAGCCTTAGTAGAATATTAGTGGGCCAAATGCTCAGACATAAGAATCATCCTTCAGCTTGGCCTGAACAAAAAACTAGTGTTAAGGTTCAAATGGAACCATTAGCCCTGAAGTATTTCTGTTGACATGAAGACTCAACTTTACTTTCATGTCAAACTAAGAGTCCATATTACGAACCTACCCAGACATGAGGCCTATCTCATAAGAAAGCCAAGGTTTTAAGTGCATACAAGGGAATTTCTGCCGAAATAAAGACTGTGCCGTTGAAGCAGCCCTTGATATTAGAACATCATCTTAGCCCTGGGCTAAGCATGTGAATGAGTGATGGTTTAAATGGACGTTGGCTTAATTGTCTCGGGAAGAAGATTAAACCTTCCCTTAAGCATTGCATGAAGGAGGACTAGTTTTTTTTATTAGAGTAGCACCTGCCCAGACATGAAAGCCAAATTTAATCTAGGCTTGGGTAGAGCCTAGAGTTTTGATTAAAGGTTTGACCCTGGCTAAAGACGCCGTGTAATTATCTAGTGGAGCACCTTCCCAGACCGACCTGAAATTTATGTTTGAGCTACTGACTGTGAGAAACTTCGCGTGCGAAACTGGAGACGGCTAGCTAGAGACCGAGCTGGCTGGCGAAGCTTGTTGGCTGAGGCCCAGGTCCACCCCGGACTGTAGCGCCACCTTAAGCAAGTAAGTAAGTAAGTACTGACTGTGAGGACTCGGTCAAAATCCAACTTACCACTAGGTATGCTCCCAAACAAAAAATAGATTTTAGCAAAGAACAATCTTACTGAAGCTCCCTCCAAAACAGGAGATGCAAGTGAGTGTGGCCCAGACATTAGAGTTATATTTTAACACCAACGGAATGTGGGCCCTTGTCAAGGTCGCAATACGATTTTGAAAAAAATAAATATTGTACCTACGTTCCTTTTTTGCACTGCATAGAGTAGTCGTAGTGTGGTTTAAGGGTCACGCCTACCCAGACATGAGAGTTATACTTAAGCTCCAACAGAGTGTAGGGTCTAATAAAATTTCTAATCAACTCTATTGTAATTAACTTCCCCCACTTCGTTGTGTTTCTGTCAGCATAGTGGAGCACCTGCCCAGACATAAGAGTCTTAAAGACAAACTAGGCAAAATTTCATTGGATTTCGTGTATTCCAGTCATATTATACACTTTTTTCTGTTTTTAAGGAAGAAACATTTGTACGACCTAAGCAAAATACCTGCCCAGACACGGAAACAAGATTTCAAGTTACGCTGGAGTATGCGACGCCGTTACTTTGGCGCTTTTCCGTCAAAAAAAAAATAGTATCTAGCCCTCCTTTTTTGAGTCGTTTAAGTACCCCAAATATGTTATTTGCACCTGCCTAGACATGAGAGTCTTATTTCGCCTGTGCTATGGGAAAAGTTTTAATAAAAGAAACGTTGATATCAGAGAAATGTTGTCTAAATAAGGATCCAGGGATGCCTTTTGTATATTATCAATAAACCGCTCCTACCCAGGCATCAGAGTTGTTTTCTAGCTCGGACCAATTATTGTTGGGATCCATGTTTCGTTTCCTCCGGTGTGATTCCGCTTAAATTAAGTATTTTTCTTTCATTTTGCGAAACATTTAGCAGTAATAAAGCACCTGCCCAGACATAATATTTACAATTTATATCAGATTCCGTGTGAGCCTTAGCACAAACTGGAAAAATTAGAACATTTTCTTACACTCTATGCTCTGTCAAAGCTCCCATAAATTTTATATTTCAAACTATGGTTTTCGCGGTTGTGGGACATTGTAAATTTTAAAGTTTTTCGGACTTACCGGACTTACCGCGAAATTGGTCTGATGGTGGAAGAGTATATGTCAAATTGCGAAGCGAAGGATTTTGTATACTTACCTTGACGATAAGTATGGACAACAGCTTCTCCAAGCATTCGAGGCACTTTTTTTAGGGAATTCATTCCAACCTTGACGGCATGACACATGCCGTCAAGGTTGGAACTTTATAAGTTTTGCGGGTGCAAAAGTGTTTGTTGGCTGCAATATCTTACTACATTGAAAGACTGACAACAGATAATTTAGAGCGAATGTAGAACATAAGACGATGGTCGCGAAGACATTGGGTAAGAGAATGGAACCCTGAGGGACCCCACTTTTTACAGCGAAACGGAAAATTTAATTTATTCGGCCAACTTAAGTATACTTGTTTTTCCATAAAGGGACTGATGAAACGTCATGAGCTTTGCTAATTTTGACGCATTCGCCTTTTGCTGTCAAATCTCAACACTGATGCCTCAACAAGATGTTCTTTTCCTACTTTTACAGCTCATATGTCTGGAAGACAAACAAATATTCAATTGGAAAGAGATTTGCTACATGGGTTCCTATTTTTGTGACAAACATTTGTCAAAGTACTTGTTAAATAAATTAAAAACACTTCAGAGCAAGTGTCATGAAGCCCGTCAAATATTGCAGCTCAAGAGGTGCACTTCAGAGAGACAATTAAGCACCTCTTAACAGGGCAACTTCAACTCTTATCGAACGAGTTATGGAAGGAGACTTATGGGCTGTGTATACCTTTGGACGCCTATAAATACTGACTGGTAAGATTTTATACAACGCGCTATCGATACAGGAAAATAAGTAACCAAAACGGTTATTTGATTTTCATATCTTGGCTTGAGTTTAACTCTATAAACTGAGTTGTGTTGTCATTAAAAGCATTAACCACAAGTATTGGTAAATAAAATCGCAAAAAAGCAATAAAATAACAATAAACTTTGCAGACAATTTCCTTTAAGGTCTCAACTCATCTTAGTACACATACGCAACATTTGCTCCTTAGACTTAAGCTCCCCTCTCTTCAATACGAGCTTAATCCCCTTAAAGCGATACATGTCTGCCAAATCTAGCCCCAGAGTACAGACTATACGCCCCACCACACCACAACTCGTCTATGTAACCAACACGACAAACCAAAGAACCCACTACGCGCAGTGCTTTATGATGAGAATCATTTTATGATCCGATTAGAAAATCCAGTAAGCCCAGGCTTAAGTAACAACATTTTATGATTAATTCTATCCACAGTGCCCGAGTCTCTAAGGACTTTTACTATATACCGACTCTCCTCGCAGCAGTTTGTTCGATTTTATTACAATTGGCTGGGCGCACTTCGACTTACTCTGGTGTAGATTACTCTTCAATTTAATTAAACACCTCGTAAACTGATTTATTCTATAATTTTGAGTTTTCCTTATCGGGAAAGTTGTAAAAAAAAAACAATTGATTGAGAAAAAAAAAATGCAAATTTTTTACTGGTTTTACCTCGAAGCCATCGACGTGACGTTCGGTCGTGGTATGAAACTCAATTTGATGCCACACGCGTAAATTCAATTGAAGATTGTCAAGTAAATTTTTCAGTAGAAACACAAGTTTACATATAAATATTTTTTTAATTTTAATTACATACATAAATCAGCGTTCACTGGGGACACCCAGTGAGAGGTCTGCACGTCGTGCGCGCACTACTTAAAATTACATCAATAAAACGCGGAGGAGATAACCCAATTATAACATATTTCAGCGTAATTTATTTCTGTCGCGATATTTAACGCGTTTACGCAACAAAACATATTGATTTTTAATCCATTTAAAAAAATAAAAACTTTAACTTTTTTTCGTCGTTATTACAACACCGCCATATCGTCATCAGCATCGGCTTCATCGTCATTTAACAGAATGGCTTATCTTCTTGTCCAGTGATTCTGTGTACATGCTGCCTTTGGGGTGCTGCAGTCTCCCTGTTTTTAACCTCGCTTATTATAATTTAATTCGTGATGTAGACTTTTGCTCCGAGCAGTGGATTTTTGTGTAAAAATCGAATTAATTTGGTTCAGAAGCTCATTTTAATACACGGGGGAGTGTAGACTGGTCCAAGGTTCTCTTGTTGGGGCAATCGATCTTTTGTTACAACTTTCGAAAGCGGATAATGAAATGAGGTCAAGCTCTAGAGACTATGCATTTTGTTTGCAGAAAACAATTTAACTTTAGCAACGAAAAAATATAAACAAGGGAACAGCGGGGTAGAGGGAGGGATACCCATGAAGTAATTATTTTTTAAATTATAAACTTGCAGAAAACTAGGTCATCGTTACAAGGACAATAGCCCATTTGAAGATAAAAGAGAACCGTTGATGATTTGATTGGTTGATAAATGAACGCAAATCAATTAATCAATGAACAGATCATTGGAACTAGGCAACAATCACCAACGAATCAATAAGTCAATTCATCGATGAAACCAAATTGAACACTGTCGCCACTTGTGGAAAGCCTTGTCGTCTTCCAATAGAAATTCGCCTTTAGAAATTTTGACAAACTTAGGTGAAAGAATCTCCTGGGCATTAGTCTTCTCCTCTGAGCAATATTGAAGTATAAAGCCCCCCTAGTTAAGGGTGCTATGTTGATGGTCCTGTGTGGTCTAGTGTGTATCAAGAGCTTTCTGCAATTCCTGATATTACACCCCCTTCATTCTCTTTGCTTCAACCTGGGCACACAACATTCTAACCAAGCGTACTACAGCGTCTATATTCCACTTTCATGCTTTGAATACATTTTGTTTCTCCCTTTTGTGCTCTGTACGATGAAAGTCGAAAATCTGAAACATAATTCTATGGCTTCTAGGGCTTCTTCATGTGACGCTAAAAGGAAGGTTTGATCGCCTTTGGCGCAGTCGGATGTAGTCGAAGACGGTTAAATAAAATTTATCTCTACCAATAGAGCCTGTACAATAATTTTGATCTCTGTTCCTATGTCACTTAAAAAAATAGTTATTCATTCTTTTAGTTTATTGGCGCAATCGTATTCCCTTAAATTTATGGCAGTCTTAGATATATTCAGTATAATCTCTTCTCCAGTATCACAATTGTTACTTTTAAAAATATTATTAGTAACTTTATATTTGAGTTTTACAATTTATGGCGCAGTCGTTTTTGACAAAAGTTGGCGAAGTAGTAACCTTTCAAAACAGGTTACACATTCAGTTTTATTTCTACCAGAATGTTGCTGGTGTAGCTTTTGAAGATAAATCGCCTGAAATTAGAGTTTCATTCTCTTTTATTGTTGGCGCAGTCACATTCAACAAAAGTCACAAACTTATGATAGAGGCTTATAATTCAGTATGATTTTTTTTCCAGTACCAACATTGTAACTTATAAAAATACATTAGATACCTTATATCCGGGTTTAACATTTTTCCAATTTTGGCGCAGTCGTAATTGGCAAATGTCGGTGAAGTGGTAATCTTCGGAACGGGTTGTATAATAAGTTTTATCCCATTTCGAATATCACTGGTATAACTTTGGAAAATTAATCACCTCAAATTTTATCTTCTTTTTTTTACTGGTGCAGTCGCATTCCACAAAAGTCATTGAAACGACAAACTTATGACAGAGACTTCGATATGTTCAGTATAATCTTTTTTCCAGTATCACTATTTTAACTTATAAAAATACATAAGGTAACTTATATTCGAGTTTAACATTTTTTCTAGTTTGGCGCAGTCGTAATTGACAAAAGTCGGTGAAGTGGTAATTTTTGAAACAGGTTGTATAACAAGTCCCCTTATCCCTTTTCGAATATCACTGGTATAACTTTGGAAAATTAATCACCTCAAATTTTAAACAATTTTTAACGACGAATTTATAATAGAGGCTCATATTCGGTATTCAATATCGCTATTGCGACTTTTAAAAATATTTTAGCTACCTTTTATTGAATTACACATTTTGCTTATAGTATTTTTCTGCCGGTATATTCTGAGGTCAAATCGGCGTACCCCACAAGCGGACCATTTGGAATGCAGTAGCGTAGGAGGGTTATGATCCATCACTTCAGATCATAACCTCGCGCCTAAATGGAAAAGAAGAAGAAAACATTTTGCTTATTTTTGGCGCAGTCGTAATTGACAAAAGTCAGTGAAGTAGTAACCTTTCGCAACAGGTTTTATAACCAGTTTTATCCCTATTCGAACACCACTTTAAAAAAAATTTACGTTAGAATTGAGTTTCATATTTATTTTTATTGGCGCAGCCGCATCCAGGAAATGACGTTAAAATTGCTACATTTTCGCACAGGTTTCCCTTCAGTTTGAATTATGTTCCAGTGTCACTATTATCACTTTTAAAAATACATCAGTTAGCTTATATTTCAGTTGAACCGCTCCTAATTTTTGGCGCAGTCTTTTACATAGCAAATAACTTAAGTGGTTTCCTTTCGATACAAGTCGCTTAAATCGTTTTATTCTTATTTGATTATCATCGTAATAGCTGTAACTGTGAAAAATATATCATTTTCAATTTAAGTTTTATTCTTATTATTCATTGGCGCAGTCGCATTAAGAAAATGTATCGGAAATGGTTACCCTTTGGTAAAGCTGAACATTTAGTTTGCTTTTTTTCCAGGAATACTATTGCCACTTTTAAAAATGCATAAAGTACCTTATTTTTCAGTTTTACTACTTGCGCTATACAAAACCCCCCGGGGGCTTACAGACAAATCTGCATTTAATTTTGGTGCAGCACAAATTGGTGAAGGCGTAACCTTTCAAACAGATTGTACACCCAGTTTTATCCCTATTCAAAAATATCACTGCCGCATCTTTGAAAAATATATCACCACAAGTTTGAGTTTCATGCCTTTTATTTATTGGCGCAGTCGCATCCAGAAAAAGTCGTTGAAATTGTTATCTTTTTGTAGATGTCTAACTTAGTTCGATTCCTTTTTCGAGTTACTTTAAAAATACATAAGGAACCTCATATTTCAGTTCAGCTCGGTTTTATATTTGGTGCAGTCGTATGTAGCAAAAGTCAATAAAGTGGTTTTCAGTTCGTAAAGGTTGTACAACTAGTTTTAACCCAATTTGAGTATCACTGCTGTAATTTAAAAGTTATAACAACTTATATTTAAGTTTCATTCTTTTTATTCATTGGCGCAGTCGCATCTTGGAAATATCATCGAAATGACTCTCTTTTTCGTTGCGGTTTACCGCATGTTAGATCATTTTCCAGTACAACTGTTGTCACTGTAATACATACCCAAGGTTCCTTCTATTTCAAGTAATTTTTCTTTTATTTTTGGCGCAGTCGTGTGCAGCAAAAGTCGGTGAAACAGGTTGCCCAAACCATTGTATCTCTACTCAAGTATCACCGCTGTAACTTTCATGTCACCCTAAATCTGAGTCTCATTTTTTTTATTTATTGGCGCATTCGAATCCGAAAAATGCCGTTGAAGGGTAAGCTTTCCGTTAAGTTTTACCTTCAGTATCACTTTTAAAAGAAAAATACATTGCGACTGTGGCTCTTATGTGAAAGGTAAGGTCTCATTACTGGCTGGGGGCCTTATTAAGGTCGTAGTACGGCTGAAAGATTTGACATAAAAATGGTTCTTAGTTAATATTCGACAAGAAAACATTAATAGAAAGACTTTAAGACAAGTTATATTTAAGCTTGATTTCTCATTCAGGACAAGCAGGAATAGGGTTGTCATAGCTGAGCATATGGCCCACTAATACCCTAATAGGGCCGTTTCATAGGAAAACATTAAAACTAAATCTTTTCCTAAATACATTAAAGACAAATCTTTATTCCAGATGTTTTCAACTTCAACCTAAATCTGCTTCTTATGTCTGGGCAGATGTTTAGTAGTGCTATGGCTATTGAATGCGGCCCATAAGGAATTTGAAGCCTTTATTCCAGCGAAAACATACCGAAGCAAATGGGATTTCGAAGTCCACACTCAGTTGGAGTTCAAATCTAAGTTTCATGTCTGAGCAGGTGCTTTTCTAAGACATAGTATCGCTGCATCATATGGTGCGAAATAACACTGGAGCTGTTGGGGCTTTCACTGGAACATACTACGTTTTACCCCCTCTTACTAGCTTCCGCTAACTACTACTCCCATGTCTGGGCAGGAGCTTTAAAAAGATCCATCTACGATTTCATCATGTTGCGCAAAAACGTACGTAAAATCCTCGTTATGAAGCATCATGCAACTAAATAAGACGCTGACATTGCCTTTTTGTCACCACATTGTTCAAATGTAACTGTCATGTCTGGGTAGGTGCACCATCTTTGTTTACACCCGATTAGATTCAAAAGTTTGCTATTAACTAAGAGTGCACCTCAACGTTTTTTCGCGGTGGTCCCGCAGTCATGTCAACCCGTAATAGTCATGTCAAAAGCGTAATTTTTGGGGTTGCCCACTTCATAGGATTGCCTGAATTCAGTTATGCAAACAAAAACTTAATTTGAGAAACAGGAGAGGTCCTTTTTTTCTTTTAAAAGTCTGTTTCACATTCATGATTATCTGTTAAAGAAAGAACTTAAAATACTTTAAAGCCCCAATTTGTCCGAGCCTAATCCAAAAAGTATGAATTAGAGAAAACTACGTCTTCTATTTCACTAGAAGCTACAAAGCCTGCTTATCAACGAGAGCCAAAATATCTCGCAAATCAAGTCTAGCTATAAGATTTACTCTAAGAACACCTCAAAGTTTTTAATTCCCAAGAAAGTGCAGGCGCTAAAAGTTCATAACAACCCGGTTTTTGTACGCCTTCTTGGAATACTTTTATTCTTGGAAAACTTTCTTTAAACGAATAAGATTTCGCCATGTTTTTTAATGAGCTCTCAGATACCCGACCTTTCGTGTGTGCTTCCCAACATATTCAATAATTAGCGCTTATTATTATACCTCAGGACGAGGCAGGAGTTAACACAAGTCGTGTAAACAAAATGTTTTCTTGTACAAACTAAGCACGACTTTCCTGTTAACTACATTTGAGCTGCAAGTAGCTCGATGAGGTACCTACATGAGGAAGCGAGCCTCGTTGCCATTTTGGATTAAATGAATTTCATTATGTATGGGGGTATAAGGTACCTACACACCTCCAACCTACACCACATTATTATACTTCAATTAAGACGTTTGCCGAATGCCGTCATCCTGCGCCGACCTGGAAGTTGCATTTTGTTTTCCCAGCCCCGTAAGCAATTAAAACTTTTTCAACGTCTTTTGCACTATAAAAAGGATCCACAACAGTGTGTGTACAGTACTGAGTACCTATTTGCCATTAAATGGTTTCGCATTACATAAAGTCAGTGGGTATAGGAAAGGTGGGTGGTTGTATGTGGGTCGTTTTGGTAAGCGTATGAGCTTATGCATAAGGTTAAAACGAGATGTAAACGAAAAAAAAAAATACTACAAAAGCGCACAGGATATAAGGAAGGGTAATAAGGGGTATAACGTGTGCCCGAGATAGGTCTTATTTAACAAACTTTAATTAAAATTGAATTTTTAATTCAACTCTTGGTGCAGGACTAAAGCTGCAGGCAGCGTCGGCGGCGGCGACGACGACTGATGCGGGTAAGTAATATGATTTCAGTTTTTTTTGTATATAGTTTGTGGAAGCTAGTATTCTTCCTCCCTTTGTAAGTTTTTTCTTTATTTTTTTTTTTGGAACTCACTAAAAATAAATTCACTCAAAGAAGTTAATTTGCGAAATGGATTAAATTAAGGAGGTACTGCGACGTATACTCATCATGAATGCCGGCGGGATGAGAGACTGTTTTGGTAGTTTTTTTTGTGTGTGCGGGTGAGTGTGTGGACTTTGTTGGAATGAAATGTAACGAAACGTTTATTTACTGAGTTTTTTGAATTTAAAACTTTCAAAAGGAACTTTTTGTGATTTCTAGTTTTTTTTTCTTGACTTTTCGTTAAGCGAAATGATGAGAGTTTATGACTTGAGTTTGTTTCGGGTTTTGATGGTAAGAGTAAGAGCTCTTTGGTAGCTTAACAATGACATTAAATGAGGTTGACAAGTTTGTGTAAAAGTGAATTTCTTTCGAAAAATAGGGGAACCTAATAAAGATGGCAACTCTGTAGTAGGTAAGGGTACCTACTTGAAATTCGTCCCTTAAATGGGATAATTTATCATAAGTGACACTTTTGGCGCAGTCTTATGTAGCAAAAGTCGCGAGAGTGGATCATTTCGCCAGAAGTTTTACAAAATGTTTGATCCTTATCCCATTAAAACTAAAGTGATGTTTAGAAATATTTAAGTTTCTACTTAATATTTGAGTTTAGCTAAAGTAATTTTTTGGCGCAGTCGTATGTACAAAAATTTACTAAAATCGATACCTTGCGGTAGGAGCTTCAAGTTCGATTAGATCTGTTTTCAAATAACACAGAGAAAAGTTCGAGTTTAAACCTTTTTGTTTACTGGCGCAGTCGCATTCAGTAAAATTCATTGAGAGGAAGACTTTTCTGCAGGGGTTCCTGTTCGCATTAAGTTTGATCCATGTTTCCTATTCACTATTTTGAGTTTTAAAAATACACTAGGTACCTAATGTGTGATAAGCATTCGTTTTTATCATTTGGCGCAGTCGTGGCGCAGTAAAAGACGGTGAAGTGACTTCTCATGAAGTGTCATTTATTAGGGCCTGTACAATTTGTTTGATCTCTATTTAAACATCCCAAAGACAAATTTCAGTTTTATTTATTTTATTGGCGCAGTCGCAGAATTTGTTGAAATGATAACATTTTGTTTAACGTTTATGTCCGGTTTTACCAACATTCCTATGTGCCTGCTGTAACTTTAAAACATACTTTAAGCCCCGCTTTGTATTTGGGTTTAACTCAATTTATGTTTTGGCGCAGTCGAATGTAAAAAAAGAATTAGTGAAGTGTTGACCCATCTGTACGGATTGTAAAACTACGTTTTATCCCTTCTGTAGATTATTAAAAATACATTATCTTTAACTTGAATTTCTTTCTTTAAATTTACTGGCGCAGTCGTTTTTAGCAAGGCATTAAAATGACCACCTTTTGGTAGAGGTTTACAATTAGCTTGATCCCTAATGCAGGGTTACTTTTGCGACCTTATACATTACATAAGGATCCTTACATATGAGATGAACTCAATTTATGCTTTGGCGCAGTCGAATGTAGAAAAAATCGGTGAAGTGTTAACCCTTCTGTACAGGTTGTTAGGTTGTACAACTGGGTTTTATCCCTATTCCAAAACCACTGCGGTAAATTTTAAAAATATATAACCTTAAACTTGAGTTTCTTCTTTATATGTACTGGCGCAGTCGTTTTTAGCAAGGCGCTGAAATGGTCACCTTTTGCTTGAGGTATACAATTTTTTTGATCCCTAATCGTAGATGACTATTGCAACTTTCAAAATTACATAAGAAACCTAATAATGAGTAGAACTCAATTCGTGTTTTGGCGCAGTCGAATATGGAAAAAGACAGTTAAATGTCTACTCCTCTGTACAGTTTGTACAACTCGATTTTATCCCTATTCAAAATATCGCTGCTGTAAATTTGAAGAATACATAATCTTAAATTTGAGTTTCTCTCTCTTTATTTACTGGCGCAGTCGCTTTGAACAAGGCGTTGAAACGGTCACCCTTTGCTAGAGGTAAAAAATCTATTTGACCCCCTATCCAAGATGATTATTGCAACTTTTCAAGCTAACATAAGAATGCTAATATGTGAGTTGAAGTCTTTTTTATTTTGGCGCAGTCGAAAAAAATAGTGTGCAGCTAAAGTTGGTGAAGCGTTCAACACTCAGCAGAATTCTAAAAACCAGTAAAGTTCCTTCTCTAGCATCACCATTGTAACTTGAAAATCTACACTAGGTGTCTATTATTTAGGTTCGGCTCTTTTTTAATATTTGGCGCAGTCGTCGGGAAATTGTTAAACCTACCCTACAGGTTGCGCGACAACTTTTATATATTTTGCGATATCACTATAACAGCTATTAGAAGTACGCAATCTTAAATTTGAGCTGCATAATTTTTATTTTTATGGTTGGTAGATCGAACTGTTGGTAGATGTTGTACCAGATTCATTTTTTTTTCATTTTTTAATCAAAAGTCATAGTTGATTTTTTTTTTTATTTATTGGCGCAGTCGTACTGAGCAAAATTCATTGAAATGATCACCTTTTGGTAGAGATTTTTCTTTCATGTAAGCCAGGACGTACATTTGACCTTCATTCTTTTATTTTAATCCATTTTTGATGATTCAAAACTGATTCGATATTTTCTTTGCAGATTAATGTTATGGCGCAGTCCGTAGTTGAATATGTTGCTCTCCTCAACCTTTGCCTTAAAACATAAATTTAAGGAAATGGCAGAGTCAGAAATATTAGTAAACTTATATTTTTTCGTCAATATCAGTATTATGTTCGTTTGTGGATGTCGAGACTGAAAAATTTGGGAAGCATTTGCATTTCTCGGATTGTAAAAAAGTAAGAAAATCGGTTTTGGAAAATCCACCCATTTGATATGTTCTCAGTTTTCTTTTTGAAACTCTAACATGCATTTCTTAAGGTGTTTGAGTGTCTGCTAGCCACAAAGACTTGTATTGACCATAGAAGTAAAAATAAGGCTTCAAATTGTTTGCAATTATTACTTCGGAAACAATGCAACATGGCACTGCGTCCTCAATTGGCAAAGTTAGTGTTTGATGACGACTTTCTGGGGTAACATCTTTTGGAGCAACGAGCAATCCTAGTCGTATCTCGCCCCCATATGGTTTTGTTATTTTTGAGTAAATAAAATTTTAGGCCTTAAAGGGTGTCCAACGTGGAGCACTTTCAGTTTCGCCAGAGCAACGGAAATTCTGTAACCGTCTTCGCTTAATGGCGTTTCGTTAAAAAAAGGTTTAATTTTTTTAACGTCCATATCCCTGGAGATGATTTTAAGAAAAATTTACGTTCATTATTCTCTGGGATAGGACAAAAGCCAACATAGAAGTCGGAGTTTAAGGCAAAGCTCACTCGCTTGTACAACACATAACATTCGTAGTCATATATCCTCTCGTAAAAATGAGATTTGAGGCAATATGAGCCGAGTTGGCGCCCAACGGGTGGCACTTTTAGTTTATTTCCTTCTTATTTGATATTTTTTATAAAATTCCTTGCAATCTTTTATAACTGTCTCGCTTTACATGTTGGATACTCTTATCTGTGGCTCGGTCTTTTCGACGCAAGGATAGGACTCGGGGTCCATTTAGGTAACTAGGCGTTATGGAAGGCCTCATAATCTCCTCAGTTTTTTTGGTGTTATGACTTCAGTTTCTGAAGTCTTGTGTTCAAACTCATCATTCACAACTAGGTTTCACTCAAGAGGTTCGCGATTGTTCCACGTCCTTCATTTTCCTTCCTGTGGCGGACAGAAATTTCGAGGTTTGACAGCATTCGTAAGATACGGTTCAAAAAGATGCTAAGAAAATTTGTTGAGTAATAATTTAACACTGCCAAATTGGTGCCTAACGTGGGGCATTTTATTTACTTTAAATTTCATTGTTAAAAAAAAAAAAATCTTGCAATTTCTTAAGTGGCACTAGTTCCCCGACTTCTACTGATTTTCTGCGCTCATAACCTCGTCAATTTTCGAAATTAATGTTTTCATGCCACTTTCACGAGTCACACGTGTCAATGGCACCGTAACTCCCACCATATGCGCCGTCCATTCAAAAGATGACCTCAACTCCTTAAACCTCTCTCAAAAATCACCCAAACAGGACGAACGAAAAAAAAAAATCAATCAAAACCAATCACTTTCTGTGGTTATTATAAAAACACCGCACATTCCGTTGTCTTCAAAACGCCCACACAAGACGCACAAGCCTGTTGTTTTAGTCCTTATAAAGAAGCCAGCACGTTTTGATATTCTATTTCGAATTTAAAGGAGACGTCATCTTGAGTGGAGATTTCCCCAGCTTATGTCTCTCCGGTGGCCCTCGTTTCATTTCATCTGCCATTATGATAAGAATAAAGAAACTTTCGACCAAGAGTCGTAAAATGCAAACTGTGTTGAATTTCAAGTTTTCCAAGTCAAGGAAGTCTCTTTATAATATATACCTCACCGGCAGGACAATCGACTTTTGCCTCCGTTGTTTCTCAGTCTCCTCGTTTTTTTTTTTCATACTTTCGGAATGAATTTTAAGGAATATTCCTTCGTTCTTCTCGGTATAAGTCATTTCTTCGTGTTCCTGCTTGCACCGAAACGCAGAGGAAGTGAACGATACTTACTCGTCTACTAAACCAACAATCGGAGCCCGGAAGATGAACGTTTATTTCCTCAGATTCCAATTGCATGTTGTACAGCTGAATTGGACACGAGATTTTCTCTTCTGATACTAAACAAGCAGTCTGGGTATAGATAGTGCAATAAATTCCGAAAAAGGACGACAATCCAAAGGAAGTTTTTCTATCCGGACATTGATGGGACGTGTGGGCGAGAAAATATCTAACAATACGTCTGACACCAACTACTGTCGAATTTGAATTGACACGGTGCGACATTACCGATACAACAAGGGGACCATTGTGTCCTTTCCCAGATGAATATTCTTCAAAACACAAAAGTAAAAAAAACCGGATAACAAAACACAAGTAATCACAAGAGTACATGGAAATTTTAATGTCCTTCGAGATTACACTTGGAAGGAATTTTATTGTAATTTGTTGTGTACACGTACAAGATTAAAAACGAAAACTACATCAAGAGTTGAGTGGGTATCCTATGGTTATGCCCTTTTGAATAACATCCTTACAAGGGTGCATTTACGTTCGAAAAGTACATTTTAATTGTGTTGCAAATGAATTTGCTTTTTGCGTGGACGAGTCGTACAGTAGAAGACGATAGGAAACAGACGAAATATTCTTGATTTTTTTTAAAATGATTCCTGTTTCTCTTTTCGTCCTTAAAGCCATATTTGTTTTATTTAAAACAAAAATTATGGAAGATTTGAATGCGAAGTTCTAATCTGAAAAGTCTTTATATAGAAATTTAAAGTTTAAAAAATCCATTGCGAAGCTCTATCAAACTTTTAATTTTTTTTTTGGCGCAGTCGTATGTGTTACGAGTCGGTGACAAAGTAAGCTTTAATCCCATTTATTAGTTTTAACTTTTTTTATTTTACTGGCGCAGTCGTATGTAATGAAAAATGGTAAAGTCGTAACCTATCCATAGAGCACGTTTAGCCAGTTTAAACCCTATTCTTCTCTCACAATTGAAATTTTGAGAAAGGCTTCCTTTAAAATTTCAATTCAATTCATTTCTTTATTGGCGCAGTCACAGTCAGCTAACTTCAGTGAAATTCATTTACAATCAGTTTGATCCCTCTTCCAAAGTCATAATTGTAACTTAAATCTCGTCTAAATAATTTTTCATTTAATTGGTGCAGCCGTATTTAACGATGAATTGTCAAGTTACAACCTTTTCGTGTAGGTATTTTAACCAGTTGGAGCCTGATTCTTATATGATTCTATGGTAATTTTTTCAAGACACCAAGAAGGATGCTAAGTAGATTTATTCCCGCTGAAGATGTTGTGTACTTTTATTTGAAAGGACAAGTATCAGTGCGCAATAAAAGATAAAAGATAATAAAAGAGACTAAGCTTTAAACTTGAGTTTCTTTTCTTTTCATTTATTGGCGCAGTCATATTCAGCTAACTTCGGTGAAGTTTTTTTTAACCAGTTTGATTCCTTTTCCAACATCTTAATTTTGACTTGAAAAACAAAAAAAAAATAGGTACGAAATCTAATTTTTGATTTAATATTTTGGCGCAGTCGTATATAGAAAACTTAAGTGAAGTCATTAACTTTCGGTAGAGATTGTTTGATCAATTTATTCCGAATTTTAAAATCACTATTAAAACATGCGAAAATAGAAAACCTAAAATTTTGTTACATCCTTCATATTTATTGGCGCAGTCGCATTTAGCAAAAGTTGAGGAAATTATTATGCAACGAGTTTGAACCCTTTTTTAGTATCACTATTGGTACTTTTAAAAATATATAAACTACGTTTTGAGTTACATTTTTTTTATTGGCGCAGTCGTATTCAACAAAACGCGGTGAGACGATTACCTTTTGGCAGGGTGTTACATTCAGTTTAATTCCTATTCCAAGCTAAAAATGCTTAGTCCGCAAACATAACAACTGTGAATTCTCATGACGCTTACAAAACTTGTTTGATGGTATTAGATTTGTGTAGCACAGTTGGTTGACTACCTACTTTGCCTACTATCAGACATTTGTTTTATGTTTTTGAAAATTTTTAGCCATTGAACATTCAGGACTTAGTGCAAAGTACATTAATAATGATTGAAAACTTGTTGGAAATTGTCCTTGCACATTATTGTAAGGGCGCAGTCGGTAGTTAAAGTGGTGTACGCTTCGACTGTTGCCTCAATTCATAAATTTGAAGAAGCTGCTGAGTCATGCAGACTCAAGTTCAATGCCATGAGTATCAAACCAAGTCAATTGTTGGTACGTTGCTTACTACAAAGTGGCGCAGTCAGTTGCTGCCTTCACAACCAGGAAAGGATTTAGTTATTGTTTTTGGAATTCTTATTCCTCACATTTCAAAAATCCAGTTTATTGCAAACCAGCATTTCTTACAAAGGGCGAGCTTAAATTTTTGTACCATTTGATAAATGGCGCAGTCGCTTGACCATTTGATCATCCATTTAGTTACTTTTGGGCTCGCTATTAGCAAGTTTCTATATATAAATCCAGCTTAAGATATTCAACAATGTCGTAAGAATTTTTACGAAATTTTATTAATGGCGCAGTCGGTTGACGGTTAAAAAATCCTTTAAATAGCTTGGTTTGAGTTTCGCATTACCAAAGTCTCCAAATACGTTTTGATTCATAAAAATTGCGCTTATAGAAATGAAAATGAATATTTGTGCATCATTTGACAAGTGGCGCAGTTGGTTTTTTTCTCCTCACTAACAAGAAGGTTAAAATTTACTTTCGCTTTGAGAGTACATTAAATGAGCAATGACTGAAAAAGGTACAAGATTTTGGGTGAAAACATTGTGGCGAAAGGCTTTGCACATTACTTGAAAATATTATATGCTCTGCCGGTTGTACATTACTGACTGTGCCATATCCTGCTTTACTACGAGTGGGAGACTATCTTTAATATTCATTTTAAAATCACAAAAATCACATTGAAAACATGAAGTATGGAGCTTGAAATGTCAGAAAATTTAAATCTGTACGTTTTATTTTTATTGGCGCAGTCGATTGTAAAATTGACTTTCGAGATATAAGCGTTTCTTTTTTCCTAGTCGATTATTTCTTTTGTGGTTAGGTATAAAAAGCATTTTTCTTTCATGTAAAGAACAAAAAATGCGAAATTTGGATCTCAAGGGATCTGTAATGTTATACTATAAATGGCGCAGTCGACGGGAATGCGTGAATTCCGACAAAGTTCCGATATCGTTTTTCTCGCAGTCAAATATTGCTTTTAAGAAATAGAAGGAGAATAGTATTTGACTTTCATTTTAAGAACACAGACATAAAATTAGAATCCCAGGTAAGGATTTGGAAACTTTAGACTATTATTGGCGCAGTCGATTCGGAAAGTGAATTCCGAGAAAATTATGGGCTTTTTCGCAGTCACTCTTTTCTTTTGCGGTTAAATAGAATAGAATTTTTCTTTCTGTTAGAGGTCTGCATCAGAAAACTGAAATTTCACGTAAAGATCTGGAAAACTAAGACTGTAAGATAAGTTTTGCAGTCGATAGTGGCTTTGCCTACCGACAAGATATAAGATATCGGGCTTCTACTTTGGCTATTGAGTAGGATAACATTTTGCATCTTTTCTCATAAGGGCACAAAAATCAAATTAGAAAATCAAGTAAGGTTCTCGAAATGTCAGCGAATAAAAGACTGTAAATTTAAGGATTTTCATTAACATGGTGCAGTCGATTTGGCTTTGACTATCAAAAAGGCAAGCATTTTTCTTTCATCCTGAGAGCACTAAAATTATATTAGAACACAATGTATAAATCTAGAAAAGTTATCAAACTTAAGACTGTCAGTTGAAGTTTTTCCCGATATGTGGCGCAGTCGGTTCGGCTTTGACTATTCCTCGGTAGTCCCCAAATATTTTTTTTTTCTTATTTGCGAACATTTCAATCACCAAAAATTTCGAATTTCGGTTTTGCTCATGAGTAAGTTGTTTCATGAGGAAATTTCAGTAAATTTTTTTTATAAGTGGCGCAGTCGATTGTTACTTTACTTCCGAAGAGGTTGGGATTTTTTTTTAGTAACACTGAATGGCAGCAAGTCACGACATCTTTGCTTACAGTTGTTGTTTTTGGTTTTGAGGAACTGTTAGTGACAGTAAATTTAAGCAAAATTGTGTGATAATTGGCGCAGTCGATATTTAACTTTCGAGAAGGTCCGAAAAAGGCAGCTACATGAAGAGTGATTTTTTGCAGAAGAACCCCCTTGCATTACTTACACTCAAACACGTTCCTGCTACACTTGTTTTTCGAAACTATTTTTCATACAATGAGACATCGAACAAAAGAATATTTTTGCTTACAAAATTTTATTTAGTTTATACGGGAAAAATTCTGCAGCTAAAAAATTCCTTCCTTTGCGGTTGCCTTATTGAGTTTTTACGTGTAGTCATCGCAATGTTCTGATGATGGCCCACTTGTCTACGTTTTAGACGGAGACATTTTGGAAGAAGTTGAAAATAATTCCGCTGCTATTTCCGCCTTGGCAAATATTTTAAATCCCAAATTTTCTCTCCTGGCCTGAATTTCAGAATTAGGCTGGTTTCCAGCTCTTCACTTGATTTTCTCCTCAAGTTATGCACAGCCGTGCATCATTTTAATTCAATTACACTCGTTTTAAGGCACAAGTAAGTTGATAGATTTGAGTACCTAGTCACAGCGGAGACGTGTTTCAGAATTAATTAAAGCAGCCACTTGAGAGTGTGTGACGCTGCATCAAATATAACTTTGTAGGCAAATCAAGTCTCCCCACATTCCACAGTTGATTAAACCCGATGCGAAGTAAACTTTTCTCCTTAAGTTCTGAAACGCTGTTATCCATGACGCGCAATCAGAGAATACAATCAACAGGAAGAGGAGCAGATCGATTCTTCTCTCAGCAGCCGCCTCCACAATTGTTTGCCATTTAGAGAATTCGCTCCCGAAACCTAAAGGGGGCGACCAGAGAAATATGCATAAGAAATCTGAAAAGGGACAACATACCATCAGTGAGATGTCGTCCTTGATATCAAAAATTTACATATAGTTCATACTCCATACAAGAGAGCTCAACTATCCATCTGGTAGCTATATCCTGACAAGAACATGCAATTCGATCCCTTAAAGTATGTGATACTGGAAGATTATCATATGTTGTCGTACCTACACTCCTCCGCACGTCGCGTCGCTCGTCAACGTTGTTGGGCCCCTTTTTGTCATCATCGTCGTCGTCGTCGTCGACTTCCTCATCATCATCATAGTTGGCAGATGGTATACATTGTGTAACATGGGGATCCAAGAGGTATTGGGACGACCCAGAATAGTTGTGTGGCAGGAAAAATCTTTTGCTAGCATCGCATCGCTACTGCTGCTCAGTTAAACCCTTCCATTCTTCTGGTTTATCGGGGCGCTTTTCAGTGGAAATTTATGCGAAAGATTCCTGAACTCCAGTGTTATAGTCTCTTTCGTCCTGCATGTGAGAAAGTCATCTCCCCTTCACACAGTCGTATGTGGGATGTGGGGCTCTCGGAATTCTTGGATGGCAAAGAGTATTCGCCGTGCTCTCTCTCATCCTCGTTGGCTTTCGGAGGGTGCATTATTAAATTTACATTCTTATGCGGTTTCGTGATACACTTTTGCTGGGATGCATCCCCACCCCTGCATGTGCCTGCAACTAGGGCATGTGTGCACGGAATACATTTAAGTTAGATGTTCCGAAAGGGAAAAACGAAAACTAGAGCAGACAATAAATGTATAAACACACACACCCCCTTCCCATACACACGACGACGAAAATCCCACTCACACTATATCGTCTTCATCCGAAAGGATAACGCCTAAGTGAAACTGGTAAGGATGATGGAATGAAAGCGTTGTGGATGCCTCAATGCCTGAATACCATTCTTTACCTAGTCCTGCACTCTCAGTGGAAACGGATAATAAAGGAATGAATTTATAGAGGCGTCCGCTCTAGGTCTTAATTTAAATTTACGACTTGAGTTGAATCGAGACACGTTTACATGAGTTACATCAATCAGAGCGTTGATTTAGGGCTTTTTAGACGAATACCTTTCAAGATTTGCGCGAATTCTATATAAGGGGACGAACTAAAGAGTTTCTCTTGAATAGAGCGGCGTGCCTATTGTTGAGAGATTGAAAGTGGATAGGAATTAAGCGAAAATCAGTACATTTCAGAACAATATGGAAATAGTTTTAGGAGGCTCCAGTTTTATAGGGTCGAACTTAAAGTGAACTCTTAAAAATGTAGAATCGACGCCTAAGAAACTGCACTTTTAATCAAACGCCCGACTTCCTGGAGTGTAGGAGGTGTGTGCTTCCCGGTATCGTAAAATGAGACTGACTATCGGCTTCGACACCTTGTCAGGAACAAAAGACTTTTTTTTTTTTTGTCCAGTCTCAGTGCCCCAGGCAGGATTATTGACCACCACCCCGATGTGGAAAAATAATTTAGTACCGGCCCAGACATGGAGGTCATATTAAAGCCTCGGCTAACTCTAAACGAAGACAGAGATGAGAATTTTTCATTGTCTTTAAAACAGACACATCAAATTTATGGAGCACCTGCCCAGACATAGGAATATAAAAAAGCACCTGCCCAGACAAAGAAGTGATATAAATGACAATGTTATCGTCCTTACGCGGTTTGCAATTCAGGGAAAGCCGAAGCTTCAATAACAGCACTGAAGTAGAAGTAGAAAACCGTTGTACTCAGCACCTTGGGCTGATTAACGGAAAAGCTGTCTAAAAATTTCAGTTTAAAACTAACTTTTACTCATGTTTTCATCTTCAATAATTTCAACTTTTCATAACTTTAATTTTCTCGTTCTTCTGATCGATCGTAATGCAAGTTTTTTTTAGCAGCACCTACCCAGACATGAGGATTTCGTTCCAGCTTAATGCGACTGTTAGCCACATTTAAATGAGGGCTTTAAATCGATGAAGAGTTATTAAATTTGGCTTGGAAATCTTTATTCTTAATTTTAAGAGGAGACTTAACCAAAGTCAAGGCAATATTGAAGACGGTTCTTATAATTAGTGGTCTTTAAACACTCACTCAGGCCCTTTTATGCCAAGAATTATAGTTTGTAAGCAAGGGAATCCTTGGTTTTTTGGTTTGTAGGCTTTAAGTAATAGATTAGCTTTTTTCAAAAACTGTTTTAAAGGGTGAGCCAACAGATAGTTGGAAGTTTTTCATATATAAAACACACACTAGTTGTCAATCTTTGTTAAGCTTGATAAGCTTATAAACTTCCTATTGAAGCTTGTTCTCGGGCAATTCTAATACGACTACAACATTGTTCGTGTGACCACTGGGACCTCTGTTACAAACCCCAAAACGAAGCTCAGAAATTTCAATGACTTTTATGAAAAATGAGTCCATATAAATATGGCCGCAAGTTATTATTAGTTGTTGTGGTTGAGATTCAGAATTCTGAATGTACAGAATCTAACCTTGAAATCTTTGTCCTCTAACCAAAATTTTTCCAAACAAGATGACATCGAGTTGATTTATTTGTGTAAAAAAAAAATTGTGGCTCAATATGGTCCAATTTTTGACATCGACGACGCATTAAGTTTTTGGCGCAGTCGTTTGTGGCTTTGACCATCGAGAAGGTAAAAGATAGCGAGTCAAATCCTTTAAAAGAAAACTCAAACTTTTTTATATGCTTTATTTTATTACTGGCGCAGTCGGCGACTATTTTTGCTAATGAATGGGATAACGTCAAATTTCACCTTGAGAGGCAAAATTCATGTTAGAATATCCAGTTGGTATCTAAAAATGCCAGGGACGTAAGAATGTGAGTTTAATTATATTTTTCGATAACTGGCGCAGTCGGTTTGGCTTGGACCATCGAGAAGGTATAATATATCGAGTTAAATGCTTGAGCAGAAGACTCTAATTTTTTCGGCTACTATTTTTGCTTATAAACAAGACAGCTTCTTCTTTCATCTTGGGGGCCCAAAATTGAGTAGGAATATTAATAAGGATCTGAGAAGACAGTTTAAGACTACCGACAACCTTTAAGACCAAAGGTTTGAGTTTATTTTTCGATAACTGGCGCAGTCGATTTTGTTTTGACCATCGAGAAGTAGAAGATATCGAGTTAAATGCTTGAGGAGAAAACTCTAATTTTTTTCTTAAAATTATTTCATTCGTGGCGCAGTCGGCTACTATTTTCGCTAATACACAGAACAGCTTCTTCTTTCATCTTGGAGGACCCGAAATCGATTAAGAATATTAAGGAAAGACCTGGAAAGACAGTTTAAGACTACCCACAACCTTTAAGACTAAAGGTTTAAGTTAATTTTTCGATAATTGGCGCGTCGATTTGGCCTTGGCTATCGACATGATTGGCATTTTTCCGAGAAGGAAGCATTTTTATTTTATTCAGAGAGCACAAAAGTCACGCAAATGTTGAAGTAGAGCTTTAATTTTTATATGTAACAGTAGGTTTAATTTTTTTTTCAATAACTGGCGCAGTCGGTTTGACTATCGAAGAGGAGGCATGTTTTTCCATTCGCAGAGCACAAAAGTCACGCAAAATATCAAGTTATGGTCTTAAATTTCCAGATGTGAAACCGTAAGTTTGAGTATTTTTATTTATTAATAACTGGCGCAGTCGGTTTGACTTTAGACTATTGAGAAGGTAAGCACTTTCTTCATCAAATATTTCCGTTGTTGCTTTGGTGTTTCTATGTAGGTTTTGCGACCCAGTTTTGATAAACTTGTTTGATAAATGGCGCAGTCGATTCTTACTTTTATTTCGGAAAATGTTGGATTTTTTTTTTAGTTTATAAGTACATAAAGTAAGACACCAAATATGTTATTTCGGTTGTTGTTTTTGCTTTGAAATATGTATTTTCTAAGAATCGGCAAACTTTGTAAAAATAAAGTTGAAAAATTGAAGCTCCAGACGGCCCAATTGAGGACCTTAGTTTGTTTGGTTTTCACATTCGATCACAGTGGTGATATTTTGGTGTGCATACGTGCGCAAAGATCATGCTTATATGAAGCTTGACCCCTATATCAAACGAGCTCGCGATTCCGGATTCCTGTAAAGTTGTTTCAAGATGACTTCACCGGAGTCCGGAACCCTGAGCTCGTTCAACTTAAGTGAAAAAATTTTGAACTTAAGCTTTTACAGACAGCTTTGTCAGACATTTTCGTGACTAGATAGAATAAATTGCTCAATCACTAATGATTAAAGTTGGTATAAATTGTGCTTGGCACTGCCAGAAAAGTCACTCACGCCAGATTCAGTTGATGCCAGAAATTGATAGCAGGATCCCACGCCAGCCGTTGACTCGAAATTTTAGAATTCTTTTTACAAACTTGTATAGATTTTTATACCTTCACTAGGGACCTTCATTAGGGCATCCGTTCATACTGACAGCAAATATCTTGGTTATGAGACTTTGATACTCAAGCTTTAACGTTTCGTTAGCGCTATAAGGTTTAACCCTGATTTCCAAATTAACAACCAACAAGTCGTTTCATATATGCTCGATACCAAATGCTTCAATGTTGTCAAAGTCATCTGCAACTACATTAAACTGATTTTTTTTTCCACAAGAAATATGTTCGCCTCATAAACATGAGCAAACAATATTAACAATGTATGCATCGGTGTCACGGATGTTATTGCAACAAACACTGACAATGTATCCTGTCTGCCCTTCGATTTTTAATAATATTTACTCACAGAGTTTATCGTTGCGCCCTTTTCAGTGGCGATAAGCCTCAAAAATTAATTGCCTCATGAAAACTCGACAGCAATGCGACACATAAAACAATATTCCCATCGATGTCATCAGATTTTTTTTACAGCCCAACCCGTAAATGTCAACGTGATAAAATTAAAAAAAAAAACTTAAATACTTTACATGCAATCATCAAGGATTTGTTTGTCGCACAATTCTCTGCTTAATCCTTTCCCCGACTCCAATGAGAAACATAAAGTTTTCCGATTACAAATTTTTAGTGCTGCATTCTTTTGTGTTCCTCCTTTTACTCACTCATAGGAAAACGACACAGTTAAGAAGACTTCCTTCCGCACTGAGAATGCTTCCTCGCACCATTCAAAATTATTGTTCACTTCAGTAAAATTCCCAAAAAGGACCTCTTAAAATGCTTAATTTTTTTTTTGGAACAAGAACAAATTCAAACATAAACCAAAGCTGGTGTACAGCGCAAAGTAGTTCACATGTATGCACCGAAACCGTAAAATCGAGGACACTCTGGTACACGACACACTGTTTGCAAACAGCTTAAATCACTTTATGGCTACAAGCCAAATAATGACCATTTATTCGTGCTCTCTAACAGGACACGAATGCTATATAACCAATTGTGCTGTAGAGTTTGTGGCCATTGGCATATAAATTCACAAAATTAAAATGTTTTACTCTCGGAACAATTTTGCGAAAACGCAAATATGAAATATAATAAAAAATTTGAAGTATTATTGTGGATAGGAAATATTTTGCAGATTATTTGAATAAATTAAATTTTGAAATGAATTTGAAATTAAGCTTGAATTGTTGTTCGGTCAACTCCTAAAAAACGAATTATTTAGTGGAACTCAAATTTTTTATGGTTTTTCAAAGGATTTTCAGTATGCAAAAACTAGTTAAAAACGCAATTTAAAAGGATTTTTTATTGGATATTATTCTGCTTAGTACGGACTGAAGTTTTGCCAATATTAAGTGAAGTATAGTTAGTATCACCAATCGATTTTTTGCTTAACTGAATACAAACAACTTTATTTAATTGTTTTGGGAAAAAAGCATCTCTCCTCGGTTTGTCTTTGACCTAAATAATCTCACAGATAACACTCTGGACGTTTCCTCCCCCAACTACAGATTATTTACTATGACTTGCCAGGTGTCAGAAGATTACATCCATCTTCGTCAGTACTTCAAGAACTATAAATGGTATTGATGACGCCTCAAACCGAAATCTCATTAGTTGAGTGACGGTTTCTCTGTTTCAAAAAAATATAAGGAAACTGCTCCAGAAATTTTTTGTTTCAACAGCCCAAGGCAGCCTTAATATAGCCTGTTCTGTAGCTGGTGTTTAATCTCTCTTTAACTTTCTGTATTGATTTCTAATGCTGTTAAGGACTCAGGCGTCGATTTTGGAGGGTCATACTTAAAAAAAGTTCTTAGTTTGGGGACATGTTCCTATTTGATGGTCATATTTCGGTTTACGTTAGTTTCCCACCATAATTTTCAAAAATAAAATTTTTATCTTCACCTTCCGTGATTTAAGGTAAAACATAAACATAAAAAAATTCCAAAATCGTGTTCAATGTCCTTTAAACTTCAGAATACACATATAAATTTAATTCCCAGTACAGTCGGACATTATTTTTCCATTATTTTCATGGAGGCGATATAAAAATTTCTCATGTGCGATGGCCCTTCACATGAGGGGCCATCGCAACTTCAAGACGGTAATGCCATCAAATGTGAACTATAACCCAACTACTTGCAGGCTTCTTCCTTCTATTTAGTCCACAGCAAAAATTTTAAGTGTGATGGCCCATTTTGACCAATTTGTGCCACTGAAGGAAGCTAAGAAAATCTAAGACGACTAGGCCCGAAAACCTGAATAAAAACTTATCAGACAACGGCCTCCCATTTAGGCAACAGCAAAAAATTTGTCATGTGTGATGGCCCATTCAGAGCATTTCTTTCTATTGAGCATAAATTGAAGAAGATTATGCCTAAAATCGCAAATAAAACTCTATTTCTGGGTGATTTTTCCTCATTAAGGCCCCAGCAAAATTTTTCTTGTGCGATGGCTCAATTTGAACAACTTATTGAATAGAGAAAAAATATTGAAGACCTTTAATGCCCGAGGCGCCAAAAACCGCAAAATAAAAATGTCAGAAATTCAATTTCTTGAACTTATTTGGCGCAGTCGATATTTTTTTTTTGTAGTTCAACACATCGTTGCGCTTGTAGGTCTTTTAGGAGTCCTATAGGTTTCTTGACCAGCTGTTGTACCTTTGATAAGAATTTTTTACTTCATTCTGGTTATTCTGGTCGCATCGTTAAAAGCCGGACATAATGTGAGTCTGAGTCTTTGTCTGTGGCTGGGTTTTGCGCCTCATTTTTCACCTAAAATCAGAGACTCAGCTAGATACGCATTTTGTTACAATATCTTTGTTCCCGTATGATGAACTGCAAGCCATAGACATAGACACAGACCCAGATATAGGCACAGACACACACACAGAAACAAATACAGACTCAGACACATAGACATACACAGAAACACACGCACAAACAAAGACACAGATACAGATGCAGACACAGACACAGTAACAGACACGGAAACAGACTCCGACATAGCCACAGACAGACGCAGACACAGATACAGTAACAGACACAGACGCAGACATAGACACAGACGCGGACATACACACAGACATACTAACAGACACAGACACAAACACGGACGCATACACAGACACAGGCACAGACACAGACGCTCATACAGACGCATACACAGACACAGTAACAGACGCAGACATAGACATAGACACAGACATAGACACAGACGCAGCCACAGACACAGAAACAGACACAGTAACATACACAGACACAGACACAGTTACTCACTGTGGCCCAGCTAGTAAGAACATGTTTTTTTTTCATGTGAATGTTGCATGCTTATTTTTGAAAAGGAAATTTTACAAATTATTAAAAAAAAACGTCTATAAATTTCTGATCCTATCGAATCAATATGTTTATATGCTGCCAGAACAGCATACACACGATCGACTGAAAAAAATTGAAAAAAAAATATTTTTTCGACTGCGCCAAAAATATATTTTTTTGGCGCAGTCGGAAATTAGCTTAAGTCATACTTGTCTAATACGTAAAGCATTCTGGGTCTTTTTTTGTTCCTTTTTAAGTAAAATTAGCTTTATTCTTAAGAGCTAATTATTAAGCTAAAGTATTAAAAAAAGCTTTCAAAATACTGTCTAAAATTTTTTCCGACAAAATCTTTCTAAATAAAAAATTAATAATTTGACTCCTTTAATTCAAGATGTGAATAAGTTATCCTACAGCCCACTGGCACTAGCCAGTAGTGGGACAGGCAGTTTTTCACTTATATGGCGCAGTCGAGATTTGATGTATTTCTTAATATTCAAACTTTCAAGACCACTATGTTGCTTGGATTTTTTTTTCTGTTGGTTAACATTCAAAAAATATTTTTTAAGAAATTATTACAAGTTTTTAAATTGTTAACAATTAATATTTAAAATTTTTTCCATGATTTTCTCGTCATGCTAGTTAAGCTATTAACGACACATCAGACAGTAACACAATCAGTTCAAAATTTCCTTTTCTCATGTTGAAAGATTTTAACTACTCATTTGGTGCAGTGGGAAACAAACCGAAAATAATTATTAATCAGAAATTAGTCAATTTTGCAATTAAGTCACAATGTCAACAGCTCTGTTAACAACTTTGCGCTGAAATTATAAACACTCAATGAAAAATAAACAGTTTGGCTGCGATTTCCTAAACCTGCAAATGTGTTCACTTATATGCATTGACGGCAGGCACAACTAGTTAAAGAGATTTTTTTACTAAGCTAAAAATTCTTTTCTACTTTATTGGCGCAGTCGAAAATTTATTTATTGTTTTATTGGCCAAATACTCAAAATGAAAACAAAGTATTTTTTGTTTAGATTTATGACATTCATACTTTTTAAGAAATATATACATTAAAAAAAAATTTACAAAATTTTTGAGTCGTCTACCTGAGAAAAATTTCAATTTATTGTCTATAAATCCCTAATCCTGCGAATAAGAGCTCTTAAGGTGGCTGTCAGACAGCAAGACAATCATTAAAAAATCTCTTAATATGCTAACAATTTGATTTCACTCATTTGGCACAGTCGAAAACGAATAAGTTTCTCAATTGACAACGATGTAAAAGTATTGACGCAGCGTATTAGTATTAACTCTATAAAAAGTACGATTCCAATTTCTGTTTAGATTGTAACCAATAAACGCTTAACCGATTGTCCACGAATCTCTCATCTTGTCGTTAAGAGTGTCGTCTACGCGAGCTGATGTCCAGTAGCTGAAAAATTTTAAAAAGTATTTCTTACGCATATGGCGCAGTCGAAAACTAGTACATAATTTAGTGATTGGTCTCATCATCCGAAGTCCTATAAAGTTAAGTTTTGTTTATACTTGATTTTTAGAAGAACTGTTGCTCTTTAAACGATGAAATTTTTTTCAGATTTTAATAGATGTCTGCAGTCAAAATTTCAAAGTTTATAAGTATGTCTATGAATTTCTGTACTTAAAGAATCCGTCAGATTCCAACACGATCAGATTTTTCCGAGGATGATGATTTTTTTTATTGGCGCAGTCGGAACTTATTTGGCGCAGTGTAAATAAATGAATTTCGTTACTCGTCATGATGTCAAACTAACTAGGCATGATATGACATTCATCTGACTATTTTTTTACTCTTAAAAAAAAGTTTATTTTTCAAGATGGCCACAATAAAAATTTTGCCATTTGCTTGCGAGTTGTAGGTGCTTTCGTTGGAAGGCAGCCTGTCAAACGTGATCATACTACAAAAGCTTGAAGAAACACTTGTTAAGGAAACTTAGTCATAGTCTGATGGAAAATGGGGGGCTTTTGAGCACTACTATGAGCGCGTGTGCTCATAGTAGTGGGGGCACACTACTATGAGCACACGCGGCCGATTTTCGAAGGGCCTATGAAGTTTTTTCTACCCACCCAGCGAGAAAAAATAAAAAAATTGTCTAAGAAGTTTTGATCCGGTCGATAAGATCATCTAAAAGTGTCTCGTAGCCTGTTAAAAAGGTATTTTTACCACGCCGATAAAAGTAATTTCAATAAATAATTTGGCGCAGTCGATAATTAATCTACTCCGTTATTGACCACGAAGCACCAAAAATCAATAATAATTGCTTACACTAGTCTAGTAATCTAGTTTCTAATAGTGGCGATCCGACCAAGGACATGAAGGATAAAAAAACCTCATGTGCCTATTTAATTGGCGCAGTCGAATTGCTTTTTTTTGGTATGTAGTTTGAAAATGCATCAAATTACTCCTCAAATCGTTTTTTCACCCTTTTTCTACCCCTTTTATGTTGAAAAGCTGAAATTTTTCCAGGAATATCTGGTCAGACGCATGAAAAAACCTCAAAGCGAAGCGATACCAGAGCACGTAACCTGATGCTTGATCAAAACGGCAGAGTATGCACAGTTTTGTGTGTCCAACACTTAAAAATGTTGTCGATAGAAAATGTGTTCGTTATTTTTACGCTTCCAGTTTCCATTGAAAAGAGACTGTAGGCAAAAATTGCTCTCAAGGAATTACCTACTCGGTTTCCAAGAACAAGAATAGACATCGTCAAAGTCCTTAACGACTTTACCATACGGCAGGCACTGGTAGATCATTTTTCAACTCTCATTCAGTCTTTAGAGAAGGGGGCTGCTTTTGCTTGTTGAATGCCCGATGAGGACAGGTATTTCCTCACCCTTTTGCTTTAAAGTTTAACTAAAAACACCGGGTAGATAAGCGAGAGAGAATGCGACGTAATTTGTAAAATGCTTTACGCGCAGCATATGAAATGAAACTAGAAAAGTCTTATGAGGCATGTGGTTTCAGAGGCTCTGAGGTTTATAGAATTCGTTGTATGTGCTCTCTCTTATTTACTTGCAGGAGGAAGGCAAATGAATAAAAAATCACTTTGCCGATTTTTATTAAATTTGTCAGAGATGTGTTTTGGGCAATCATTTAAGTCGGACGATTGGATAGGATTCCCAGACCTTCTTAGGTCATTTACCTCAACTTCATGAGTTTTTCACCCCAGTTTGAATGGGTTCTCATGTTAAAAAAAAAACTTAACATTTTCGTAGCACAGATTCTGGGATTAAATTCTGTTTCATTGTTTGAAAACTTTCATCTGGAAATTGCGGGAGAATTTGCAAACCTTTTTAAACGCTTCAGGATAATTCAAATGCAGTGAAACGATTTGGGAAATTTTGCAACGTTTTCTCATTTAATTAAATACGAAAACGATCGGACATAACCAAAAAATACCGTGGGAAGAACAACTGTTTTCCTTTCGTGAAATCGCATTAAATGGGGCACAAACAAAAAGTCACAAACAAAACCGCCAACATAAACGCCATTCTGGGTGTTACCTACTCTCCGGTTTGGTTTGGTTTGGTCACGAACTGCGCAGAAGAACCGCAATGCTAATTTTCAACTCTGTCGGACAGCTAGTACTTTCTAATTAGGATAAGTGGTGTGAAATTCAGGAGGCAACCACACGCACATACACCGCACCGCACCTACAACACGCCAACACGCCGGCCGCTCCGCGACGGTGGTGGTAAAAGGACAATGGTTTCCATTGCACTGCTCCTGGCAGGAAACGACCATAATTCGTAATTACTTATTCAAACTTGAATGTTCGGTCCACAGAAGTCGCGGTGGAAAAGTTTTCGTCTACCAAACACTTTGAGCACCCGAAACCCCCACACTGCGGGCGAGTCTGGGTCCATTGTGTCTGGCAACCATAACTGCCTTACGGAGCTAGCATATCGCGTTGCTAACTGCCAGCACCATTGACTGGCAGAACCACGCCATAACTTTTCCTCCGCCATGGTAACGGTCAGGGAGCATGTATGTCTAAGTAGAATGGCAAACTAAGAATTTATACATCGTCCTGACAACAACAGGTCCTTGCATTCCTGCATTCCCCCCAAAAAAACCCGGAGTTGAATAGTGCTTCCTGGGACGATAACCTCCCAAAAATGCTTCCAACACAAAAACTATAACTTTTCCATTTGGGTTTTTCGGTTGAAGAGTGCGCTATGATGGCGACCTGGTCTTCGCCTCGTTGACAAACAGACGCAGACCCGCAAAGAGTTCGATGATATGTTTACGTTTTTACCCAGAGTGTTAATTAGTTTGGAAAATCATCCACCAGACAAAGTTTGGCCATTAGAACAGTAGTTGAAAATTGGGTCACACAAAAGTGAATATTGAAAACTGTAAGCAGCTTTTGAATTGTTTAAGTTCCAATGGCAGACACACCAGAGGCGATATACAGTTTTTGGGTTGACGGCTTTATGTTTGCCAAATAGTTTAGAGATTTCTCAGGATGAGTGTTTCGAAAGTTTGGTAAAAACCAAGCTTAAGGATTAAAGAAAAGTCCATGTATTTGTGCTGCTGGATTCGTATAGTGATCTTCCATTCAAAAAAATCGTTGAAAGCTCCTTTCAAAATAACTTCCGACTCTTAACAAGATTATGAACCAAAATGTGCCCCTTACAGACAAAATCAGGAATTCCTGGAAAATAATCAATCCAGAGTGCAAATCAATAAGTTTAATCCTCGAAAACATTTTCAGAAACAGGCGCTGGGGGTATAGTGTTTGAACACAATTTTCGAACGCATCGAACTTAAAAGCTTACAGCAGTTTGTAAACAACAAATTTCCAGGAATGGTCTTGTAGGTACCGGAAAACAAATGTGACAGATGCCTGAAGAGAATTTCCAGGAATTTGACGTTTATCCTGGCTCTCCCCCGACTATATAAATGATAAATGTCCATTAATTCAACAAATTTGATAATGTCTGAACGCCGAAAGGAATTATTTTCTTTCTCCCAACCAATTTGAAAATTCGACGAAAAGCTAATGTTTATACTACGCGCAGATTTCACAGATTTCAAGGCTTCAAGGTAAAAACACTTAATTTTGGCAGGATAACATGACCCAAAGAGCAAAAGACCTTTGAGCTCAAAACAATTTTCTGTGAAAAATATAAATTAGGTGTATTGAGGCTCCCTATATAGGATGCCGAATGAAGTCACACAAGTCCTTCAGGTGAGCTTTTCGCCGAAAAATCTAATAAAGGGCAGATGCCGCACATTTCGTAGTCCTCGTAAGAGAAGCATTTCAAATATTGAATGATTCAACCGACTGCGCCAAATTTAATTTTATAGATTTCGTTGATAGAAAAAGAATTTAGTAGTTGAATTGGATCTTATTTAATGAAGCTTAGATTTACCGTGTAGGAAAGATTTACGCTATTTTCAACTTTTTACTGACTGCGCCAAAAATTAGAAATCAATTTAATTTCCTAGCCAACAAGAAAAGCTGTTTCACTGCATTTAAATAAAACTTACTCAAAAACAAATTCCTATCCAAGGCTAACTGTGGGTCACAGTGAAGCGTCTGCCACTCTTACCTGCCGACTGCGCCAAATTTTATATACATGCTTTATTCGCGTGGATTTCGTTGATAGGAACAGGAGAAGTAGATGAAATTGATCGTCAACCAGCAAATGTTTACTTACTAAAGGTGTAAGGGAAAGATTTACTTTACTTTCAACTTTCTACCGACTGCGCCGAAAGTTTAAAATCAGTTTGATTTCATTGCTGACGAGAAAAGTAAGTGGCTTCATTGAATTTAAATAAAATTTTAATCCAAGACTTACTGCGGATCCAAGTCAAGCGTCTGCTTTTCTTGCTTGCCGACTGCGCCAGTTGTTAGATGTAAAAAAATTAGAAGCGTCGAAGACCCAAGTTACTCTATGCCAGGTGACAAATTTGTTCATAATACAAAATTTATATAAATAGACGACTTTTCTACCGACTGCGCCAAATTCTAGTTTACATGTTAACTGATTGGCGATCAATAGTCGTACACCAGCAAATATTTATTAGCTTAAGGTGTTGTACTCATAAAGTATAGCGTGCCATTAAAAAATTTTATTTCACATAAATTTTATTCGACTGCGCCAAAGCTCAAAAATAGTTTGGATTCATAATCAACAAGGATAGTAAGTGGTTTCATTAAATTAAAAAAAAAAAAAAAAAACTACTTAAAAAGAATACTAATCCAGGACTAACTGCGGGTCACAGTTAAGTGTCTGCCTCTCCTGCTTGCCGACTGCGCCAGTTGTTAAACGGCAAAATAATATTAAAAACGTTGAAAACCCATTTTTCTCTCAACTTGGTGATAGAATTGTTCAAAATACTAAATTCATACAACTAGACGATTCTACCGACTGCGCCTGATTCTATTTTCCATGTAAACTGATTGGAGATTAGTAGTCGAAAGCGCGCAAATATTAACTTACTTGAGGTTTTTGTCCTCATGAAGCTTACCGTGTAATGAAAAGATTTAATTCACTTAAATTTTTTATCGACTGCGCCAAAACTGAAAAATTGTTTGACTTAAAAGCCGACGAAAAAAGTAGGTAGTTGCATTGAATTTTGAGTTTCAAAGTTGAGTTTAAAAAATTCTCATCCAAAACTAGCTGCGGGTCCCAGTTAAGAGTCTGCCTCTCTTCCTCGCTGACTGCACCAAATGACGTCAATATACAAGCAGAAGAGTGAAAAACACATACAGAAGAGCGAAGCCCTTCCTCAAAATTCTCTCATTTTGATGATGGATTTGCTCCTAGCGTAAAATTCAAAAAGAAATAAACGATTCTACCGACTGCGCCAAATTCTATTTTACAATATGTAAAATGGCATGTGGCGCACTCGGTTTAAACTTGGAAAACACAATTATATGGTTAAACATGGACTTTCAACTGTAATTAACTTTTGAAATGAACTTTTGCCAGTATGTGTTCGATATAAAAAAATTAAATTGGACGGGATGAATTTATTTTTCAGTTCTAAGCCCTGAAATGAGAATGCAGCTTATGAGTTTTAAACTTTTATAAAAAAATTTCTTCCTGCAGTTGAATTGGCGCAGTCGGCACAAAATTTTGGTAGATCTATATGCTAAGGAATAAAGTGAGTTAAGGTCTGTAAAATAGTTTTGAATAAGTCCTATTACTGATTTCAAAAACAATTTATCATAAATAATATCCGTTTCCAACATATAAACTACAAAACATGGCGCAGTCAGCATAAAACCTTGAATGTAAGTTTTTATGCTGACTCTTTAGGATTTTTTCAAGAAAAAGGTTATTACTAATTGAACAAACTTTAATGCTTTCTTAGGTACACACCCTTTGGGCCAAAAAAACTTTGATATTTTGGCGCAGTTGGCAGCATTACTTAGTTATTTTAAAAAGTCCATCACAAATTCGACTTGTGTCTTGAAATTGTTTTTTAAACTCTTAAATACGAAAGTTCAAAACCCTCACGTTAAAGCAATGGCGCAATAAAAAATCTTATAAATTGCTTGCAGCAGATAAAGTGGCGCAGTCTGCATAACAATTTGGCAGATCTCCTTGCTATGACTTTAAGTGTGTTGAAGTCTGTAAAATAGTTGTTTCGAATAAGTTCTGAACTGAGTTTAAGGACAATTTAAGTTTTTTTAATTTTCAGAAGGTAACTTTAAAAAAAATGGCGCAGTCAGCATAAAGATTTGTTCGGTAGCCGGGTAAACTTGAAGTAGGTTAGAGTACATCTTAAGAAAAGAAGCTATTATTAATTGATCAAACGTAAATGTATCTTGAAAATAGCTTAAAAATTTTGGCGCAGTCGGCACCAATGCTTAGGTATTTTTAAAGGTCCATCAAAGATTCGACCTGTTACTTGAAATTGCTTTTTCAAGTAACTCTTAAAACTCTTAAAAACGAGGCTCTTGAAAACGAGGCATGTTTAAAAAAATGGCGCAGTCGATAAAGAGCGCTAAAAATTTTCGTCGATTGATGACTCTCTGAAATTTATTGTAAATATTATTTCTCAATTGAGAAAATTTCAATGCAACTATTCAGCAACTAAATGCAACTAAAAGAACAAACTTTGAACTTTTGACGCAGTGGCCAATAGAGTAGACATTAGAAAGAAAGAGAACTTCCTGAGCGTTAAAATACGTGTTTCTTATCACTCTGAAAAACCCTTTAGAAATTCAAATTCAGCTTAAAACGCATTCAGCCCGACTGTAATTGCCAAATCTGATTCCAATATCACAGGGTCTACACCAAATAATCCACCCATGCGTTTGCCTCATGATGACACATTCCCGCTTTGTGTCACTGGCATTCCTAAAAGTCCCAAACATTCACATATCAATTCCTCCTCACACACCAAAATCCCCTGTATCGCCTAACTTTGTCGACCTCGCTATTCCCGTAATCCATTGATCCTATTTATAAAAAAAAAATTCAAAAACAAGCATAAACAATGCGAAACAGAATGCGGGCCCCAAAAGCACTCAACCCAGCCACCGATACATCCTACCATCTCACCCCCGGATTATATAGACAGAGCAATAGCGCGGGCAATTTGGACTTCATCCTCCCGCAGGAGAAAGAATAAACCTCTGAGCTCTGCAAAACCCATTAATGTACATTTATACTCTGGTTCGGAGCAGTGTTGTGCAGAGGCCAAGGGCCATGAAATCACCGCCCCATCAGGAAAATATATTATTATTTTTATTATCACCCTGGCTACCGGGGCTGGTAGCTTCCTATTGTATGCTAATAGAATACAAATAACAATGAATCTTCCTTCCGCCGCACAGACGCGTCCACCGACAGACACACACACACACACACGCAACCATCTTCAATGGAGATGTTCAAAATGTTACTACAATTTCCATCGGCTCTCTCCATATCGGACAAAACACCCCCACCCATACACATGCTCTCATGTTCACCCAATAAATCAGACAGGAAGTACACAATTTGAATTTATGCCCCAAAATCGAATAATTCATGACCCTTCTCGGACATACACTCTCTCACACGATGAGATCCTCTTAGCCATTAGAATTAGCTACCAAATCATTTCACAAGCGGAAAAGCGTTCATAATGCATTTTATTCCATCGCATAATCTCCGACAAGCACAGAAGAGGATGCTAAGGATACTCTCGTGCTTTTATAAGTTCGTCGGTTCACTCTCGGGGAGCAACGAAACAATAAAATGCAACAGCCTCTCAAGGATATACTAAAACCTACTCGGGGACAGATCTCTGGCATTGGCATATTATACCCTTGATTTCGTTCCGGAGAAGAGGTGCCCTCTGTCGCCCGCCCTTGCTCGCCGGCACAGAAATGAAGATGAAAATTCATTTCGAAACGAGGAAATAAAATTCCTTGCGATGATCCTGTCTATATAGAAAATTACTCAAGTGGATATTATGGCTTTCGTAAGAAATCTTCTTCTTCTAGTCCTGCTGCTGCTATGGCTACTCCATTCCACAGCAACAGACTGATGCGGGGGCGCATGGAAAGCAAAGGAGGCGAAAGGATATTGGCTGTATATGTGTGTTTGGAGGATGCTGGTACTGAATACTTTATGGCATTATGGACGAAATCGATTTTGCTGATTCACATTTCGAGGACTCCGCTGCCGCGCGTGGTGGCCTTAAATCATCTGCTGATTCCCATTTATTCGGTAACAGGGCTTAACTTGCTTTCTTCAGTCCTAGAATTGGCTGTATTCGATTGTGGGTAAAGTTTTCTGTATAAAGTCACAACTTACATTGAACTACACATATGGTTTGGCTCAAATAAGAATTGTCAAATGGAGAATGCAACCTGAAGTTGGAAGCTTAAGATGAACAATAAGACTAGATTTTGTGGGCAAAAGGACTTGTCCTTGATTGCAGAGCACCACTGACCAAGATGTCATGGCATTGTCCCGTGAAAAATCTTAAGATATCGTAGTTGTGTGCATTAAGCCGAAAATTTGATCGATTTTCATTTCAATGTACTCAAAAAGGGTCAAAATAGAACTTGGCGCAGTCGGTAAAATCGCAAAATTGTGAAAACTTTCCGACTTAATTGAATCCTTGACCAATTTATACTAATTTTCTTATGAAATGGTGCAGTAGGTGTAAGAATTAACTCTATTCAAAGTTATTTGGAGTTGATGAGTGCATCCCAAGTAAAACTCACTATCGACTGCGCCAACATTTGATCATTTTTGATCTTGGATCTGACAAGAAAATGAAAATAATTACATTTTGGCATTAAATTTTGTTAACTTTCAATCTATACGTATTTTTGAAAATGTTTTTTTTTTTGTCGACTGCGCCATTTTTTGAAAGTAAATTTCTTTTAAAATTGTGCTGAAGGTATAAGAGTTTATTCTATTGAAAGTAATTTGAAGCTGATGAGTTCATCCCAAAAAAAACTCACTATCGACTGCGCCAATACTAGATAATTTCTGAGTTTTGGTCTGACAAGAATCGTATTCTTAAAGTGCCTTAAAGTGTGAATCGCATTCTTAAAATATATTTTTTAGTTTTGGTCTGACAAGAGTCGTATTCTTAAAGTGTTAACAAAGTGCAATCCGAAGTCCTATGCTGCTCATGCTTACGAGAGGATTTTTTTAACGCCACTGCTTTGCACTTATCCATTGAAATTGAAAAGTTAAGTGTTGAACTGTTCGACTCAAAGATGGATACATAATTTGACTAGGAAAAAAAAAAAATTAATGATTATGACGACTGCGCCAAATGTTCTATTTGTTCCGTAAATCATTATGCAGAGCACTGAAGAAGAGATCAACCCCAAAATCACCCTTTCGATAATCACTAGAAAAATCACGCAACCCTAGCTAGAATGTCAGGCTTCTAATGCCGACTGCGCCAACTTTTCTTTTCCTACCAGCCGAAGTTGGCTATAAAAAATAGACTAGGAGTACGAAGCTTATCGTCTTAAATATGCTAAGAACTCATTGCAAAAAATTTAACAACACTGCCGACTGCGCTAATAGTTTAAAAAAACCTTGACTTCACATCCGACAACACAAATAGTTGTATTGAGGTAAATCGAATTCGGGCTTACGATTGTAGTTGTCACAGAAAATACAAACTCCTTAAAGTCCTGAGGAAGCTGAAGCTCAAGTCTTCTGACTTTCATGTCGACTGCGCCATTTTTCGTATCTCTGGCTCGCGATGATTTATAACAAATGAAAACTCATCCCAAGTCTAACACGTCACACTTGGAAGTGATGGTGGACTTTTTAAGCTTCTTTAAAGCTTCTTTTCTGAACAACACATTATTAAGAATGTTGAAGCTAAGAACTAGATTGCTTGAGTCCCCTTAGCAAGAATATTTAGACCTTTATGGCGACTGGGCATTTTAGCGCGGCGAAAAGATTTCCAAGACCTTACAATCTTCCCTTTTTTTAAATGTGTAAGAATTTACAGGCTGCCCAAAAGCTATAATATGAAGTTATGTACTGACTGCGCCAAAATCACCTTTTCTCAGCAAAACATCATATTTTACAGTTTAAAAGCTAACATGAACTACAATACAACTTTAGACCGCATTTGTATATAAAAATTAGAAAACTTGAGCCGCCTTAGCTACAAAATTATGACCCTGAAGCCGACTGCGCCATTTCTGGAATTCTGGTAAAATCGATTAGACCTTAGAATCTACACAGTTTTGATAAATATATAGGATTTAACATCCTATCCAAACGTCAATATAGGTATCAAATAATCTACCGACTGCGCCAAGACTTCCTTTTCTCAATAAAACATAATCTTTTAAAGTTCAAAAGCTAACGACAACTGCGAAATGACTTTGGGCCTATTTGTCGATCAAAACTAAAGAAGTTGAGCCGCTTTATAACCCACTTATAACTCTCATGCCGACTGCGCCATTTGATTATTGGATTTTTTTTACAAGACTTTAAAATTATTTATCCCATGTTATACACACTGCACTTAAAATTGGCGATATTCATACGCAAACCACTGTCAAACGATTCATCGATTCTACCGACTGCGCCAAATAAGTTAACGAAATATTTTGAGCATTTGAGCTCAAAAAAGAAACGCGACGAGCTCGAAATCAAGTTAAGAGAAATGAATTGGCTTATCGGAAGATTTTCGAAACTCAGCATATATAACAAACTGCTTTTGTATAAGCAAGTGCTAAAACCATCTTGGACGTACGGTATACAACTTTGGGGTTGTACTAAACCAAGCAATATATCTATTTTAGAAACTTTTCAAAATAAGACACTCAGAGCAATCGTTAATGCTCCATGGTATATAAGAAATAGCGATCTACACCGAGATCTAGGAATCGCAACCGTGTCTGATGAGGTAACAAACTTTGCTCGCAAACTTAGTACTCGTCTTCGCGGACACTGCAACAATGAAATTATCCGAACTTTGGATCAGACAAATCTTACGCGCCGACTACAACGAATGAGACCGTTAGATCTAGCAGCATAAGATGAAACCGCATAAATTGACGGTATTGTAGGTGCCTTCGTTGGAAGGCAGCCTGCCACACGCGATTATTACAGAAGCTTGAACTACTTGTTAAGGAAACTTAGTCGTAGTCTGACGGAAAATGGGAGATTTTTTAGTGAGTAAGAATCTCACACTACTATGAGCACGCGCGGCCGGTCCTCGTAGTGCCTATGAAGGTTTTTCCTACCCACGGAAAAAAAAAAAAAAAAAATTTGAGCTTTATTAAATATGCTTTTACCTTGGGCGACGTTCGACAAAGACGTATTTGGATGAAAATCCTATTTTGGCTCCAAAATATTGATATTCTTGGCGTCCTTGGACCTTTGGGCTCTTTTTTATTCAAATTTTTGGAAGCAATGACTCGTTTCACAAACAAAGCTTTACTCAGTTACAGAAAATAACAGTGCAGCTAAGATTCATGCGCACATTATGAATATTTATATCGAAATCCTTTTTAATTTCGAAAGAATATCCTTGTGTCTTCTGTATACCTACGAGCGGTTTTGTTTGCACCGATTTCTGCTGTTTTTGCTATTGTTCCCCATACTTCACTTCCCTAGCAACTGGCTTTATCCAGGATTCAGCACACAATAAACTACAAAAAGCCAATATTTTATTAAATACAATGATATCGGCAAACAGTTGCCTTGTGCCGCGCGCTACGAAGAGGAAGAGCTCCCCAAAGGATATGCGGTGCCCCGTACAATAATGTTAACTTCGTTTCGCTTCGATGCATGGGATTAACTATCTCCCCACAAAGTGAATTTATATATGCGTTTGCATGAAGCTTTAATTCGCACTTTCTTTGCAAAGTTTCTCTTGTGTATAATATGGGGGCATGTGCTTCTGTTCATATGTGTACATAACATCCTGACCTGATTTTTATTATGAGTCCTGCTCTACAGAAACGATCGTCAAAATATTCGTAAAACCAATAAAATTGGGATTTCCTTTTATTTCAGTTTTTTTTTTGTGCTGCTGCTGCTGTGTAAGCGGTCCAGCCGTCGATATGAAGGACGAGCAACGTAAATCGAAAATGGTTGATCGATACGAATGGCTATGTGCGCCGCAATAAATCCTCTGGAAGAAGGATAAGTGGATGACAGGGGTCCTCTTGGTGGACCGGGTGATAGGACCATTATTGGAATTTCTGAAATTCCCCCTCTGGTGCTGTTTCGTTCATTTCTGATATTTTTTCTTTCCGCTGGAGTGAGTTCAAAGGACCCAGAGCTGTGTGTTAATATTGCATGCTGATAGGAAGAATGTGTGGATAGTCTCTCGGGAGTTGCACGCCTTTTTATCATACAAACTGCCAGACTATTTGTAGTGACGTATCGGAGATGGGTGTCTGTTGAACACTTTTAGTTGGACAGAAAAATGTTAACACCATATTGGCTCGGGACATTTCAACGGAGAAAGGAATGATGAAACCTGAACTTTTTTTTTAGCTTACAAATGACTTTTCATTTGGCGTCGTCGGGCGTTTATGGAATGGACATGAAGCCGGGACACCTCCAAGCTTTATTTTGCGTGACTCATTTCTAGTCGTTTGGAGTAGGTCAAACTTTTTGACGTTCCAAATTCAATGAGAACCAGTATATGTATATTCCTCTGTTCAGGAAGAATACTGACTTGTTTTGAGCACTTCACCCAGACATAAGAAATAAACTTTCAGCTTTGTGGCAGAAATACTGAATTAATTCTTGTGCGTGTCGAAGTGCCTTGCCTTTTTACAAAATTTCAAACAAATAAGGCGGAATTCAATTTGTTTAATGAGAATTTGCTGCAAAAAAACCCCAGGCTTGAATACATAAATCAGTCATAAGCCCTGACTAAAAAGGAGTTTGGACTATTTTATAATAAAAAGTGCAGTTTAATTTTTAGCTTCTGACTTCATGGCTTAATTTTCCGTTTCAGAATGAACAAGCCTTTTTTAAGTTCACAGAAAATACTACCGACTGCGCCAAAAATTTAAAGTTATTTCGGTTTCAAAATATAAACATATAAGAAATGAAACGGTTGAAGCCATTGACTTTGGTGAATTTTAATACACAGAAAATTTTTTTTTAAAGCAGGAACCCAACTACCAAACCAAACTTTTTCAGACTGCGCCATTTGTTAACGGCTTTTGTTGCAATGATGGGAAGCCTAAGTGAGAAAGATCTTCCACTGTTTGAATAAGTAGCAGACTTATTTCAAAGTCAATAGTAAAGTAATAAACGAATTTTATCGACTGCGCCAAATATAACCTTGTATGATGCATGATACATTGGGGCTAATGTAAGCTCCTCCATAGTTATCGTTGAGAATATCTACTGCTTATAACGCGGACAAAAATATGCAGCCCTAATCAGAAGCTTTAACTTTCATGGCGACTGCGCCATGTTTCCTTAGTCATTTGTAAGAAAAAAGTATATAAAACTTAAAAACCCATCACAAGTTACACACCAAATCAGCGATGGACATTTTCAAATCAACCGACTGCGCCAAAATTTGAAACTCGTGTTTATTCCAAGTCGACAGCATTAATTGTTGTATTCAGTTAAGGTTAAACTTCTAATTGATATTTACAACAATTGTAAGATAGAAGTCAATCTCAAAAGAGAACCCCCATCTCAAGTCTTATGCTTCTCGTGCTGAAATATCCCTAAACATACTCAAAACAAAAGCATTTTCGTGTTGAACAAACCTACCGACTGCGCCAAAAGTCTTTCTGGCCATTTTTCAAAGCATTGGAGCTAACTTCAACTACAAAATCACTTTAGGCAAGTTTCTTCAATACAAACCCAGGAAATTAGACCGGCTTTAATCAGAATAGAACGCCTCTTATGACAACTGCGCCATTTTAATAAATCTGTTTTTTTAATAAAAAGACTGAAACTTAGTCCAAATTATACAGGTTTTAGCTTAATTCGGTGACGGGCATACCCAAAACACAAATTTGAAAGAATCAAGCCACTCTACCAACTGCGCCATTTCAGGAAATAAAACATCATCCCAATCATTAAACTACTTATTAAGTCTATAATTATGTTAAGGGAGATTTGTGAAAGAATGAGGGAATATTTGTTTGCTTTGGTTCAGTTATTTTGAGATTCATTGCGTTTTTGGACGTTCTGGCCCACATTTTTACTAACAAATTAGCTTTTTTTGTTGCTCTTTGAGAGACCATAGTAGAAACAGTAGAGAAGCGGATGTGAAGTATCTTTCAGCTTAGACTTCAGATAGTTTTGAAAAGCCGAGTTAATGCTAGCAATATTTGCAGTATTCGAGGTCTCGTCGTAAAAATTGCGTATTTTTTAGACTTTAGATCGCCGTCTCGTAGAAAAAATTACGGAAACTGTCGAATTTTAATTTATTTTTCAATGCTTGATGGATAATCCTAACTAGAGAATCAAGATTGCAGGGTACATTCAAACCTCCATCCATTTGTATACGTGCACCGTTCTTCTTTTGTCTGCTCGGACTCTACTCTATTGTACTTTACTCTACTCTCCTCTACTCTACTCTACTCTACTTTACTCCACTCTACTCTACTCTACTCTACTCTACTCTACTCTACTCTACTCCACTCTACTCTACTCTACTCTACCCTACTCTACTCTTTTCTATTCTACTCTACATAACTCAGCTCAACTCAAATCAACTCAACTTTACTCAACTCAACTCAACTCCACTATAATCAACTCAACTTCACTAAATTCAACACTACCCTATTTCACTCTATACTCCTCTACTCTACTCAGCTGAACTCAACTCAACTCAGCTCAACTCAACTCAAGTCAACTCAACTCCACTGAACTCAACTCAACTGAACTCAACTCTACTCAATTCAACTCAACTCAACTCAACTTAACTCAACTCAACTCAAGTCAACTCAACTCAACTCTACTCTATCCTACTCTACTCCACTCTACGCTACTCTACTCAAGTCTTCTCTTACCTACTCTACTCTGCTCTACTAAAAGCCTTGTTCGGAGTTTGTCTCTTTAGACGTCGACGCAAAAAAACTCATCGAGACAGAGCTCATTTAAAGCGGGACTTGAATTCGAAAGCAAAGCTAAAAAAAAAAAAAACCTCTCACATTTGTGGGTCAGAGTGAGCACTTCAATTTCATAGATCTCTTCAAATCCTGCCTTAAAAAGATAAAGCTTGCCATTCTGGAGTGGATTCTTCTCTTTGCTTTCATTATAAAGCTCTAATGCGGACCCTTCTGGCAACTTCATCCCATCAATTTGCAGATCTCATTAACAAACCCATCAGAATCAACAAAGACAAAGGTGAGTATAACGGTATTTACCCAAGCAATTTGCCTCCAAAGTGCATATCACTTCAACCCTATTCAAAGCAGCATGCATTCTTTCACAAAAAAACGACACACACACACACACACACATACACAGCAAACTATTAATCCTTTCGCCAGCAGGCGTTGTGTCACCGGCAACGCCAACGGCAACTTGTAGCGAACGTAATTTCCGCCACAGCTCTCGGCTATTTATCATATTTGGCTTAATGTCAAAAGCTTGAGCCCCTCAACTTCAAACTAAAAGGATATTTAATTTATACTCATGTACAGAAGACCCTTATCTCGGTGGCCTCCGCTCCACAATGCATCAGCATCACTTAGATTACCACCACACACGAGTGTAGAAATTTTTCATTATGACAGCATTTATACACACAACGACACGACGACAATGACGACGAAGCACACAAAACCGCAATCAGCAAATGAATTTAGAAAGGATAATGATTCACTTGCGACGATGTCTAGCGAAGCAGCCCAGCAAGCAGCCATCAGTTACACACATGTCCTGGACGGGTCCTCTGCCGCCGCCGAATGAAGTGTGTGTACACAAGCATAAACATAATTTGTTACAAAACGCGACTTGAATTTACAAATTATAATTAATCAAGAAGGATTTGCGCACAAAGGACATCGCACTACTCTTGTATGCATTATGGTTATGGTCCCCGCGCGACATGGTGTTTGTGTTAACGCAAATGTTGTTATAGCCATTACACGAGGACGTAATCTTTTCTCTGTGGTTCCCGGTTCCCCTCAACCGGCACCTTCGACTTTCAACCCGACCGCGACGAGTCCCAAAAATCGTGCCAGATGCAGCAGCAACCAGGGCACACATTCATTCAATTCAACACACATGGATACACACGATCCCCTAATAATGTCCATCCAGCTGTTACAGAGTCCGGATGGCGTTTTATTGACTTTTAAACTTGCCCTGCTGCGGAGAGATGAGATTTCTCTGCGGGTCTCGGTTGTGGGGGGTCGGTTGTGGGGGGTGGCAGCTCTGCCGCCTCAGACTCTGGTTCCGTCGGTCGGTTGGTTCACTTTGGCACCCCTAGAGACACAGCACCGCACACACATGCAAATGCAGAAAGTTTGCATTTCAAACCCTAAAGTAACCCCTCCCCCCTCCATCCTACAACCAGTGTGTGCGGCAATCGATGATGGGGAGTTGCCACATCCCCAAGGAAATGGGTGGACGTTTTAATGAATGACGATTCTCTAATTCCTTAATTTGGTAGCGCGCCAGGATTCGTCGGGCAATTTGAATTCACCGAGAATTCAAATAGAGCGTGATTCCGTAATGGCCGCTCGACGGAAATACCCGGTGCCAAGTGTGTAAATGGTTTCATTCTGCTTTTGCCGAAAAAAAAACAGTGTTTGAGAGGGAATCGAGAATGAGTTTGTCACTCTTGTCGGATTCGGATAGTGCCAGCCAGGAGAGTTTGTGTGCCCGTCAAGGGGCTTTAATGTAATGCGCCTTAAAAAGGATCCTTTTATTTTAGGATGCTCCCTTTTTTGGAAGTGAAAATTATGCAGGTTTTGCTTCGAAACTTTGGAAAGCTTTTGACCTCTTCTTTCCTGCATTGTGCTGGAACTTCATAGATTTTCGTGCAGGTTTTAAGAGGCAGCCGAAATTCGTGTCTCTTGTGAAAGTAAAACACGATGGTAGTTAGATATCTAACGAAAGCTTCCAGTCAAGGATTTGTTGCTGATTACCTCGAATACAAGAGGACTGTCTGGACCTTAGAATCGTCGGCAACATTTATAGCTTTTTTGAACATTTAAAAAAGGATTTTTACTTGTTAATTATTCAAAAAAAAAATATGAATCGAATAATTTATCCTATTTATTGTTTTATTTTATTTTCAAAGGAATTCATTGATTTACTTTTGATAACATGGCGCAGTCGGTACGCACAGATGAAAGCTTTCCGATTAATCTGAAAAAAAGTCTACAAAAGCTCACAGAAATCTGTGGATTTTCGCGCTCTTTTTTAAAACTTATTCATTTCACTAAAACTTGTGATTCTGGCGCAGTCGGTAGGGCCTGTTGTTGTCTAGTCAAAAAGAGGAAAAACTAGACTTCATGTTTGCAGGTTTACAGAAGTCTGTGAATTTTCGCTCTCTATTTTCAAATTTATTCATTTCACCCATACTTGTGATTCTGGTGCAGTCGGTAGGGACTGTTGTTGTCTAATCAAGAAAGGAAAAACCAGACTTCGTAATTAAACAGTTCCAGTAGTTTCTTATCTTTACTCCCTTCTATTTTAAGGTAGGTAATATTCAATTCTTGCATGCGATTTTGGCGCAGTCGGTTTGTTAATTTTATTGTTAATTTTTAAAAATAAAAAATCAAAATAACTTACAAGTTTATATGCATGCATATGTCAAGTCATTTATATTATTGACTGTATAAACTGCGCCAAGTTCACATTAGAGCATAATAATAAATATGCCCATACCTGAAAATATAGGGCAATCTTTTTTCTCTTCACTTTCTCTCCAAAAAATTTACTGAAAGTAAGCATGAGAGTAATAGAAATCGAATTATTCCTTTTACTCAATTTAACCCCTCGTGGTGAATATGGCGCAGTCGGTGGATGCAGTTGTTAGCTCTGCAAAGAAACTAAACGCAAACTCTCAAATTAATAGAAATCAGGTAATTTCATTCACTTATCACCCTCCTACGCTCGAAAATATTCTAAGCACTTATGCGAAGTGTAATATCGGGAATTCTGAGCACCTTCACTCGAACGCTAATATTTGCCTTTCTCACTGTCTGTTATAAAATTTCGTTTCACGCCCTTTGGATTCCGATGAAACCAATCTCAATAGTTCCAATGAGTAAACGAGTTAAACGAAATGATTTTTAGAAGGAGACGTGAATTCTCATAACCTGTTTTTTGTTTATTAAAAAAGGAACTGAAATTCATAAATCCTCATCTTCCGCCTTGCTTAAAAGTGTTTCAATTTCAGTTCACCTTCTGTGTGTCTAAAGACATTTCGACGAAATAACATCAAAGCACTGTTGGAGAGATTTCAAGAAATTCCTTTTAGTAAGTGTCAGAACCATACCAAATTAATTAACCAGCAATTTCTTGCCACTATGCACCAATTTCGGGGAAATTATAAGTTCACACTCAAGACTTTTGTGGAGTAGTTTACGTTTTTTTTTGTGTAAATAATCCCGACAGTTCTGTTTAAGACTGAAGTCCTTGAATCTCGAGACATTCCTTGAATCTCAAAAGCAACCTCACTACAAACTTATCAAATATGAACTCCAACTAAGTGGTTCATTGCAGTGGAATCGCTATAAAATTCTCAGAAAATATACACAGAACAGAAACAACCAACACCAGAGCCACAATCATTTGAAATTGAAAATTTTCTCGGCTTCCTTAGTAAAAGAATGGCAAGTTACGATAGGAAGACGTGTCAATCATGAGATCCATAATAGTGTCGTAACAATGAATGCAAAACATAAAGGAGCAAAAACTAACACCAGAGGTACAATTTTTTGACGAATTTCTCCCATTTCATAAGAATTATGAGAATTTTCAAACCGTAAATCCACTGCTATTTCAATGTCCTACTAACGATTTCAGAAAAAAGTAAAAATAAAAATAAATAGAGTGGCGCAACAGCTCGAGGTGAACCAGGGCCAACTTCTCAACAATGTATGCTGGATAATTTCTTTATATACAAGGGGACCTACAATTTTTTGCCGAATCCGAACGGCACTTTGAGAAGTTTTTCAAGACAATTAATACTCTCGGAGGGCTTGTCAAACCCTCGCGGAGGTGGGGACCGTGAAAAGAACAAGTCTTTTTTTTTTCAGGTGACGATGGCAGGATTCGAACCCAGACCTCCGGCGTAGTAAGCACACACACTAACCACTACGCCACGGCACCCTCAGAAAAAAGTACTAAATTCAAAATTCGCCAACACCAGTGGCACATTTTATTACTTATTGACGATGCTTTACGGGTTTCAAAAAAATTTCATTTCAAAATCTCATTTCTATAAAGACGATTTCTTATAACGTTCAGAAAAAAGTACAAATCTCACAAATAAACACAAAAAATAGGTAAAACTTACGATTTAGTAAAAGCTAGATAGAAAATTGCCAGAAACAATTTTATTTTTTTGTCGTGCGACCATCCTTGATGTTTCGGCAATATCAAAACTAACTGTCCTTCGAGCCAAACTGGATTTCCTATAAAAATTTCGATGCACTGGGATTCAAAAAGGTGGAAAGCCAACACCAGCGGTACAATTTTTCATTGTAGGTTCTTCATTTTGAAGATCTTGTCAAACCAGAAATCCAACTAGATATTTCATCGTCGTGAGACTGATTTATCAGTACGTTCAAAAAAACTAAGCTCACTAATCAATACAAAAAAAATTAAAAAGCTTGCAACTTAGTATCACCAGTGGCATTATTTTTTGTCGTAGGACCATCGTCGGTTCATCGGCAATACTAAAAATAACTTCCCTATTATCCTTCGAGTCACACTGGGATTCCAAAAATTGTTGCGTTTTAACAGGATTGAAAAAGATGGAGGTCCAACACCAGTGGTACAATTTTTTCCCAAAAGACGACACTCACTGCGTTTTAAATATTTTTTTCAATCCAGAACTACGACTTGATAATTCATTGTCATGAGACTGATTTATCAGTAGTTTAGAAAAAAAAAACGAAGCTCACGAATTATACGAAAAAATATAAAAAAAACTTTGAACCATCCTCGGTGCTTCGGCAATATTAAAAATAACTCCCCTATTATCCTTCGAGTCAAACTGGGATTCCAAAAATTACTTTGTTTTAATAAAAGTGAAAAAAGTGGAGGGCCAACACCAGTGGCACATTTTTTTTCAAAAAAAAAATTCGATCTAGAACTCCCTGTTGTCCTTTGAGTCAAACTGGAAATCCTATAGAAGTTTTGTTAAAATGGTAGTCAAAAAGGTGGAAAGCCAACACCACTGGCACAATTTTTTGCCCACAGACGACACTTACTTTGTTACAAAACTTTCTTCAAACCAGTACTCCGACTAGACAATTCATTGTCATGAAGCTGGTTTATCAATACATTAAAAAAAAAACGCCAAAACTCACGAAAAAAATAGAAAAGGCTTACAAATCAACACCAGCGGCACAATTTTTTGCTGTCACGGTTGAATTTCCTCGATGTTTCGTTAATATTAGAAATAACTTCCTCATTGTCTTCGTGTCAAGACATTTTCATATATGGTTCATGTTTATGGAAGATTAAATAATAGACACAAAGCCAACACCAGAGTCACAATTGGTTGCCAATGGGAAATGTTTCTTGGACTAAAAAAATTGGAAACAGCCTCATAAAGGCGCTACTGTCAATCAGAAACTCATGCGGGGTATTTAAAAACAAAGTCAACACCAGCGGCACAGTTTATTTTAGTTTTTCAAACTTCAATGAACATTCTTGCATATTTTGATATTTGTTCCCTCGACGGCCGCAAATTTTAAGCATGATATGGATTTTTACCACCACCCTTACATATATTAATATTTTAACGTTGCGGGTGTACCACAAAAGCTGCCATATCATATCATTACCCTTCGATCTGCTGATCTTTTTGCTCTGTTGCGCATTTACCACATCCACATTATGCATCGGTTGAATTCCTAATTTCCACAAATTAATACTAAAGTCTATTCAAGCCACTAAACTATCCGACGACAACGCACAAAAGTCGCGTGCCGCCCCCTCAAATTTAAATAGATTTTCCGACTTTTAATTAAAATGACAAATTTAAAACCAGTGTTAGAACACATAATGAGTGTATAAACATATCTCGCCACGTGCAAATCATGGCGTGGTCGGAGGCCTATTTGTCGGTCGTAGAATTTTTCAAATAATTAGCGTTCATCACTGGAAAATTTGTCAACGAATTAGAGTGCGAGATAAGCGCATTTTCGTTTATGCAACCAAAATGTGCAGCTTCTGTGTTGGAGGATGATACGGTGCTGCTCTAATTGATAGTTGGATATTCACGGATTATAAATTTCAGCAGAAAATTCCAGTGCCTAGTCGTTCAAGGGCAAATTGTTGTGCATAGTTGTTTAGGTTTGTATGTCAAACTGTCTGCGTTGGTCTAGCTGCAATGCAATTCCTGGAGAGGATAGTTTTTCGTTTTTTCGTTACTCTTCGTGTAAGAGTCTAAAGTCTCTATCTTGGAATCCATACACCGCCTAGGTTTAATTTTAGGTAAGTGCCTTGCTGGGTCTCTGAAAACGGAGCCTATTGTGCCTCGAACACCTCCTATTAAGCCAACCACGAAAGTTGTTGCACGTACCTACATGCGGCTCTGATTTCATTTTGACGTTGAAGTTTGTCACAAGAGTTGGTCATTACTCCTTTGCCGTCTAGTAATCGTTTCATGAAAAATTCGCATGTACATGCGGAAATCCAAATCGCATGGAAATATGTGGCTCTTTCACATGTTGATTTAAGACAAAATGCACCACTTCTTGGATGGATTGCAAGATAACATTTTTCACTGACAAAAACGCATTTTCCTTCCTCGAATATGCAACATGCTGCGTTGCATGCAAATATAGTTTACCCATGTCGCATGCAACCAATTTTTTTTCGCATCAGTTGAAATTGATCTGCATCCAACAATAAATCCAAATGAGGGATTTTCCTGCCTGAAAAGCCGCATGTACCTTCGCATGCAGCAGTGCACATGTCATGTAACACGAACATAAACCCCAACTTGAATTTGAATTCCGATTCTGGACGAATACCCAAGGATTTAAGGTGGCTTATTCTAATTAAAAACAAAGATTGTAACTGAGTCCTTCCTGGGGGATTCCTTTTTTCATACAACACGTGCAAAACACCGACAGAGGCATTGTATAAATCATAAATCTACACATGTTACCCCCTGATGCTGCTCGGGCGTTGTGTTTGCTTGTTATAAACGGATTAATCAGAACCAAAAAAAAAACGGAAAAGAAAGGACAAAGGCAACCTTGCTCACTCTAGACTCCTGAGGCAGGATTTCCCATCTACACAAATGATACACGCAGCTTAAACTGTCATTGCTCAGAGAGCAAGCGGTGGGGCTTTTCTGCCCTGTCTTCCTTTTTGATTCCCTGAAGCCATCCCGCATCAGGAAGCTACACACACACACACACACTCACGTGGCCATAGGGCGAGAGTGGTGTACCGCATGTAAACACGTGGTAACACAAGGATATTATGTTTGCTTACAGTATCAATGTCATCTCAAGGTGTATACCTGCTCTATGTGCCCCAAAAGCAGCAAAATAAAAATCGAGATTGCTTTAAACAATTCCTTTTTTCACTCTGGCTCTTCCCTCAGGCTCTCGCAGGCTCTTTGCTACCCCAAGATCAATGAGAGTTTAGCTAATGATAATCCTTGTATGTAACTTTGCTGTTTGCATACTGATTTTCGATTCTATCTCGCAGGGAACCCTTTTCGTCGGGAATGTTGCCTTTTTTGCGCTCCTTGATGGGGATATTACAATACGTGTGTGCCCCGATGTCAGTATCATCTGCATTTTTCGTTTTTTGCTTGCTCACCCTTAACTTATGCCATCGCACGCAAGATGGGACCAAGGAATCTTGTTTGAGGGAATATTTTTAATCTTCCACATTTTCCGGGAAGAGAGAAGCTTCTCCAACCTGGATGGTAATTTTTGAACGTAGACGAAGAGAAACCTCATCAGGAAGTGCTGCTTCTTCCTTTTTTTTAAATCCCCTTCTCCTTCTTTCTGACTCGTGGTAGACAGTTCAATTAACAGTAAATACCTTTGTAACTACCAAAGAAATCCAGAGCACTTCGTAAGCACAATTCTCGAGGAGGAGAATTGAATGATTTAGGTTAAATTCCTGTACGTGCCGGGATTATAGAAAGATGAAGTTCTCCCAAGAGTCGGTGTCTGATTTGCGACTACTTTTTGCCACATTCGAAACAGCTTTTTGCACTCGGTTTTTGTTTGCTGTCAACTGTTTGTTTGGAAAGGCGTGTTTTGAGGTAAATTTTCCCTTTTTTACAGGATTCAATTAAAAGTCACGCAGTGGAGTTATTCAGGGTCATGAATTGACCAAATTGGCGTGGCTGGTCACGTATGAGAAGAGTTTTGGACTCTTTACACTCCTAGAATCAACATTCAAGAATAAGTTGGAAAAGACAGGCTTAAAAACCTTCCCTCAACTGTCAGCCTTTAAAATTGATGCCGAACAACTATTCACTCTTATCTAGGCCAAATCCTGTAACAATTAAAACAACGACTCGTACCTCGTTTTCCATTTCACGGAGCGCGCCTACAAATCAAACGGAATACACCTCATTTTATCCCTTTTAAACCACAGTCATCATCCGGAGTGATATATAGATGCACGAGATACGTTTATCGATTTTCATCTCCAGCACAAATCCCCCGACGTCATTTCAATTATTTAATGGCTCGTAGTAATAGAATTCTTATGGCTTTTTTAGTTTGCGTTGAGCGCGCTGACTTCGTCCTGTCATACATCCAGGCACTCGGATGGACTGTGCGGGCATTCACTATATCATTAAGCATTCAATACAGCATAGAAATATCCATCATTCCAACCGTGACGTGGAGAAAAATGAAGGAAAAGGGGTTTCCTATTCGAAGTACTACATCCCGATCTCCCCATTTTTGCTTTGCAGTCCAGTGGTTCTTGTCTTTTGTTTCAGGAGAGAGCAAACATTTCCCAGCTCACATAGGGAAGCACTACTTTATTCCTCGTCCATATTTCATCAGGACTTTAAATGCGTCCCACCCCCTTCCGTACCTCTATAAAATTGGATAACGCACAACTAAAGTGTAAACAAACACAAACGCACAGCATTATTGTCGTCTGTTTACTTTCACATCATTCTCCTGAGGAGTATAGTGTGATCGAAGAAATAATAGAGGGAGAACCCCCCCCCCCAAATGAATTTTGCCATTTTGGGTGGAATTCTAAAAGGGGCCCCCGAGAGAGAGAGAGAGAGAGTGGGTGGTAAAACTACTACTAAAAGTATTAACCTTCTTAAAATGTCCTTTTACGCTTGGACAATCTTAAATTATTATTTTACGAATAATACAATTTGAGTTGAGCCAGGAGTGAGTGGATATTATTGTCCTTTGCTCCTCGAACTGACTCTAGCATATTTACTGACTGTTCGAATGAATGATTTTTAGGGGGACGGCGGCTGTGTAGTTGTAGTTGATAGAATTTAATTGAATATGCTTAGGGGATGAGATGTTTATTTGCTTGTATTTTATGACTTTAGTTTGAGTTTGACTTTACAGCAAAGTACTGTATATTGAATGGGGTTAAATGGTGAACATATTTTTGCTTGTTGATTTGGGTAGGAGACGTAAGTTAACAGAATTCCTGTAGTTTTTGTTGGCTTCGTAATACACTTGCCTCGTTCTAGGGAGTGGCATACATGAACTTGGGATACCCCGCTGCCAAAAAAAAAATCTTTGGGAAAACTTTAATAGTACTTCTTTGGGACTTAGGATTTGAATCAGTTTTGAAAATTTCTTATATTTATAAATAACAACGAATAAATTGTTTAAATGGAATAAGCAGAACGATTAACCAAAAAAATTGATAGGGAAAAGGTATTCCTTAAAATGTTTTCCGCAAACATTTTTTTGTTTACTCCAAACAAATTAAATGTTTTCCTAAAAAACAATGTTGCTTTCCCAAAATTTAAGCATTTGTACTATTTTGAACGAAAATACTTTCTTCAACCAAACATGAAATTGTTACTGCAATCTATAAAATGTTTGCAGAAAAAAGTTTCATCTTAAACAAAAGAGAAGAAAGCAAAACATTTAGCTAAAAATGTTTTCAATAATCAATTGTTTGGTTACTCCGAACAAAATTAATGATTGCGTGAAAGACAAAACTGATAAACCAAACTGAAAGGCCAAACCTTATGCACTTGAACTATGTTCAACGAAAGAGCCGTTGTCAACTAAACAAACTAAACATTTGCCTGAAAAGCAACATTGAATTTCCAAAGTTTAAGCACATGAACTATTTCCAAAGAATATTCTTTTTCCACTTAAACATGAAATTGTTACTGAAAACAGATTCATCTCAAACAAAAGAGAAGAAATGTTTGCGGCAACCAATTTTTTGCTTACTCCAAACAACATATATTTTCGTGAAAAACAAAACTATCTTGCAAACATTTTGCACTTAAACTATGCCCAACGAAAGAGTCGTCTTTACCTTAACAAACTTAAGGTTTTTTCTGAAAAACAACATTGATTTTCTAGAACCTTAGCTCTTAAGCTTTTCCCAACGAAAATACCTTCTTCACTCAAATATAAAATTGTTAGTGCATATACTAAAATGTTAATAGAAAAAAGTTTTATCTGAAACAATTGGGAAGAAAAACATATTGCTAGAAATGTTTTCAGTAATCAATTGTTTGCTTGCCTCAAACAAACTTATGTTTTTAGTGAAAAACAAAATTAATTTTCCAAATATTATGCACTTGAACTATGTCCGACGAAAGAGCTGTCCTCACCTAATCAAACTTAATATTATCCTGAAAAATACCATTGATTTTCCGAAACTTAAGCACTTGAACTAAATATTTCCAACGACAGTACTTTCATCACCTAAACAAGAAATTGTTACTGCAAATACCAAAATATTTATAGAAAAAAGTTTTACCTCAAACAATTTAAGAAAAACATATTGCTGAAAATATTTTCATACTAAACGTTTAACTGAAAAACTACTTTGATTTTCCAAAACTTAAGCACTTGAACCACATATTTCCAACAAAAATAGTTCCTTCACCTAAATATGAAATCTTAACTGCAAATACCAAAAGGTTTGTCAAACAATTGAGAAGAAAAACATACCACTTAAAGTGTTTGCGACAGCCAATGTTTTGCTTCCTCCAAATATATTTATGTTTTCATGACGCAAGTTCCGCTCTGACAAAAGCATAAAATTGTTATTACAATCACCCAAACGCTAGTAAAGCTAACTACATCACAGAGAAATTTGTTTTTCCACAATCACTAAACTTTTTTTGAGTATATCGCTAAATAAGTAAATAAAAACATATTGCTGAAAATGTTTGCAGCAACCAATTTTTTGTTTACTCCAAACAAACTTATGTTTTCGTGAAACTGAAAAACACAAAGATTTTAGAGCTTATTTTTTCTTACTGGATTGCATTTCTTGCCGGGCTGCATAGCTTGTGGTATACGCATTACCTCAAACTATACTACGCCTAAGGATCTAGATTGAATGACCTGACCTTCACTTTTAACTAGCAGTATGATCATTCAAAATATTGGCGCCCAACGTGGGGCTCGAATGAGTTACAAGCTCCAATGCTCTAAAAACTAAGATCAGTTGAGCTGTAATAAATTGTGCTGCGAAATTTCTGCTATAACAAGCTCCTACGTTGCCTGACGTGGGTTTACACACAACAATTTTTTAACATCCTCGGACTTTAGAAAGACAAAACAACCTGCAATTTGTGGGATTGTCCTTGGTTGAGTGTGGGATTTTGCTGGAAAAACGGCTCCAATCCACGCGAACGCTCAGTTAACGATCCTAAAAACATGCCAGTCCTTAGAACGTGGCATGGCTTAGGCCTACGAGAATATTTTGTAAACCCTCTTAAGTTTGGTATCTTTACTCGCCTAATACAGCAAATTATCGCAAAATACTGAAAAAAAAAAAAAAACTTATGCAAGGCCAGAGTTTTTACCATTTAGAACTATGGCCAAGTTGATGTTTTATGGAATCGAATGGGTTTATGTAAGTAACGAAGACTATATATGGCTAACGTAGTAGCATTACACCATATCCTCTGATATAAACTCAACTTTTTGAGCATTATCTTTTTTCTAAGTCGAATGGGAATAAACAAGAGATCTTTCAAGCATATTATGCATTGCAAAGGGAGTGGGTTAAAATAATTCCGCTTCCAAAATTCTGTTTTTTGAAATTCAGCTTTCTGATTTCTAACTAAAGCAATCAAATTCTGCTAAAAAAAAACTCAACTATTTTGAAGTAAAATTACAAGCCGCTGGGTTTTAGGGAGGCGAAACTTGCCTCCCCTCCCTAACATTTTTCACGGAATCACTTTGTAGAAGGTGTATTTCCAGAATTTTATATAAAAAAAAACTTTAAACCCAACCCCTTTTTTTTTTTTTTTTTTAAAAATAACCCCTTTAAAAAAAAAAGGAACAAGCAGCGGGGTTGTAGGGAGACGACACGTGCCTCCACTCCTAAAATTTTTTCACTGTATCGCTTTGTCAAAAGAGTATTTCCAGAGTTTTATAAAGAGAACTTTGACTGCAACCCCCTCCAAGTAAAAAAACCAACAAGCAGCGTAGTTATAGGAAGACGACACATGCCTCCCCTCCTATACATATTTTACTGTATGGCTTTGGAAAAGGAGTATTTTCCGAGTTTTATAAAGAGAACTTTGACCCCAACCCCTCCAAGTAAAAAAACCAACAAGCTGCTTAGTTGTAGGAAGACGACACATGCTTCCCCTCCTATACATATTTTACTGTATCGCTTTGTAAAAAGAGTATTTTCAGAGTTTCATAAAAAGAGCTTTGACTGCGACCCCCTCCAAGTAAAAAAAAAGTAACAACCAGCGTGGTTGTAGGGAGACGACACGTACCTCCCCTCCTACAAATTTTTTCGCTGTGTGGTTTTGAAAAAGGGATATTTACCAAATTTCATGTTTCTTTGACATTAGCCCCTTCCAAGTAAAAAAAAAACAAAAAGCAGCTTTGTTGTAGGGAGACGACACATACCTCCCCTCCTAAAATTTTTTTTTTAGGAGGGGAGGCATGTGTCTTTAGAGTTTTTAAAAGAGAACTTCGACCCAAAACCGTTGAAAGTCGAGAATGTCAAAAACCTACCAAACCATATTGCGTTTTTTCCCCGGCTTGGATAGAAAAAAAAATGCTGGTCAAGATCAGTCGTGTAACGAACCCATTGGCAAGCTGTGCAATTGACTTTTAACGACATCAAGTTCAGTTGGAATTGATAGGCGAACCACTTACAACTCAAAAGAAAATGGCCAAACCTGCACAAAGGTCCAAACCAAAGTCGCATATAAATCGTCCCCTACCACTTCGAATACCCACGTCTGATTTATTTTTAGCCCCATCCAAGTCTAATAGGGCATTACACCCTCGCAAGCAGTGCCGTTGTCCTTTGTCTTCGAACAAGGAAACACCAAAAACCACATAACCCATTTGTAACAAGCCCTTATTGACTCTAACATCCTACACCAGTCGTGTCGGATGGGTTCAATTAAAGTGTTATTTTATTGAGAACTCAACCCACCCAACAAAAGTGTTATTTTTCTTCGCTATTTCCTGTTTATTGTTTCTATATCCTTGATTTTTTCTCCCCCTTATCGCAATTCCTCTAATGACATCATTCCGCGCCGATTGTTTATCTTACGGCAATGTCGCCAGGATACTGGCGCTCGCTCGCCTCAATTAGCCAAACACTAACCATCAGCAAAGTGTTGGGTTTTTTTTTCTCGCGTGATCCTTTAGAAAAAGGAGTTAAATCGACGCGTAAACAATATAATTTCTCCTAATGTTGCTCACTCCATTAGTGGGTTATATTCTCTCTCTCTCTGTGTGTTATTTTCGTCCTGCCGTAGTTTGATTCTTTTATTAAATTTTGGACAAATATTAAATTTTGCCTTTTACGTGCAAGGAGCGAAAGGCACGATTATAATTAAATTGAAATTTAGTTATGCAAATATTTATCCCGTCTGGATCATAGCTGCGAGAAGAGAGATAACTACTGTTATGTACCGTGTTTGTGATGAAATTGGGTAATGAAATTGCTGTGTGTGTGTGCTGCCAAATTCGTGTTGTCCTTTTGATGGTCTGCGGCATCTGCATTTTTGCATGTTTATTATTTTTCAAGCCAACGAATATTGGATTAGGAACGGAATTAATGTTTCATTAAACTACACGCTTCAATCAATATTTTCCATGTAAACACAAGGCATAATACAGGTATAAATTAATTGAATATGTCATGCCGATTGCAGGGTATGCGGCTGAGGGGGTGTTGGCGATGCAGATTGAACAAGAAATGCCTGCACATTAATGATTGATAATTTATGCCCAGATAATAATTATTAATATCGTTAGTTGAGCTTTAACCGAATATTTACTTTACTCCAGGGCAGGTGCATTACATAAACACGTGTTAAAATTCAGCAACAATAAAGCTCTCTGTTTCCACGGGCCGAGTGTGCCTTAAAATAGAACAAGGACGAGCTATATTCTATATAAAAATTTGACAACTGACTATTTAAACCTGTGCTGGCAAATGGAGGATTTCAATTTAAAATTATTTTGCTCATGTGGCTATGTGCACCCTGCACATATAGAAAACATGAGGACGAACAAAAGTAGTCCTTGAAATAATTCACTGCAACAGTTTTTAAGGCATTCCATTTATTTGCCACAGCAACACGAGCATTTTTTTTTCTTGCCTTTCATGCAAATCCAGAAGGTCCATGTAAAAATATGAGCATTCACCCAATGCCACCGCGAAAGATACATTAATTTTTATTGTAATATCCCACAGCATCAAGGATATTATCAACCCACAACAAAATAGGAAATCAACATCCTTCACGAGCTCATTCCGGCGCGATTTGTTCATTCACTCGATCTAGGAATGTTTGTCGGTATTTTGTTACAAAATTCTTCCCATTCACCGCTGTTACAATGATATTGTTGTCGAGTGCGGATAGACTGCGTCAAAGCATCGCCGACAAGGACACATCATTTGTCGCCAAAGAGCCTCAAGTGTTGGGGTATTTTTCTAGACGACAAATGGAAAATAAAGTACCTTTGACAGATGTTTTTTTACTTCATTTGGAAAAGGTGAAATGTAAGTGACGGGGCCGAGGGCTTTTCCACTTATCAAATATTTTCCCTAAGAAGTCCACCAATATGCTGCCCGGGCAAACAAAATTCGAAGCCCCTCTTTGTCCGCATTAAACGAGAAAGCACTTTTCTTTACAGACACTTAAATTACCCTCCCTTGTGCGCAACCCCACTGCTTAAAACAATAAGCAGTTCCTTCCGACAAGACCCAAGTTTCTCCCCGTCGAAGGCGGTCAAATGCATTCAGCCAAGACGATGTAATCGACCAGGAAATAGCTCCGAGGGCCAAAACTTACAACAATTTCAAGACTCGACCCCCCGGAAACAAAAGAAAAACCATTCAATAGTTCGACATTTTTGGCCCTCGTCCCCACCTAAAAGCCAATCAAACCCCCACCGGGTGGTGGATCAGAGTAAATAACAATAATCCTTCTTATTTTGTGTGTAACAGATAAACGAGACAAAAAAAAAAAGGACGAGAGGGAAAACAACAGACCGATTATTTTATTGCACTCTATACAAACCCCTAAACTCTGACATCAATTCTAGTTATACCCCTCGGCGGCGTTTGTTTTTTGCAGATATAGTGAAATGGCGCCCAACAAACTCTCTAAACTCTTCGAAAAGTGTATGTCAGATTGAAGGAGTCAATATTGTTGCAAAAAAAAAAAAAATAAAGGGAGAAGGAAGAAAACAATTTTTTTTCGCCACGTTCGCCCCTGGTGGTCGTGTGGTAAAATTGTGCTATTTGGCGTGGCCCCCCCTTCCACCCCCGTTAAGTTGCACAGACTGTGAAAATGGGCTACCAAGGAGAGTCTTTAAAAAAGAGTCTCATACACCGAAAGTGAGGAGGATAAAGTTCCTTGGAAGAGTTTTTTTTTAAATTACATTGCACTTAAGTAGAAGTTATTGATTCAATAAACTGCTTTCTGATAGGGACGAAGAAGGATATTGGAATGGTGGACGGCACACGGCGATGTTGATGGTAAGATTTGATTTTTGTTCTTTCTCTTTGGGATGAGCTAATACAATCGCATCGGAATACGTGTTTTGGTTTCTTTATTCAGTCGAAATTAATGAAGGATAATGGAATTTAAATTTTTTACAAAAAAAAGGGTCAAGCTTGCGGGTGAGGGCTAATATTTCTTTTAGAATTAAATTGGGGCGGGGGACTGGGGTGCGGCAGAGTGGTTATCAGGAATTTGGAGGAGAGATTCTATGATCTTCAGTAATTTAATCTATTGTATCGGGGCAGTTGTTTAGTTGCTAGAGGAAGGGTGAGCTTTTGGGGGCACATCATACCAGGTCTTTTAAGGAAAAAAATCGATTATTGCCTCTTCGAAAAAAAATTCCTTAAAAAAAGTTCACAAAAAGTTAAAAAAGAATGTGCCTCTTTAGTAGGGTTCCTTAACGACTGCGCCAAATTCACATTCGAGAACGAAATTAAGCATAAACATTAATAGAAATTTCAGATTGGGTCAATAAATACAGGAAATGACTCAATTTCAATAAATTGGCAAGCCTTTTTTCGTTTTAGGGCACTCAAGACTGCGCCAACAAAAACAATAACACACAAAGTAAGAAGCATTGATACAACTAATGTTTTCAAAAATCATAAAAAGAAAACTCACAGTACAGGACAAGAAATTCTCTGATTTTATGTTTCCTTGCAGATATATTTTCGATTTTCTCAATAAATTAACAAAAAAGCCCACCGACTGCACCATGCTAACGTTCAGGTAAACAATTGATTCTTATTGATTCTTTTGGCATTGTTCAGGAAACACTTTCTGCATACTTAAGTTTCTTTTAAAAAAAAAAGTTGGAATCTCCATTTGATTTTTTTTTTAATTGTTTCTATCGACTGCGCCACATTAACAAGCGAAAGTGTATTTTTTTGGATTGAAATGTAATTTGAGTATGGAATTACTGGAATGTTCTTTCAGCTATTTTCTAGTGTCGAAAAGTGCACTTACCTACCGACTGCGCCACAATGGCAAGGAGACTGCGCCAATATTGGCTTTAAAAGTATTTGTACACTCGTATTTGTTTATTCGATCTACTATTCAATTCTATTTCAATAAAAACATTGTTGAACTTGCGTTCTGTCATAGAATGACGAAAAGCCAATTGTTTGGCTAAAAATTAAAGATCAAACCGGCGGCGGCGAGGGTTCTTCTTTTAATTTTTTATGCTTTGTATATTTTGCAAATAATGATGCAAATTGAGTGCTTATGAAATCAAACTTTCTGTCGCTAAAATACAGGATCAGGAGTTGTTTTTTCTTACTTTTTATGGTTTGCATATCTATCAATTCGAATACCAACCGACTGCGCCAATTTCACACAGTCGTAAGTTGAACTCTTCCATGGTCCTATTTTCGGTCTCATAAAAGGCTACATTAAGACGATGTCCTACTGATTCTTAAGGTTTAGCGTATTTGATATGTAAGAATGCTAACCGACTGCGCCAATTTTGCGACACAGTTTCAGGAATTATTCTTAACTTACACTCTCATATTATCACATTTAATTTGGCCAAAAATGCAAAATAAAGCTCGCTTCCTTCTAGTTTTTTTAGTTATACAAATTTCATAAATAGGAAAGCCAACCGACTGCGCCATTTCATACGCATTGGTAATATGGGACACTTTTCTTAAGTCTTCTTCTCACATATTGTCACATTTTCTGTGTCATAAAATGCTAGATCAAGATGTTGTTCTTTTAAATCTTGAAGTTTTGAAGAAGATAAGGATAAACAACCAACTGCGCCAATTTCGCAGAGGCAGTTTCGGAGACTATTTTTAAGCTACACTTTCATACTGTCACATTTCCCATGCCTAAAAATGCAAATATTAAGCTGTTGTCCTTCGAATTTTATTTTTGTCGCAAAATTAATAAACAGGAAAGTCAACCGACTGCGCCAACTTTCACATTGGAAACTGTTCTTAAGTAACGATGTCATATAGTCATATTTTCTTTGGCTAAAAAGGTGAGATTAAACTCTTTTCTTTCTAGTTTTTAATTCGGTGCATTTTGTTAAATGGCCTATAAGAGTGCCAACCGACTGCGCCAACTTCATATGAGCAGTTTCCGACACTGTGCTTTAGTAAACCTCTTATATATTCACAATTTCAATTACTTTAAATCCAGGATCGACTTCTTGATTTTCTTATTCTTCAAGTTTTACGAATTTAATAAATTAGTATGCCAACCGACTGCGCCAATTTCGCAGGGGCAGTTCCGGAGACTATTCTTAAAACACATTCTTGTATTGTCAAATTTTCATCGCTAGGTGAGCAAGATCAACAAGCTGGTGTATTTATTGTTTTTGTTTTCCATATGTAATAAATTAGTGTGCCAACCGACTGCGCCAATTGGCAGTAAGGGAAACTGTTCTCAAGTGACGTTCTTATGATGTTACATTTTATGTGGCCATGAATTCAATCTCAACCTGATGTTCTTCTAATTTAAAGTGTTTTGACTATTTAACAAATTCGAATGCCAACCGACTGCGCGAAATAAACATTGGCAGTTAAGACACTGCAACGATCTCATGAAGTCTCATTTCCCATGGCTTAAAACTAAAGACAAAGCTGCTTTTTTATATTTGGTAATTTGAACAAATTAGAAAGCCGCCTCCCGACTGCGCCAATTATGCATTCAATAACTACTTGTACTTAATAAGGATTCTCTTGTTAAATTCAACGCAATTTGTGTTAAAGCTTAAGCTTTTTCTGCTCAATTCTCTTTTAATTGAAGGAGTTTTGGACACTTTCTGAAGTTAAGATCTTTTTTATAACAGGGTGACCCCTAACCTCGTGTATAGCTAAGAACTCAAAAAAAAAAAAAATCCCTCAGTTTACATTTATTTAACTGTTACCGTAAAGTTTTAATCACTTAAAAAAGAAGACCACTCCTTAATCAGTCACTCAACATCCTTTGGTGGGCTCGAGTTTCCCCTTCACAAAGCGAATGAAAGCTTCAGGCGTACAATTAATCTAGTAGACTGTCCTCATTAGACAAGCAAGCAGCCGACATTTTAACCCAAAAAGTCTACCAAAGTGCTTGTGTCAGTTCACCCCTTCTCTGAAGCTGTTAACACATCGCTTTTCCATAGTGACCCTTCTCTGTCTGGCAGAAAATCTTTTTGATGTCCTCAATACCCCGTTAAATCGACAAACAAACTTTTTTTTCACACTCCAAAAAAACCAACCACAAAAAGTCGACGACCGACGGGTAACAAAATTCTGTTCCATCAACAAAACTCGTGTCCTTAGAGATTGATTGCCGAATGAGAGAAGTCTCTGTTTTTGTTTGGTGTTTTTTTATGATCCCAGCGGATATTTGCTTGTGTCACCCATTCTAACCGACTGTGACTGAGTGCAAGGATTAGTGTGTCTTTTCCGTGTGCGATATTTGAGCCCCGTTTGTGTCCGCACAATCAGAATTCAAAACACTCAGCAAAATTCATTTTTCCTACATTTCAAATGGGTTTCATGTTGGGGGTTTTTTTTTTCTTATTTTTGGGAAAAAAAACTGCAAACATAAAAATTTTCAGAATCCATTTCCTTTTCAATTGTCGACACAGACAAAAGTATTTATAATGGAATTGATACCCTCTATCCGCTGTACACAATCAAACGACAATAGAATTCCAGTTAACACACAATTGCACATCCTTGCCGTATCTATTACGGGGGCAAAAAAGAGGGGCGAAGAAAAAAGGATGCGCCACAATTTTCTGACCACATCTACATACCTAAGCAAGAGCCAACAAAAAGGCTAAAATGCCTTTGCAACAATCAAGTCTTGTACATCATTAAAATTCCTCGGCAGGATGCAAGGGAATCCTTTTTTCTCAGTGGTGTGAACAAGTGAATGGAAGACGAGTGTGGTTTGGCTGTAGAAAAAAACCAACGCTGAGCCAAATAAATTCATTTCTTTCCTAATAGAAGCCCAGCAGGAGATCGCGCGCGCTGAATGTGGCGGTTCACAAAAGGAACCACACACCAACACACACTCATGTCCCACATCAAAAATGAAAGAAGACTCGCTGTGTAGAATGGGCCATTCACCAGCCATATTTGAAATAAAAATGTCCTAGTTTGGCTGTTTTTTTTTTTCGGCTAAACGCGGCCAAATATGTCCTATTCAGACTCAAGTTAATTACGGCAGGAGCCTCGTTCGTGGGTATTCTTCTTTGCAAGGGAAAAACCCAAAACAAAAGGACGATATCCCATTTGGGACGTGTGAAAGTCGAAAGTCTCCACAAGAAAGCTCTCTTCAAACTGGTTGGTAACAGTCTGGCGCAGTAGGTGCCCACGTGTCTTTCGGTTTGGTCCACGCGAAACCCAGTTGCAGTCCTGGTGGGAAAAATGGACCAAAAGCTTTCGGGGAGAATCGCACTCTTCAGTGTGATATTTGCGTTTTGTACGTCAACACGTCGCGACGGTTTGCCGAGTCTGTACCGAGTTTTGAGTCTGTACCGAGCCTGTACCGAGTTTTGTGGTTGAAATCACAGAAGACGTGGCGCGTCATGTGTTAAAATTGATTTGTGTCCCGAAAGTGTTTAGGAAAGTCGAGTGGTATGTTTGGTAACTGTTACGCCATCACAAGGTAGAGCACCTTATGGTGGGCGAGTCTCTCATCAAACAGCAAAAAAAAATCTCCTATGTGAACAAAGAAACAAGCAAAAAAGGGATTAAGGACCCGACGACACACCAATATTTGCCGAGAGTGAATGCCAACAAACAAGCCGGGAACTCTGAATATCAATATGCCAACTTTCAGGATCTATCTGACATTATTAACAGCTGTCATTCTGGGAACGGGTAAGTTCAAAGCACAAAGAAAAAATCCTTTTTCCTTCCTCTTAAGTGTGTGTTAAATTGAATCTGTTCTTTATTTGTTAAGTTCTCCTTTGTTGGCAGAGAGTGAGCACCCAAAAAAAAAACAGCCGAACATCCTTAGAATAATCAATGAATTATGCTGCAGCCTCTGTGTCAACAATATCCTCGGGTTTTTTTTTCTGTCGATTTCAATTTTCTCAATATCAGTTTCGCCTCGAACGAAAAAGGATAATTTAATTTTCTTGCCTTGAATTCTTAAGCCTATAATATATTTTGTTTGAGGTGTGTTTTTACCTCGAAGGCGGGGGGGATTCCTGACTGGAAAAGGATCGCCTCGCTTAAACGATGGCGGTGGGAAAGTTTATTTTTATTACACGATGGTCCACCAGGAGGGGAGCGATGGGATGTAAGAAGATGTTTACGCAAATCTTTAAGGGCTTTCTTTTAACTTTTTTGTGTTTTTGAGGGCAATCTTCTTCGTCGTTGCCGTTGTCGTCGGTCGCACATTACTTTCGACTGTGCATGTAATTTTTTTTTTTGGTGTGCTCCGAGTTGGTCTATGGATACCTACTCTCCCCGCGACCACACCTCTCTGGATGGGCACAAAATCCTTATGAATAATTCACGATCCAATTTGAACATGGATTTTCAGTTGTTTTGTTGCGTCCTCAACCGTTTGCGAGTGCGAGTTGGTTTTTTTAAAAAATGAATATACCCGATTGTATGCTCAGATTTCCAGGATTATTGTTGTGAAATTGTTTAATTAAATCAAGGATTTGCGTTTGACTTATCTATCGCTATAGCCACTTTGTGATTGCCATTTTTTTTTTCTACATCAGATTGTGGGGTTGTTTGTTTTTTCACCGCCATCCTTACCCCCATCCAACACTCTGATGACGGCAGTGAAATGTTTAATTGCGGTTGTTGAAAACGCGGACGCGTAAGGACACTTTTAATTAAGCACTTATGCCATGTTAGATAAGCGACAAGCACTGCCTGCACAATGGGCCCATTGTTGGAATGAAAAAGAGCTCTTTTATTCCTTTTTGCTGTTTTGCTTTCGACCTATTCCTCTATTCCTTTTTTTCGCGTTGTCGTCGTTGGCTCATTGTCAATGTTTTCCATCAGGCAGGATGTCGTTAAACAATTTTTTCGCAGTTAAAGTTGCCGTTTTTTTTTTTTGTTTTGTTCTCCTTCACCGACCGGATGCGGCTTCAGGGTATTATGGAATCCGCTTCTAAAACGGATTCAATGAGTTTTTTCAAGGCAAAGTCTCCTTTTTTGGAAAAAAACGCGCATCTGAAAAAGGATATTGCTGCTAATTTGTGTTTTCCTTTGTTCTGCAAACTTCTTTATGCGTGTTTGCGGCAAAGTTTGGCGTTAGTGTCTTCTGGGTTGTTTGGACTTTCACAACCTTAAGACGGTTAATGTCTTGTTATACGTTCAAAGCGGCACAGAACTCTTTTGTGAGTGAGAGGGTCTTTAGGAAAGAATATAAAAATTTATACGAATGATGATGGTGCGGTGCTGGCCGTGCAATTAAGTTGTGTTTTACGATTCCCTCTGGTGTTGTTTTTATATTCCCACCAACCAGGATGCAAAGGTTGGGTGAAACGGGCGGGTGAGAGTGTGCCTATTGAAATGTGTCATTATTGTACTCATGAACCAGATTAAGTTGTCTTCGAGTTGAAGTTGCTGCAATTGGCCATTTGGAAAATTTTTTGTTACCCATATTGAGGTTAATTGTTATGAGTGTTGATGATGTTCTTTGGTCCTTAGGCGGGGCGGTGACCTTGTGGAGGAGATTTAAATTGAAAGAGCTTTGGGCTTTTGAGCTCGCTGTGCCGTGCTTTATTGTTTTATAATGATTTTAATCAATCGAAAAAAAGTGGCGGGTAATATGGCATAGTGCGCCAAATTACCCGAAATGGATTTTTCAGAGCCCAAATAAATGTAGTCTGTTTACCTAATTTTTTTAGAAATAGCTAAGTTATGAAGTTCTCGAAGCCAAGACCTTAATTTCATCAGGAAGAGTCAGAGTAAGGAGGGGGAAAATGTGTGGCCGATTCTTACACGCAGGGTTTACTCACTGTCTGCCAAGTCAATTCGACCAATCCGATTAGCTTAAAAAGCTATTCGAAAGGCTTGGTGGCTATTCGGCCCAGAGAATCGTTAAGTCTTACGATAGCAATACCAAATCAATCCTTGCGAAAATTTAAAAATTAAAAAAACTTTCTAGAATTTTTCATTATTTTCAATACACCTTGTTTCAAATGGGTGGATACGGTAGTAAAACGTGTAAAAAACGAGTCAAATGAATTTTTGTGCAGTCATATTTTTTATGAATTCTCGAAATCACAAAAAAATACAATAAAAATGCTTCCGTCGAATTTTCAGAATTAAAAATAGATCGAATCAAGTGTTGAAAAACATTTGTCTGCCTAAAATAATGTTTTCTATCCTATCTAACGACCTTTGTTTTTCTTGTGTCTGCAATAGGCTTTCGCTATTTCGTTTGTTTAAACACTTAACTGCCAATGAAAATAATTCTTATGAAACTAAATACCTGGAAGAATACCTTTTTAGGCTTCTTTGTCATACTTTGTCCGGTTTTAACATACTTTGTCCGGTATTGGAAAAAAGTTGTTAACTCTCTCAGACTTAAATTTGAAACAACAGCTAGCAGAAAATTTAAAAAAAAATATATGAACAAGTGACATATACCCCCGTATTTTTCGTAGCTTAAGCCCTTATCTATATTTGATAAATAATGTAGCACAGAAAATGTTGTTTTTGGCGTTAGACTCCATAAAATAAATCCTTCCAATCTTACATATTAACATTTTTCGAAACACTCTTTCCTACAACTGCACCCATCGACTGCGCCACATTCACCAACAAGAATGTATTTAATACTCTAGAAAATTCAGGCGTTAAGTCTGAAGAATAACTTTTTTAAGTTACTTTAAAAAAAAATATGTCGCAAGTGTTATATGTTTAAAATAAGTTGAATAAAATCGGTTTTACCAATATTGAGATTTAAAAAGCCAAGCAATTATCAAGCCAAATATTTGTAAATATATTTAAAATTTCTTAATTTTTTTCTGTAAGAACCTTCCATAAAGTAAAATAATGCATATGGAAAAAGGTTAAACAACATTGGTGTTACCAAACTCGAGATATAAGGGGACAAACATTTTTCAAATTAAGTTTTCTAGGCACATTCAAAGCTTTTCTTAGTTTTCTTTCCGTAAGATACTTTTTCAAAACATAAGAATACCTTTTTAAAAAGGTTAAATAAAATCTGTTATGCGAAATTCAAGATAATCACGGACAAACCTTTATCAAACTAATTTTTATGAACATTTTTAGGTTTTCGAAATTTTTCTTTTCCTAATAACTTCTACAATGTAAGAATATGCTTATGGAAAAAGGTTAAACAACATTGGTGTTACCAAACTCGAGATATAAAGGGACAAACATTTTTCAAATTAAGTTTTCTAGGCACATTCAAAGCTTTTCTTAGTTTTCTTTCCGTAAGATCCTTTTTCAAAACATAAGAATACCTTTTTAAAAAGGTTAAATAAAATCTGTTTTGCGAAATTCAAGATAATCACGGACAAACCTTTATCAAACTAATTTTTATGAACATTTTTAGGTTTTCGAAATTTTTCTTTTCCTAATAACTTCTTCAATGTAAGAAAATGCTTACGGAAAATGGTTAAAGAACATTGGTGTTGCCAAACTCGAGATATAAAAGGACAAACATTTACCAAACACATGTTTTAATAAAAAAAAAACTATTTTTCTTTTCGTTAATAACTTCTATATATTATGATTATTATTTTAGGAAAAATGTTTATGAAAGTTGTGCTGCCAAAGTAAAGTTATATAAAAACAAACATTTTTCAAACAAAGTTTTCTATGCATATATATAAAGCTTTTCTTAGTTTTCTTTCCGTAAAAGCCTTTTTTGAAGTTTAACAATGCTTTTTTATAAAGGTTGAATAAAATCTGTTTTGCCAAACTCCACATATAAAAGGACAAACATTTACCAAACAAATTTTTCAATAAAAAATATGTATTTCTTTTTCCGTCAAAAACTTTTACAAGAATGAGAATTCTTTTGGGAAAAATCTTTATGAAATTTGTGTTGCCAAACTCGAGCAATGAAACACCAAACATTTTCTAAAATTAGTTTTCCTTGCAGATTTTCTTGATTGACGGAGAGAAACTCCGTAATATCCTTTTTCGAAGTAAAAGAATCCTTTTAAAATAAAGTTGAACAAAATCTGTATTGCCAAACGCAAGATGTAAAGGGACAAACATTTATCAAACTCATTTTTATAAATATTTCTAGATTTTTATTATTTTTTTCCGTAATGACGTTCTGTTAGTAATACAAGGCTTTAAGAAAAAGATTAAATAACTTTGGTGTTGCCAAACTCGAGATATTAAAGGACAAACATTTAACAAACTGATTTTCTAATCTCTTTTTTGAGGTTTTCCTTCCGTAAGAACCTTCTACAAAGTACAAAAAAGCTTTTTAAATAAGTTGAATGAGATCAGTGTTGCCATACTCGAGATATGAAAGCAAAAACATTTAACAAACACATTCTTTTTAAAATATTTACATATTTTCTTAATTTTTCTTTCCGTAGGAACCTTTTATAAAGTGTAAAAAAGCCTTAAAAAAAGTTGAATGAGATCAGTGTTGCCATACTCGAGATATGAAAGGACAAGCATTCAACAAACTTATTTTCTATGCACTTTTTTATGTTTTCTTTCCGTAATAACCTTCTGCAAAAAAAGTTAAATGAGATCAGTGTTGCCATACTCGAGATACAGAAGGACAAATATTCAACAAACTGACTTTCTATTAATTATTTTTTAAGTTTTCTTTCCCTTAAAACCTTTTACAAAGTATAAAAAAGCTATCAAAAAAAGTAGAATGAGATCAAGGTTGCCATACTAGAGATGTAAAAGGACAAACATTCAAAAAACTGATTTTCTATTCACTCTTTTTGAGGTTTTCTTTCCCTAAGAACCTTCTGCAAAGTAAAAAAACGCTTTCAAAAAAAGTTGAATGAGATCAGTGTTGCCACACTCAAGATATAAAAGGACAAACATTCAACAAACTGATTTTCTAGGCACTTTTTTAGGTTTTCTTTCCGTAATAACCTTCTACAAAGTATAAAAAAGCTTTCAAAAAAAGTTGAATGAGATCAGTGTTGCCATACTCGAGATATAAAAGGACAAACATTCAATAAACTAATTTTCTAGTCACTCTTTTTGAGGTTTTCTTTCCGTAAGAACCTTCTGCAAAATATAAAAAAGCTTAAAAAAATTAAAATGGCATCAGGGTTGCCATACTCGATATATGACAGGACAAACATTTCTTAAACTCATGATTTAACATCATTTTTTAACCCACATTTAAGAAAAAAACTAATTCACCTTGCATTCAGCTATTTCTGTCAAGAAGAACGACTTTTTTATTTTTATTAAAAAATATCACCCTCACTTTCGCTGATGGCAATTCCATAAACAGAAAATCCTCCCCACTAAACCACTGGAACTTAAACTTTTGCTAACTTTTCTATGCTAAAGGTGGCACGATTTTGACCCATAACACAACGGTCATGGCAATTACTCTAAGGACGAAACCCTCTGCGTAAAAAGTAGATAAATCAATTTCAAAAGCAGCACACCACACATTGGCATAAAAATATTCTCTAGGGTAATTTCGAAAATAGTTTCTAATATCCCGATTGGCCCTTTTTGGGAAATAAAGATTAATGTGTTAACCTTTCGCAACTGAAAAAGGATTCCGAAAACACTTTTCCTCCGCTTAACATCGGGTCATCCTCGCATCAGTTTGAGATAATTTCTCCCACATATGATTGCCACCAGCTCTTGGCATTATGTCCGACCATTTAATTATTAAGTGGGTTCACATAAATGACTTTTCCAGCTTAAAAAGGGTTAAATTTACGACAGGGAATAAACTTGAAAGTCCCCTACCTACATCCCGTACGAAAATTGTGGCCTCTCAAACATTGCATCGCAAAACAATGTCGTCGCGCGTCGGCTGCATCAGTTGCCTCATAAATTTCGCAATCAAATTCAGACAATCAACATTTACGTCAATTCCACACATTTTGTGCAGAGGCCACTACACTCAACGTTAAGGCCAATGGGGACGAGTCTACCAGCCACTCTACTCTTCTTCATCGTTGCCGTATTGAGTTATGATTGCAACAAACTCATCGCCCGAATGAAGCAATAAACGCGCCTCGCCGCCCGTCCGAATGGCTCAATCAACATTTCATTTGTAATTCCATGCGGGCAAGTGCCGTACTCTCTCTCTCCTGACCTCTGGAACTTTTCAACAACATTGTAGCACGAAAAACAGCACTTTTATAAGAAATCTCATTTGAATACGTGGAACCAGTCCATCAACTTTTCATCAACATAAAAAAAGGGCTCGAACAATGGTAAAAAAAGTGTCATAAAAGGAAATTTACGCCCCGAAAGCACATTTGACATCTTACAACGAGTCTGCAGTACATAAAAACACTGCAGAGATGCCAGTCCCTTTGGTTCGGACTCATGGAATTTGATCAGTCTTCGTCGCCAGCAGCCGTACCCCAAAGGCAATCGGCCATAAGGCATCATGTTGCTTCAAGTGCATTCGACCAGAAAGTGAAACTTCCAAAGGAATGCTAATTGCTGTTGAAGGTTAACAAGGGTCAATTGGCCTGACCTTTGAAGTCTTGCCTTTCAAATGTGTGTGTACCGAAGCGATGCAAATTGATTGAACTTAACAAGGCACTTAGTTGTGGGCGGGTCTACCAAAAGGTAAAGGACTCGGTACAACACAAAATGTTTAACTCCAACAAGTAGAGCGCAAAAAAGTTTACTCTTCCCCGTCTTGGATGAGTGAGTCCTGGTGAAAGAGTTTCTTCCTATATTTGATTTGAACTTTCCGTATGAAACGGAATGAATAATTTTTTAGCAAAATCCACTTGCAAGCGATCCTTGCTTGAATGGGAAACTTTTGAATGGGCCAAAATTGCATTGCAAGTCTAAAGGTGTTTAACTTTGCCTTTCAAGCGAAGAGTAGGTTTAACCAAAAGTTGACAGTTCTTCAGGCTTGTACTTAGCGTAAGCTTTCATCAATAGTGAGGGGGGAGTTACCAATCTATTCAAAGTTCTTAAGCTACTTCGAAGAGTTATTTCGCAACTCCAAGGATAAAGTTAAAACGCAGTTTGGTTGGGAATTTATTGCACAGGAAATGTGTCTTCGCCATCAGAAAAACTGTTTCATTGTTGTGCGTTTCTCGAGAGCGGGGCGCACAATTTCAAGTTCTATTTTCTGTAGAAAAATTCTCCAAAATGTGAATCTCAATTAGAATTTATCGCCCTTTTGAATTTCTATAAAAAAAAAACGATTCTTAGAAAATTTCTCAAACGATAAAAGGTTTTTTTCTTTCTTATCAAACATTCTTTTCGCACATTGAACGGATGTTGGATGCTCGTTAGAGAGTCTCAAGGACGAAGCAAAAAAAGACAGCAAATATTCGTCATCTCCCTACGGCTAACATGAGATACAATCTAAGGGGAGACCATGCTGTTTATCACGTCGTTTCACATAAAATCCTTATTGATATCGTTTCAAGAAAAGAATAAATTCATGGAAAATAAGTTAAATTTGTTGTGGCGCTCTTTTGGCAGTTGGTCGTCGGTCGTACTTCGAACGAAACGATTTAGCTTTAAGGAATTTTTCTTCAATCACTCATTCCCACAAGGGTATGGTTGCGTGAATCTTACACAATTGGGTCCAGGGGGTGTTGTGAATAAAATTAGAAAAGTATTTTTGTTTTTTTTATGGGAACCAAATCAAAAATTTTATTTGTTTTGTTTAATTCGGAGTAAAACATTGGAGTGTTTAGGAAATTATGAACTTTAAATGGAAGGGCAAACTACATGCTGTGTGAGGACATGCCTCAAACTAAGACTGAGGTGGTAGTCGCTACCTTAGGTTTCACTGACGTGATAGTTAGGTCTTTAGTGGGCTCTATCATGCCTTGCCCAAACGAAAATTTTACATCAGGTTGTAGTAGGAAGTAGTTGTAATAGATAGAAGAAGTTGAAGTACGCAGAAGACCTAGGTAGTAGTAGTAGGTGGTGGTAGTAGCTGGTAGTAGTAGGTAGTAGTAGTAGGAAGTAGTAGTAGGAAGTAGTAGTAGGTAGTAGTAGTAGGTAGTACTAGTAGGTAGTACAAGTAGTAGGTAGAAGTAGGTAGTACTAGTAGTAGGTAGTGTTAGTAGTAGGCAGTACTTCTAGTAGGTAGTACTAGTAGTAGGTAGTACTAGTAGTAGGTATTACTAGTAGTAGGTTGTACAAGTAGTAGGTAGTACTAGTAGTAGGTAGTACTAGTAGTAGGTAGTACTAATTGTAGGTAGTACTAATTGTAGATAATACTAATTGTAGGTAGTACTAGTAGTAAGTAGTACTTGTAGTAGGTAGTAGTAGTAGTAGGAAAAAGAAGTAGCTAGGAGCAGTATGTAGTAATATGTAGTAGTAGTAGCAGTAGGTAGTAGTAGCAGTAGGAAGTAGGGGCAGTAGGTGCATTAGATAGTAGTAGTATGTAGTAGTGGTAGTAGGTTGTGGGTAGTATAGGTAGTAGATAGTGGTAGGTAGTTACGTGAAGCAAACTTTCTCTACGTATTAAGGGTTAAAATAAGAGGAAAGTGAGATGTAAAAAGTCACACTACACCTTGCATATATCTTTTCTTTTGACCTTTTTTTAAAAACTTTTTTTCAATTTCAATATTTTTCTTTTTTTACAAATTTTTGTCAATTTTAAGGAATAAGTATTTAGCGAAATCGGCAACTCTGGTGAGAAGTGATTTAAGATAAGAAAAATTCTTCAATATTTTTACAAAACTCGAAATTTATTTATTATTATTTATTTTTTTTTATTTATTTAAAAAAGAATTTAAGCTTTGAAAATTATAATTTTTCTTTTACTTACCTGCTGAAACCTCAAATTTTTCTGTTACCGTGACAATAATTTTGGTAAAATTCTATGCGCACTCACTTAAAAAGAAGGAAAAAAAATATACAAAATTGTAAAATTTCAAGAACAAAGAAAAATACGAAAAAGTTTATGATACAACTTTTTTTTAGTAGTTGAAAATTTCTGTGATTACAAATAATATTTAATTTATGACGATTTTCTTAAGATCGTGTAGAAAAGCCTACTTAATCTCAAACTGTTGAGTAACAAACCTCGTGGATTGAAAATTGGAAGAACAAGGCTGTATAGACCCGCTAAATATAGGTGCACTAAGCTTTTCTCTATGCCGTTTTAAGAATTTTTGTAGATTTTGAAGTCTATTCAGCTTTTTGCACACATTTTTGAATACATAATAAGCAACTTAAGAAACGCGTGAAAAGTAAGGTTTATGAATCACATAAAAATGTTTTGCATATTTTGCCACACTAGCTAGATAATACTATGTCTCCACCAGCAATAAAACTGCGTTTAAAAATAAATCCAGAAGTGTCTTCACCGGATTAAAAAGAATTTTTTTTGACACATGCACCCTTTTTTGTAATATTCGCTCTCAGACTGACAACGACATTTGCCAGAGGAGAAAAACAATGGTGTAGTACAAATCCCAATAGAAAACGTATTTCTGACAGATCTGCTATACGTAGAGTCTATGTTTCCTTTTTCTTGACTCAAACTGTTATAAAAGTGTGTGAAAAAGGTTAAAAGTGACATAAAAGAGGTTTGTTAAAAGGGTGAATTAGATTAAGATTGAAAATTGCTTGCGGAGGGGATTTTGATTTGCATGATGTTTTCGAAATTCGCAGGAGATTATCGGAAGATTTATGCTAATTGCGGATTAACTTTCGGTGAAACATGGAACTGTTAAAAGTGACACAAAAGACGTTTGTGGAAAGGGTGAAAAGGATTTATGAGGAGATTTCTGTCAAAATTACATGCGGAGGACATTTTAATTTGCATGATGTTTTTGCAATATGCAGGAGATTATTGCAAATTAGAAGATTAATCCTAATTGCGGATCAATGTTCGGTGGAGACATGGAATTAGAAGTTATTCATGTATGTGGACGTGACAGTTTATATCAGATTAACAAACTAAAGAATTTCTAGTCACTAGGATTAATTTCAATCTTGGCGATTTTGTGTGCCCCTGCCCAGACATACGATTTGTGGTCTTGCCTCGAACTATTGCCCTGATTCCAGGCTCAAAAGATTTTCATGCATCACTTTAAAATGAAAACTGCGTTATAGAGGCGGTGCTGAATAGCTATGCAGAAATTTGAACAAGCTTGACATTAATATTAATAGTTGTCATACAAAATTGTGACACCCAGAACTCCTTAAGTACTGAATGAATCTGCACAAAATTTACATCAAATGAATGGCCAATTTATTACTATTTGCTAAATGTTCTTACTTACTCTTTTTTTTAGAATTTTTAGGTATAAAAGCAACAATCTCTTAGTTGGCTGGTACCAATGGTATTTTTTCGCGGAAGCATGGGTTATTATTGCGTGTTGGAACTCAATTCCAAAATCGGTCTAACAAAATTGTTTTTAATCGAAGTGCACGATTTGCTGGTAGCAGTTTCGCGACCCCAGATAAATGACACCTCCGAACGAGGATTCAGTGACATGCGGACCATTTTCTCGAAGTTCTTTTAAAGTATGCTCCAAAAGTGCGATGAATATTATTTTCTATTTTTTTGGGCCTTTATAAATAGAAGTAGTAGTAGTACAAGTAGTAGAAGGTAGTAACAGTGACTAGTAGTAGGTAGTAGCAGGGGTTAAAAGTAGTAGTGGGTAGCAGCAGTGGATAGTGGCAGTAGTAGTGGGCAGTTGGAAGTAGCTAGTAGGTAGTACTGTAGTAGGTAGTAGAAGTGGTGAGTAGTAGCAGAAGGTAGTAGGAGCAGTCGGTAGTAGGAGCAGTCGGTAGTAGGAGCAGTAGATAGAAGAAGCATGTAACGTTAGTAGGTACTAGTTATAGTAGGTAGTAACAGCACCTATTGGTAGTAAGTAGCAGTTGTAGTAGGTAGTAGTATCAAAACAAAATTTTAATATGAGCCAAATAGCAAATTGCTAGTAAAAGGCAATTACTAAAATTTCAGTGGGGCCATTTAAAGTTTTTAATGGTACTAATGGTAGTTTCGCTGAAGTGATAGACAGAAATTAATTCGGCTCTAATACGCCTTGCCCGAACACAAATTTTGCATTAGGTTGTAGTTAGTGGGTACTTGTAGTGAGTAGTAGTAGTGGTAGTAGGCAAAAGAAGTAGGAAGTAGTAGAGGTAGGTATTAGCAACAGTTTCGAGTAGTAGGTAGTAATAGTAGGTAGTACCAGTAGTAGTGAGTAGTAGCTATGGTGGCAGGCAGAAGTAGTAGGTAGTAGCAGTAGTAGTAGGTAGTATTAGTAGGTAGTAGAAGTAGGTAGTATTAGTTGAGAGTAATAGTTGTGACGTTATTTTCAACTCCTTTTTTGTTGGTTTTACAATGTTGCGATCTCCCCGAAAATAAAGTAAAAAAATAAATGTTACTGTTTGTAGGAATATTCTCTCCTTGTCTCGAATCGTCGCTTTTGGTTTGGTTTTAATACAAATATGATTGGAATTTTTATATTTTTACAAGTTTAAGCTAAAAATTCGTTAATTGTTGAGTATAAAGAAGGCAACCAAGTAGATAATCTCATTAAGAAATTTATTGTAACAAATTCGGCTTCTTTTCCTTCGATGAGGCATGTAAATAAGTTGGTAAAGTTTTCCCTTATTTTGAAAACTAGACTAATCCCTAAATTAGTGTTACTTAACAAAAATAAGCTCCATTGCCCAGACGGGTGGTTTAAGTTGTTTTCTTACCTGGAAAAAAAGTTATAAAAAACCTGGCGTTTGGCCAGAATGAGATTAACAGAGTCATATAAAGCCCAACATTGGGCGCCATATTTAATAGCTCGCAACTTTTAATTCACTTGCAGTGTTTTTATTTATTTATTGACCATATTTAATATAGTCCGCTCATACAGCTTGACCGAACTAATTCCTAAAATGTGGAATAAAAACAGAATGGGGAAATTCTAATAGAGCCCCACTCTAGGCGCCAAATTCAATTGCTCACAAGACTAAGTAGTCACCTGAAGGGTTTTTTTTCGATGTTCTTAAACTAAGTTTGACTTTACTTGATTACAATGTTCAAATTTCCAATGTTACGTAGGAGTATTAAAATAGAGCCCCACGTCGGGTACCAAATTTGATTGTTTTAAGCACTTTAGTAACTTGAAGTGTATATTTTTTACTATTAAAGCATGTTCGATATAAAAAAAACTTCCGCGTAAGATGTGAAGGGGTCGCACATTTACTCGAAAAACGTAAAAAAATTCAAATAAAGCCCTTGCTGGGCGCCAAAATTAACTTGCCTGTAGCTTACAAGTCCCTAGAGGTGCATTTCCGCCAAAGATGCAAACTTCCTTTGACGCAACTCATTCATAAGATATAAATTTATCGCATAAATCAAATGCAGACCCACGTTAGGTGCCAAATTCACTTGTTCCAACAACTGTACCCTTTTCATCAAAACCCTCGGGAACATTTTCAATTAAATTTGACTTTTTTGGAGAGAATTTGGACGGTCTCCAACTACTGCAGCACCCACTCACTGGTTGGCTCCTTCCGACACTTAAAACAAACCAAGCTTTTCGTGCTAAAGAGTGAGGGTCAACTACATTTTAATAATGTCAAAGTTCGTATGTTGAAATTATAAAATATTTTTATATATATGATAGAGAGCCCTACGTGAAACCCTACCCATAAATTGTTTAATCTACCCGTGAACATGCACACTTAATCCTTATCATTGAATTTATTTGTTTTTTTCCGAGGCACTTCAACTTGAATTTAATCAAATCCGAAAATGAAAAAAAAATAAATGAAAAAAGCCATCGTTCAAACGTTCAACACATGTTACACACTTTTGAACTTCAAAAACTCGCCCCCGCATTCGTGTTTTTTCTCGGCATGCGGAAAACAAATCACGTACCATCTGTAAAAAGAGTAAAGTAGATGCTTAAGTATACATTTCCGTCCCTAAAACTGCCGTTAAAAACACACTGCGTCGATAACAATTGGATTTTTATCATCCGGAACGAAATGAAAAATGACAAAAGCGAGACAGAGAGTGGAGCACAAAATCCAAACATGCGTTTCCAACGTTCCTTTTTGGGCAAAAGAAAAGCCAACGAGTCGATGGGACACATGAGTATCGATGTCATTAAACGCTCCTGACAAAATAATCTCAGAAACAAAGCCGAATTACCTCCTCTCCCCTTGAATATATATTTTTTTCCAAGGAGAGAGCCCCACAATGACGAGAGGACCAAAATTCAATGAGGAATCTTTGGCGCTTTTTTACTTTTGTTCCTTGCTCGCACGCACGTATAGGTAGACAAGGATACACAGGGCAAAAAAAAAACGTCGAAAACAAGAGAAATTATATTATCCTTGCCAGCGAAAGCCTTAATGCAAAAATGACAATCGTTACCCTGATTTATTCACTTGATAACAACACGCAGAAAACGACCCGAGCAAGGATTCCTCCCTACACAGACAGGCTCAACATGTTCTTTTGTGCTCCGGGGGTGTGCGTACACGCAATCATGTACCCTCACCACGTGCAGATCCTGATCAAAGTCATATCCCCAGGTTAAGTCAAACAATTCCAAAGGATTTCCCGTATCGAGACGAGCTGATACAGAAAAGCTATATCTGCTTTTTTGCGTGGGATTTTGTTGAAACAAAACTGACAAAATGCGTTTTTCGTGTGCGATGAAAGCGATATCCTTTGTTCGTCCTTAATTTGAGTGCTCTGACGACGACGATGACGACTTCAGGGAAATATCGCTCTCCTTTCATTCTTCTCAACTGTGAATTTGAGTGTGCGAGTTTTGCCTAAATATGCGGAAGCACGCGACAAAACATCTCATCTGCAAGGGAATAGGAACTGCGGCTCAATGTAAAAAGCCGACGAAACATCAAGGCCATTTTTCTCGAGGAGAAATGAAAGAAAAAAAAAAAAACGAAAAAAGAAAAATCTTTTACAATTTGAAACAAGTGAATTTAAATCCCGCACCACTCGCTCATTGCGGGCGCGTATCCGGTTTCAAGGCAACACTTGAACGTTGAAAGCTCATTTTTTGTCGCCGCTAAAGCAGACCCTCAAGGGAGCACTCAAAAAGGTAAGGAAACCGCGCCTATTTGCATATCCTTCGCGAGCGCAAGTGACCTTTATGTATATGGAGAGTTGGCTTGACGCGGCGCACTCTGTGTGGCATTTCTTAGGCAGGAATTTTCGCGCAAACACAACTTGATATAATGTATGGGTACCTACGTAGGCACTTGTGCTGAGGGACATAATGTTTGTTCTGAAAAGAGCAGCCAACACTGTGGCGTCACAGGGGAGCACTCTTAGGAAATAGAAACTTTGTCGTTGAAACTTTCCCACACGGGGAATTCATGGTTACGGAGTGCTCTTCAAAGGCACTGAAAGTGCAGAACAAAATAAACTTTAAGCCTTTCAGAAACGGGGACAACAAGTTGTGAAAGTGTCGCATTTCGGAATAAGAAAATTCAATTCAAGGCCCACGTTGGGCGCCAAATTTAGGTGTCTGAAATCTGTTTGTCACTTGGAGTGCCTTTAATGTAAAGTTTTCAGACCTTGTTTGACATAAATTAATTATAAGAACGTAAGTGTGACAGTTGAACAGTGCACAAAAATAAAAAAAACTCAAGTAAGGTCCCACGTTTGGTGCCAATGTGTATATGTTTTGCGACTTGTTAGTGTTTTTAAAGGTTCTAATTCTACTATATATAATTACTGAAATTTCGTGATTTGTGAAAAGTCGTCGTCTGACTCGAACGAAATTTTGAAATTCTAATAGAGCCCCACGTTGGGTGCCAAATATTTACTTTTTCTTACAGATTTTAGTCTTTGTTACTCGTGACATTTATGTGATGACATTTATGATAGGTGAAAAATCGCTGTTTGACTCCTACGAAATAGGAAAATCCACGTAGAGCCCCATGTTAAGCGCCATATTCAGCTATTTACAACTTGCAAGTCAATCAAGAAAATTTTCTATCAGAGGTAAGGAAAAGCTCGCCACGTCGTTCAAAGAATCTGAAAATGTCACTTTTTAAAATAAATGAAATCGGCGAACTCAGTTAAACCACGTGTCTCGCAAAATTGAGGTGTTCACATCTTGCTTGTTGCTTCAAGTGCTTTTTCCCCAAGTTTCTAAGCTATCTTGGGCTTAACTCATTCGAAAGCTGTGGATTCATTTGAATAAAATATGAAAATTTTAGTTAAGCCCAACGTTGGGCGCCAAAATTATTTATTTGCAATTTGTTATTTGTCACTCTACGTACTTTTCTTAAAGGTTGTGCAAATGGTCTTGACGTTATATGTCATTAATTTGTGAGATTTACAAACATCGCAGTTGGATAACGGCAAAAGAAAATTTTGCAAATTCAAATAAAGCCCAACGGGTGCCACAAGTTTTCTATTCTTTCAAACGTTTCTGGCATAACTCATCAATCTTAATAAGATCTGAAAACACCACAGTTTGGCCAGAATAAAATAGGAATATTAAAATAAAGCTCCACGTTGGGCGCCATTTTTACTCACTCACGACTACCAAGTCTGTGGAAATAACATCGCTTTTAAAATTTTCACGAAACTGTCGTTGGCATTCAGTTAACGCTTTACTCATAAAGAAATTAGAAATTCAAATGAGACCCACGTTGGGTGCCAAATATATTTTTTCATAGCTTATAAATTGGTCGAAATGCTTGTCTTGAAATCTTTGCCAAAAAAAGTCATTAAATGTAAAAAAAGTGTAATTTTTACTCAAAATATGGCAAAATTCAAATGGATCCCAACGTTGTGTGCCATATTTAGTTTCTCAAAATTTTATTAGCCACCCGAGGTACTTTTCTTTTAAAAATATTAGCCTCCCTTGACGAAACCCATTGAAAATTATCAAAAGTGTCGGATGTTTTCCATAAAGAAATGGAAAATTTAGTTTAAGCCCCACGTTGGGTGCCAAATATATAATCGACAGCTTATAAGTTACTCAAAATGTTTTTTCTTCAATACTTATAAACTATTCTTTACCAAACTGAAACAATAGATATATAAAAGTGGTGTGTCTAATCAAAAAATATGTTTAAATTCAAATAGAGCCCAACGTGGGACGCCATATTTAGTTTTTTTTACAATTTTATTAGCTATACGATGTATTTTTCTTTCAAAAATATGTATGAAGTTTCCTTGATGAAACTCATTGACAATTTGCGACATTTTTCCACAAAAAAAAAGAAAAGAAAATTTAACCCCCACGTTGGGTGCCAAATAAACATTCGACATTTTATAAGTTACTCTAAATCCTTTTTCCTCAATGCTCATAAACTATTTTTTCCCAAACTAAATAAATAGATTTAAAAAAAATGATAGCTCTACTGAAAAAATCAAACAGCCCAACGTCGGTGCCATATTAAGTTTTTCAGAATTGAATTAGCTGCTCGAACTTTTCTTTCAAGAAAGTTAAGGTCCCTCGACGGAACTCATTGAAAGTTTGCAAAATTGTAGCATTTTTTCTACAAAAAATAGGGAAATTAAATTCTAGCCCCACGTTAGACGCCAAATTTTTTGTTACCTTTTTGAAAGTCACTGTAAGGCCTTTTTTTCAACCTTTTAAACTACTCCTTTAAAAATTAGATGAATAAAATAAACTAATACAAGTAAAGCCTAACGTTGGGCGCCATATTTAGTAACTTCCAATTTTCTATTAATAATTTGTTATAAAAGCAGCCTCCCTTGACGAAACTCTTGCAAAAATGTAAAACTGCAGTTTTACTCGAATGGAACAGGGAAATTCATACAAAGCCGCACGCTAGGCGCCAAACTTAGTTGTGTCAACTCATATGAAAATTAAAGTGGCCACGTTGGGCGCCATTTGATTTACTCACAACTTATAAGCGACTCGATTTAAACTATCCTTGACTTAACTCAGTCATATGGAATGTAAGAGTGTCGCAATTCATACACAGCCCCACGTTAGGTGCCAAATTTACTTGCTCACAACATGTTTGTCATTTTATTTCGCTCGTTCCACCGAAATCCCTCCTTGACTTAATCCGAAAATTTTAATTTAAAACGAATCCACTCATCGCGCCAAGCTGATTTACATCCCCCCACTCTAGATCGACCTCGACCGATTTTTAAGCATAGTGCAAAGTCCCGCACAACCTGGATAAACTTCGGCGACTCGAAAGCCGCAAAAGCGAGCATAAATCCATTTTTCACTCTCACTAACTGTCGCCCGTTAGCCTATTTTTGTGATGTCCTTGTTTGTATTCAGTTTTGGTCTATTTGTTTGCTGTGTGATTATCTCATAACTACGCAACTACTCAGCAAACAAGCACTCACGTTCACATCGTCTTATCCTGATGCTCTGTGTGTGATGCTGTGCGCTTTCCCTGTTGAATCTTCGCTTTTTTTACTTTTTTCTTTTTTTGTCGTTGTGTTGCCTTTCAACTCTATCTCACATCGGTCTTGCCTCTGATGATGGCAAGGAGCAACCCGAAAAAAGCAAACAAAAACATGGTTGAAAGGATCTGCTTTAAGGTATAAATTATGTATAACCGAGGAAAACATTTTGACTAGCAGAGAGTGAAGCAGCACACAACACACAAAACTTGACACACACAGACGATGCCGGGTCTACGTGAGCTTTCTTGTCAGAGACGACGACGACGTGTATTAGCATACCTTTGCCGATGCTTAAAACATGATTTAACACCTTAGAAATGCAAAAAACACACACACATTCCGGTGTACAGTGTGTAGTAGTAGTTGGGGCAAAAAAGGATGATTTACTTTTGCCGGAATTTTTAGGATACAACAACCGAGAACGGTAAAAATTAATTATCCACTATAGAGCTATTCAGAGGATACTTTGTGTGTTGGTAGATGGATTCCGATTAAATCCCACAGATAAGGCGTGTGCGATCCTTGTTTGGGCTATTTGTTTTTGTGTTTCTGGCTTTTTTTCGTCCTTGTTTGCGTACCGTGACTCTGTGGACCAGAGTTGACCTTCAAAGGACCGAACTTTCTTCTCGGCTTTGGTATTAGTTGTAATGAAAGGAAAAAGTGCTCCTTCGACTATGTATGCTTGTTTATGGGCTGGATTATTATTATGCAGGCAATCGTACATGGGCAGGACTTTGGAAGGATGTGATGGGAAATGTGCCATCCCCATCATTTCGCTCAGTATAATTCGGGAGTTGAGTTAATTCGCTAAGACTTGGTGAAATAAGATAATCCTGGGGAGAAGAATTTCTTTGCTGATATCATCTTCGTAATAAGGTAAAGAGGGGGAGAACTCCGTTCGAGTGCAAGTCAAGAGAAGTCTAATGAGAATGTAAAAAACAAAGCCTCGAAATTGTATGATTCCTTCCGGGATTTGTAGTGATTGACAGAGGGGGAATGATGCTGCCAGATTGCGATAGCTTTGAGTTTTGCTACTAAGTTTTGCTAAAAGTTTTGCTACTATGAATCCTTAAACCGGTTCGAATAGGAAACAAATTTGAATCCAATTGCTTGAAGATATTGACGGGAGTTCCTCAGGGTTGTTATTTAGGACCTCTTTTTTTTCATTCTGAGCAATTTTATCCAATTTAAAGCAGGTTTGTCGGAGTTCCCCAGGATTGTCATGTTGGCCCTATTCTTTTTACTTGAATGATGTTACCTTATTTTAAGTAGATTTTCTTAATGTCATTGTTAAGAGGCTTCACTTATCAATGAGCTCGTGCAAACATTCTCTTTTTTCCCGACCTGAAGGTCGCTCCTTTTACGTCACTGGTTTCCCTCCCATAAGTTACGTGCGTACTGTCCTGTCTTTATTCCATGAAGTGCTCCATAAGCTCAAAGCTCTTACGAAAACATTTTCCGGTTCAAAATCAAACAAGTCCAAGGAAAGTAATTATATTGGCTACTCAAACAGAAACGATGAACGCGAATAGCCCCGCTCTCAGTAACGCGTACACAAATAAAGCCTGGGAACTCACAAGTTGAAAACTAAAATTAATTTCACTGCTGTCCGTTTACCTTTCGGTGCAGCGCAGATTATCACTTCTCCTCCATTACGCTACATTCGTTTGGATAATTTTTAATTTAAATGCAAAAGTCAGGTGAAATAATGTCTGTCCAACGCGAAACTCCCCACCAAGGACACCAATGTCTCCGATACAAAGTTGAATAGTCGTGGCCAAACGATAATAGTAAAAGTTAAAAGGACGCACGAGATTCGTGTAGCTCGTAGCTGCGATTAATTTATTTCACTTTTATTCAAATTTTCTACAGAAAAGCTGATTTATAGTGAGTGAGTGTGTGTGTGTGTGTGTGCCCCAAAGGAGCTGAACTAGAGGTGAAACACTTTGCGAGATGATGTTGCTAATTGAAAAGTTTTAAGTGCCGCGCTTTTGTTCTAGTTTTGTCTTGATGCGCAGCATAGAAAAGGGATTTAGCATACGAAAAAAAAATCCAATCGGTTGAGTTCTTATCACATAATCTAGTAACATCCTCACGTAGTCATTTCAGCATCACTACTTAAGTTCGTGCAGAAAAAAAAAAACTGTAAAGATTTTTTACATTTTCCCTAAGACAAAATTTCAATACGAAAACAATGTCGGAACAAATAAACTCGAAAGCAATCTCTTCACTTTCCAAGTCTGTTTTGTCCTCGGTTACATACCATATGCGCCTCTTTTATACACCGCACAACATGCAGCTTGTTGATTTGCGCCTCGTGTCCTTGTTTTCGTACAAACACGAAATGATTATCTCTAGCGAAAATTAGGTCACGTAACAGGAAAACTTTTGCACCCTCTTTTGGCATCAATTTTCACAAAAACCATACAGAAAAAAAAAGTAAATAAACAGCCGAGAAACAAAAGCCCAAACAACCTACAGCCACATCCTTTTAGCATACGTGTGTAGCACGGTTGGCCGCTCCCGCTCATATCCTTCCAGTGCCGACGCCGAGAAGCAAAAACCTGACAACAGCAAAAAAAAACTCGAGAAACTGTAAGTAAGGAAACAAAAGCAAGAAGCAAACTCGGCTGCTGTTTATGCATACGACGAGGAACATGTTCTGAACACTAAACTTGTGTCAAAATACCGAGGGAGGAAAGATGGCTTCCTTCTGACATACTAACGTCAAGCTATAACGCTTCCTCATACAAATCGTTTCAAATGCACGAAATTACGTTGTCCTGTCATCAAAGACGAGAACGAGCAAAGGAGCGTCACGCCGCAGGGATGAGTTAAGGCAGACTGGGTGCGGGCTTGAGCGAAAGTAGGTGGACACGAACATGAGCGCAGGGCTTAAATGGAATAATTGGTAGGAGTGGTCCTTTCGTGTTCCACCAATTTTAGTTGGGAAAGTATTTTCTTTTTTGGCATAAACTCGTACTCGACATTAGAGCGCGCCGATGATGAGGGGGTGTGTGCCACATCAACTGCACAAGAGATACAAATTGCTCCAAGTTTGGGAGGGGGGATGGAGCGGAATATTAGAGTTTGCGTCCGAAAAGGATGTGTTGTAAGAAAGTTTTCGCCCCAACAGATTTCGGTCTTGCAAATCGGAAGCGAGAATGTCATAAACGGATTTTGGACAGTTTCCCATGGCCCACCGCATGCGATGACCCACCGACCGGTTGTAGTATGGTGGTTGTCGGACGGGGGGACGGCCGGCAGCAGGACATTAGAGGTTAAAAGTCATTGTTGCCTTGCTGTCTGGTTGTTGTTCTGGACACTGACAGAGGCAAGGCGACTTTAGTACTTTGCCATCCCAGGGGGTAATGTGTCTTTTGGGGAATAACTCCAAAAGTGCACATGTGTTCGGTTGTGCACAAGGAAGTCATCACCATAATATTTTCGGTCGACCATTGTGATAGAGGGGGGGGGGGGGGCTCTCAGTGGGACATATAAAATTTATGTGTTCAACAAGGAAACTTAAATCATCAGAGAGTTTTTTTTTTCTTCTATGTTTTCCTTGTAATAGACGACTTTTTTGGAAAAATTTAATTTTGCTTTCATCAATGGTTGCTCACTGTATTTTGTGCGTTCAGTCGAAGACCTTGGAATCTTTAAATGAATGTCAGGAGCGAGCACACTTCTCTGGAAGAACAAAACAGAGGAATTTCAGAGGAAATATCTTCTGGGCGTCGGCCGGTGGTTTTCAGACAAAATTCCTCAATTAACTTTTGTGATGGATTCAGGGAATCTTGGCCGACTATAATTCCACTTAATTAACTTGTTGTTTATCCAGAAATAACTGTTTTAATCTGTTATGTCTAGACAGGGTTCTGATTTCGTAAAACAAAGAAGAAAAAGTGACAAAAGTCCGCTTTGTTTAACATGAGTCCGTTTTCCGTTTTTATTATAATTTTTTTAGAGTACCGCAGGGGTCGGTTTTCGGTCCTGTGCTTTTTACTCTCCATAAAGAGATTCAAAATTATAAAGAGAAGTCAAAATTGCAGCAAAGAAATCTTATTAAGATCCTTTTTGAAGCTTTAACGAGACTTTGTAACACTCTTGCCATCAAAATAAGTTTGGTCAGAGACATAAAGCTCATCGAAAGCTCCATTGCCTATTTTTTTGGAATAAATGCCCTTTTGCGATTCTGCTAGGTATTTTTTGTTGCTTACTTTCTGACTTTAACCAGGCGATCCCCTTTCAAGTACTAGCCGTGACCAGGCTCCCTATTTTGGGTGACCGCGGAAGCTTTAACCCATTTAGGGACTTTTTGGAAATCAGTTTAATTTCGTTACATTTTGCGTAACAATTTTCGTCACATCGCACAATTTTTACTTCGCATTCTTTAGTGTTGCACTTGCCGTCCCCCGTCAATGCACTCTCTACGACTGATGTTGTTTTATTTTGACGACCATCGATTACCGGGGGCAAACAGTAGTTTTTTACCGAAGAACTTGCTTATTTTCTCAAGGTACTTTTTTCCAAAGTTTTTGAGCTGCCTTCGACATGATTCATTATAAGCCGTGAATATGTCGCAGTTTAACTCAGGTGAATACGAAAACTTCAGATTTAGCCCAACGTTGGGCGCCACTTTTACTTATTCATAACTTGTTTGTCACTCCTATTCCCTTTTCTAAGGTTTTTACACTCCATTTGACATTATTCGTTTGTAAAATGTAAAAAATTTTGCAGTTTGTGTGAAAATTGTCAAATTAATTTTTGGGAAAAGCATTCAAAGTGTTTTTCTTTCAAAGCCTTTAAAAACTTTTGGCCATAATTCATTTATAGAAATGAGATGCGAAAAAGCCACAGTTTTTCAGAGTGAAATAGAAAAATGCAAATAGAATTTCAAGTTGGGCGCCATTTTTATTTACTTGTCCTTTCCATTCACGCAATTCAGTCATAAGACTTGAAAATGTCAAAGTTTTTCTAAAAAATAATGTCATCTTGGTACTAACAGAGACAAAACCACTTATTTTTGTTATATTTTTCAAAGGTGGAGGACGGCTGGTGTCTATTCATAACTGGCATTACAGTGGTTGTGAGGTGACGTAACCATAGGTCAAGGAAGTCCTGAGATAAGAACAGCATAGAGCTGATAGACCTGAAGGAGTGGGCTTGTGTGACCCGGACGAGAGTTTTTTAGTAGCTTGCCAGTCGCCTTGACGGTAGATATATATAGGAAACTTGTGATGGCGAAGCGCTGTTGAGTGTTAAAATGCTGAGTGCTGGCCTTTTCACATAGTTTGTATGGTGGGGAAGGAAAGGGCCTTAATGGTAGATTACTGCCGATGATAAAATTTGGGAAATTTTATGGTGGCGGAGCGCTGTTGTGTGTCAAATTGCCGAGTGCTTACACGCCAAATATACTTTATTTCGTCTTACATAGTATGTACGGTAGAGACAGACAGTGTCTTGATAGTGGACTTCTGTTAATGACAAAATTTGGGGAACTTTGTGGTGGCGGAGCGCTGTTGGGTGGCACACTGGTGATATGCCAAGATATAATCTAGTATAGGTGTCTGCAATGCAAACACGGCAGAGTATTTTGTTGATTTACTGCTGTTGATGATACGATCCTGGCAACCTTGAAGGGGTGAAGCGCTGCTGGGTGTCAAGGTAAAAAAAAAATCAAATGCGGAAAAAAAACATCAAGCAATGACTTCATCTGCCTATTAAACAGAGCCATCAGTTTGTAGAACAGACGCTTAAAGCCACGTAGACGTTGTGGAGTTGGTTTGCCCACTGTGCTACAAGGTTTGGAGATTTGTCTCGGCGAGCGTCCATGTGGTGAACATAAAGCGGGAGAGTGGCATCTTATTTAAGGTGGAAGACTGCCGCTGCTTATTGATGTGACTGGACCTGGGCAGTCAAATGGTAGAGAGTACTTTGAATTACTCAGAAGGAGCCTCGGCGAGCGTCCATGTGGTGAACATAAAGCGGGAGAGTGGCATCTTATTTAAGGTGGAAGACTGCCGCTGCTTATCGATGTGACTGGACCTGGGCAGTCAAATGGTAGAGAGTACTTTGAATTACTCAGAAGGAGCGTCGTGGAGCGCTGTTGGGTGGCTCTAAAATGATTTGGGTAGTAGGGTTGGGTCTTATACTTATTGTCGTTGGTCGCGTTTTTGGAAAGAACCTTTGGAAGCGGGTCATTATTATTTGTGAGCTTAATTTTGTCCATATGACATGAAAAAAAGATCAAAGCAAGAATTTTGTAGAAAATTTTTACTTTTCCTCATTCATTCATCCTAACCAAAACTTCTCTTCATAGAAGGCCTAAAAACGTTTCCCGTCAAATAAAATCCTCTTCATTAGAGGTGATATTGAAGAGACAAAAACCCTAATTGCCTTTAAAGTCACACCCACCTCCAGGTGTTGTGACAGTTTTCATCCAATCAACTTCCTTTTCTTTTCTTATTTATTTCCCATCTCCCATCAAATTACTTACGGCACCAGAAAGCCCTCTCCAGTAAATTTTCGTGAAACAAAAAAACACTTTTTTAAACTTTATCACCCCCGATAAGAAGCCACAACAGCGAGAGGTTATGACAGTGCAAGAAATATTTCTAACCTCACGCCAAGGTGTAGGTTCCCACTCCATGCTATGCGCGTTGTCCTATTGTGAAAAGTAATTGTCCTTTCACAGCACCAAGTGAGGGGTGCAATATTTCATCGTTACAAAATGAGAGGCAATTTGTTTTGCCATAATTTTTTGAAGGATTTTAAATTTTCACAAAAAAAAAACTTTGTGCCCAGCTAGTTTGGCGAAGGGAAAATCTGAAAACTCACCGCACAGTCATTAGGGGATACTTTTGCGCTCCATACCAAAAAAAAAAAGTCTAATCACATACAGTGAGCCTAGCAGTAATTTTTTGTGTTGAAATAAAGTGAACTAAAAGAAAAAATCTCCCCAAGGATACATTATGTACAGGGAGAAAGGGGCGCTTGCCTGATTTTTTTCTGGCCGGATTTTAAAAATTAACAAAACGAAAGGAAAAGTTTTCCCCTTTGCACGTGGCTTGAAACAGGATGTTCCCTTTTTCCGACAAATCACACCCTGATGGTTTGAAAATTGATTGACGATTCAAAAGTTTGCGCCATCCCAAGAAAAAAGGAGAAAAAAATATGATGAGGCGTTACTGGTTATTAATTGCTTGTTAAGAGGCTTTTGTTAAGTGTTGTTGGGAGTCCTTGAAAAATGTTTATCAATTCTTTTGGTTGATGGAGTGTTTTTCTTCCTTTTTAGATCGCACAATAAGTGACGCAGAATTTCTACAAACCTTTACAACCATCGTAAGTGATTCTTCTAGCAGCAGCCTGCCAACAGCACCAGCGTTAACAACACATTCACAACTAATACCGCCCGAAGCGTTACACATGAACCAGGATGAGCTCTACCTGGAGTCGTCGTATGCGAACACACCACCGAAAAACTTTACAGTGCAAGAGACGAATGTAACAGTTCAAATTGGAAATCATGCCTATTTGCCATGTCATGTAAGTAGTTTGGAAAACATTTTAGAGGTTATGTTTTGCGACACATTATTAAGTCCTGGGTGAGAGTTGTCCTACTTCCTTTAAGTGAAAATGAAGGTCCAAAGCATTGTAAAGGTGCCACACTCATTCCTAGGTTAGAAACTTTACAGGGACAAGGAAAGCTCTTAAAAAATTCTTTTAATATTTAGTCCCTAAAACTCTTATGGCTAAATGGAGGAGCGATCAGGGTCTTAAAAGTGAATTCTTTACAAGCTATGAGAACATGAAACAAAATTTTTAAGTTGTAATTTGTTCTTATATACTGCAAGTCTGTGTTAATAAGTAAATATGGCGGTTTCGGTACTTTGAAAAAAATTAAAGACATACATTTTCTTATGTTTTTAAGACAAATAATGTGCGAAGCAAAAATGTTCCGACGAAAACATATGGTATCAAAAAGTATCAGATAGTATCAGATGGTATCAGATAGTATCGGATAGTATCAGATAGTATCAAATGGTATTATATGGTGAATCGTTACCTGATAATAGCAGACCACTATAACAGGACTGTGTACGTTAAGTAGTGATTCCAGTTTGTAAATTTACTCATATTTTAAAGAAAACCGACACTACCGAAAATATTTCGATGAAATCATACGATATTAGAAGGTAACAGATGGTATCAGACAGAATCAAATGGTATCAGATGCCATTATACGGTATCAGATGATTTGAGAGCATTAAAAGAGGACTGTGTACTTTTAGTAGTGATTGCAGTCAGGCTTAAAGTCAAGTGCAAAAGTCTAGTTGGTAAGTTACCTCCAATTTTTTTAAGAAAAACGTCCCTGACTTAAGTGTTTCGACGAAATCATATGGTATCAAAAAGTATTAGATGGTATCAGATAGTCTCAGAAGGTATCAAATAGTGTCAGATGGTATAAGATAACACACTATAATATCAGGTGCTATCAGAGCACCTACACAGGACTGTGTACTTTAAGAAGGTAGTGCTTAAGATCAGGCTTATAAGTCAAGTGTACAAGTTCCGGTCGTAGGTTTACTCATATTTAAACAACAAAAAAAAAACATCCCAAGCAAAAATGTATCAAAAAGTATCAAAAGGTATCAGAAAGTATCAGAAAGTATCAGAAAGTATCAGAAAATTCAAACAGAACTGTATGCTTTAGGTTGTGATTACAGTTGGACTTATAAGTCCAGAAGTCGATTTGGAGAATCTAAAAGCATATGGGCTCTACGTTGGGCGCCCCTCAAAATTGTACGATGTTCCATAAAGGCTCAGTCCCTTTTGTAAAAAATCTGAAGTTTGCGCTTTGATGCTCCTTTGATTTATTTTAGGCGCAAGACGGAGCGAAGCTTAAATACTTCCTAACTAGATTGAACTTATTTGAACCTACTTTCTGGTGATGATATCTAAAAATCAGGCTCATCGGCAGCAGTAAGAGCTTAAGAAGGTCGCATTTCAACGTTAAAAATTTTACTCAAATCCATGTCAGAAGTTTCTCTTAATCCATTAAGAGAACAAATCAGCATAATGCAATTCGTTTGCTTTTCAAAACTCGGGAATGCTTAAAATTTCAAAACTTCTGTGTGATAAAAACTTTCAAAAATTTTCTCCTTAGAGTACTTTGAGGTTTGGCCTATTTCACATGGAAAATATTTAAATCAGATAATTTTATTTCCTAAAATATTTGTGCCGCAATTGAATGGAAAATATTCCAAATGTTGCTCCACATCTCACATGCTACTTTGGTCAAAAGAATAATTTGGTAAGCGTTAAGGATATCCCAGGAAATCTCAGTCCGGAATCCACACACACCCAGAAGTCCTTACTTATAGAAAAATATTGAAATACACATCTAGTCTTTCATTCGTCCATGAATGGGGAAAATTAAATATTCTCTTGTCCTAAAATCTCTGCTCCCATTCACGTTGCACAAACACTGGCTGCAGGCTATTTCGACTTGAATGCACACATTTCTATGCAGCACACGCACTCATGGAAAAGGAAAAGAAACACACACACAAAACTCATCGTCTATTCAGGAAAATAATCTCATCAAAGGAAGAAGTTTTTGTACAAAAAAAAAACTTTGTGTTTTCTTCATTTTATTTAATCTTGTTGCAAGTAGCCTTTGAAGCCTTTTTCTCCATAAAAAAAAACTGGATTCAATCAAATGGTAGCTGGTACATTTTTGAAGTTCCAATTTCATGGCTATAAGGCAACTCCTAATTGAAAGGGCCAATTTTTTTTTTATTGAAATTGTTCATTGAATTGTAATCGAGGGTTTTCTTACAATGTGGGATTCATGAGTGTGACCGTACACTGTGGCGTATGAGTGACATTTACTTCCAATTTATGTTTTCTTCAATTCAATTGAAGTGCGGGGCCACACGATTGAGATTGAATCCAAATGACCAACCGGATGCATTCAAGGCAAATTTCCGTTCAACGCACAATGGACAAGAGAGCGCGTCATTATTATGGCTTCTGATTGTGGAGGGATTTATTTATTTTTTTCCATTTTCTCTTCCTTTGGATGCTGTGGAAAATAATAATTCACATCCGCAGTGTAATTGAACCCCTGATTCTTGAGTTGATGGTGGTTTTCTTATACATAAAAGGCGGGGCTTTTTCTGTCGTCTTATAAGATGGAGGAATGGGTCGCATGCAATTGTATATGATCCTGAGGTTCTAAGGAAATTGTAATGTTTGGGACAGATAATTGAGAAATTGTTCCCGGAATAAGCATCCATAATGGATTTTGTTCAAGTTTTAAATAGAAATTCGTCGTTCTTATTTCAAACCTTTTGTCGTGTGCCTACACAAATTTATTTTTTCTTTTTGAGGTAGAACAAGGGAATTAAATCAAATAAAGTGACGTGGGGGACTGGAAAGTAGGGAAACAAGAATGTCACCGAGGTTTTCGCTGTAAGGGATAATCTTCGAGAAGATGTCATATTCAAATGTCATGGCGGCCTTCTCTTTAAAGCTTCCTGTATGTTCAGACTGCGTTCACAAGTAAAAATGAATCAAAAAGTATCAAAAGGTATCAGATAGTATCAGATGGTATCAAATAGTATCAAATGGTATCAGATGACATAACGTGGTATCAGATCCTATCAGAGCATTGAAACAGGACTGTGTACTTTAAGAAGGTAGTGATTACAGTCCGGCTTAAAAGTCTTGTGCACAAGTTCAGATGGTGGGTTTACTCATATTTTAAAGAAAAATGTCCCAAGCAAAATTGTATCAAAAAGTATCAAAAGGTATCAGAAAGTATCAGATAATATTGGATGGTATGATATATTAAAACAGTGTAATTAAGGTTGTGATTGTAAGTGACCCTATAAGGATTCCTGTTTGAAACAGTTTCCTTAGTTTTAGGGTAGGTATTTCTTCTTTTATATTTGTAAAAACAATAAAAGCCGACTAGGCCGGTACCGACTAGGCAGGTGCCTTCAATAAACGAAAGGAAAAATCTAGAAACTTAATGTTATTCTTAGTAATTCATTAAAATATTTGAGATTTTCGAAGTAGTTTTACTCTGTGTCAACTGCATTCAATTTTTTTTTTTACTAATAGCTCAAATCTACCGACTGCGCCAAATGATTTGACCCAAATTTTAAAAGCAAGGAGTTTTTAAAACTAATTAAATCATTTGCAAAGGCTGCGAACTCGTTTTCGAAATAGTTTTCTTAGTTTTGGAGGAGCTATTTCAGCTCTTATATGTGTAAAAATAAAACCTACCGACTGCGCCAGGTGCCTTAACTTTATGGATCGAAAAATTCAGTAAGCCATTAAAATTTTTAAGAATACTGGAAAAATTTGGACAACTGGATTTAAATTTTTTTATGCTTAAAGCTCAAGTCTACCGACTGCGCCAAATGGTTTGACCCAAATTAAAAAAGCAAGGTGTTCTTTAAACTAACTAAATTATTTAAAGCTGCTCCGAATGTGTGTTTAAAATGGTTTTCTTAATTTTAGAGGAGGTATTTCAGCTTTTATTTATATGTGTAATAACAAAACCTGCCGACTACGCCTAGGAAAAATCTAGAAACTTAAAGTAATTCTTAGTAATTCATTAAAACATTTTAAGTTTTCGAAGCTGTTTTACTCAGCGTCAACTGCATGTAAATTTTTTTCGTACTAATAGTTCAAATCTACCGACTGCGCCAAATGGTTTGACCCAAATTTTAAAAGCAAGGAGTTCTTTAAACTAATTAAATCATTTGAAGAGGCTTCGAATTCGTGTTTATAAGAGTTTTTTTAGTTTAAGAGGAGGTATTTCAGCTTTAATATGTGTAAAATTAAAACTTTCCGACTACGCCAGGTGCCTTAACGGTGCTTTACGGACGGAAGAACCACTAGGTTAATTAAATTCTTCAGAATAGTCAAATTAAAATAGTTTAGGTTTTCGAAGTAGTTTCTCTCTGCGTCAACCGCATATACATTTTTTTATACTTTAAGATCAAATCTACCGACTGCGCCAAATGTTAGACCTGAATTTGAAAAGCATGAGGCTGAGGATTCCAGTATTAATTGGTTTTCTTAGTTTTAGAGGAGGTATTTCAACTTTAAAATGAGAAAAAATAAGCTGTCGACTGCGCCAGGTGCCTAACTTTACGGAAAGAAAAATCTAGTAACATAATGATATTCTTTTAAAATGTTTGAGGTTTTCGAAGTAGTTTTACTCCGCGTCAACTGCACGTAATTTTTTTTCGTACTAATAGTTCAAATCTACGTACTGCGCCAAATGGTTTAACCCAAATTTTAAAAGCAAGGAATTCTTTAAACTAATTAAATACCGTCATTATGTGCGGTTTCCTCTTACGACGCTAGATCCAACGGTCTTGTTCGTTGTAGTCGGCGTGCAAGATTTGTCTGATCCAGAGTTCGGATTATTTCGTGGTTGCAATGGCCGTGAAGGCGAGTGTGAAGTTTGCGAGCAAAGTTTCTTACTTCGTCGGTCACGGTTGCGATGCCTAGATCTCGATGTAAATCGCTATTTCTTATATACCATGGAGCATTTACGATTGCTCTTAGTGTCTTATTCTGAAAAGTTTCTAAAATAGATATGTTGCTTGGTTTGGTACAACCCCAAAGTTGTATACCGTACGTCCAAGATGGTTTTAGCACTTGCTTATACAATAGCAGTTTGTTATATACGCTTAGTTTTGAATAACGTCCGATAAGCCAATTCAGTTCTCGTAGCTTGATTTCAAGTTCATCGCGTTTCTTTTTAACGTGTGGCTTCCACTTAAGTTTTGCGTCTAGGGTCATGCCTAAATATTTCGCCTCGTTTGCGTACGGAATTTGTACCGAGTTTATAAATAGAGGTAAGTTGATTACCCTCTTGTAAGTAAAATTTACATGCGTTGATTTTGTCTCATTTAGGAGGATTCGCCAGGCCTTTGTCCATTCGCATATTTTATTCAAAGCGCGTTGGAGTTTTCCCGTTGATTGTTCGACTGTCTTATCCGTAGCGAGGATAGCCGTGTCGTCAGCGAACGTGGCTATAGTCGTTGTCTCTACTTGAGGTAAATCTCTTGTAAAAAGTAAAAACAGTGTTGGACCGACGACGCTACCTTGTGGAACGCCGGCTTGTATTTCTTTGAATTCTGAGTATTCGCTCCCGTATCTCACTCGAAATAGTCTGTTGTCAAGATAAGACTCTAAGATTTCATACATTTTTTCCGGCAAAACTTTCCGTAGCTTATATTTTAGGCCTTCGTGCCAAACTTTATCAAAGGCTTGGGATACGTCAAGAAAAGCGGTAGAACATATCATTTTCGCTTCTAAGGCTTTCTCAATTTCATTAGTTATTCGATAGACCTGGTCAAGTGTTGAATGTTTGACCCTAAAGCCGAATTGGTGATCCGGAATCAATCGTCTTTCTTCAATTATTGGTTGCAGTCGTTTGAGCACAAGTTTCTCGAAGACTTTAGATATAATAGGCAGAAGCGAAATCGGTCTATATGATTTTTTGTCGTTCGGGCATTTCCCTGGTTTCGGAACCATTATTACCTCTGCGACTTTCCATTGCCGTGGAACGTATGAAATTCTCATTGATGCGTTTATGATGTAGAGAAGCTTGACTAACGCTCTTTTCGGTAGCTCCTTCAAAATTTCCCCAGTAATTAGGTCATAGCCTGGAGCTTTGTTATTCTTCAATTTTCGGATTGTTTGACGAAGTTCAGACAGTGTCACGGTTTTCATTCGATGGCAACAATAAACGAGTCATCAAAGTCCGATCATCCACAAAAGGCGAAACTTGGACTATCAGGTTGCCTCAAAAACAAATTCGATCGACAACGCCATGGCCTCGTTCTGCTGCCCTAAACTTTCACTAAAGACATCTAAAAACCCCATGGGTTTTTTTTTTTAATTCTTATTGTCAATTTGTCTGGAAATTACTTTTAAATAAGCCAGATACAAGCCGACCTTTACCCAGCCAATGACAGACACCATATTTGGTTTAACCGCATTTCACTCAGCACCTGCCGCCAACGAGGCAATCCCCTTCTGACGAAACCAAATCTATTAAAATCGAATTTAAGACTAAAGCTGCTTTCCCCAATAAATTTGCCATCGTGAAGATGCTCTGCAAACCATGCCAAGGCGCTACAGGATTCGAAGCAGATATCCATTGATCGGAAATTCAAAAATATTTTGCCTCCTAATTGCTTCACGCACAACAAGATAAAATATGTAATAACGTCCCTCGAAATGGGAAAATAAAATAAGAGGCAGAAAAAAAATCAAGGATAAAAGAAGGAATCGATAAAGAAAACAAGTTTAATGTTTCTTTACCCGCCTAGAGCGCGGGGGGAACCGAAATCCTTCGATACTCGTGCTTGTAAAAAAAGCAAGAGTTTATAACTGCCTGGCTGAACGAATACGATGAAAGTTGGATTTCATAAGCTGGCACAATAGCTCCTTCTGCAATATATTCTTTATAATATCCTTCCTGAATCTGTATCCGTTCATTTTTCATCCAATATTTTCTATTTTGAGTTTTTTTTTCCCCATACTCTTTCGGTTGGGCAATAAAACTGCCTCGCTACATGGGAAGAGGAAGGAAGGAAGCCCCCTAACAGGGAGTTAGAGGCAAAGGATCTCATCAGAGAGGAGGCTTTAATTTGCTCGCTATTCATATGCGATTCCGCATACCTCCACCCTCAACGTGTAAATACATATGTATGAATTAAGGATTCACAACTTCATCATCGTGTGTCGTGCCTTTGCATCCTCTGCTGATGATGTAGTGATTATTCGGTTTTATTTATTAATGCACACATTCAGCGAGTTACTTTCACTTGATGTAACAGGCGCAGATTCCGACGGGTGAGTTTGAATCGAAAGGACACAGAACGAAGAAAGGACTCGAAGTGTGTTTGTGTGCAATTTAAATATTCTCATTTAGAATTTTCAATGAAAACCTACGATTCAATTGAAAATCTGATTACAGCCGAAAATGTGAACAAACAGACGCAACAACATCGAGGATGTTTTTTACATAATTTTTTTGCTTGACTCCTCGTAGCCCGCTGATGCTACGCGCTTCGGGGATATGGAAATTGTGCAGATGGAATGTAGGTACCCACTGATGTTTATGTACACGTACTTTAAACTGCTCGTGACAAATTAGCTGCGAGATTTCATTTAAAATCTGTGTATACCCAGCTTTATGCGGATCTCGGCTCGGAGGAGAGAAATAGAGCAAATGAGGACACGACAAACGACGACACTGCGGAATGGTGTGAACTAAGGTAGGCCAAGGAAATTTAATTTACGACACAAAACTCTGCCAGAGACAGCAGCAGCGGATTTCTTGCGATGACTAACAAATAGATAAAGGACACAAATTGGCAGCTTATTAAATCTTTGGCACCAGTAAGTGTTGTATACCTGCCTACCAACACAACAGGGAGGCGGCGCGAGTGGCAAATTTAATTTTCTAAAGTGAGTTTTTAGTTTGTCAACAAAACAAGGTTGGTTCTTTGGTGACTTTCTTGGGTAAGGCTGAAGGTAGACAAACTTACACATTCCCTATGGAAGGACTTTTCAAGCTAAAGTCAATCTGTAAATAGTTATGCAGATAATGTCGCGTCAATCTTGGCTATGAAGGAGGATGATTAGTTGCAATGAATGGTTTAGCGCCTTTTCGTAACGTCTTTCATGGGTAGTGGAATGAAATTTCTTGAATAAGATTTTCTTTATTAACTTTTTTCGCATTAAGGAAACTTTTCAACTATAGCACGACAACAAGGCTTAAGGTTAAGCCTTTTTTTTGTAAAGAACGTAATAAAAACTGCACATAGCTCCTTTTTGGAGAGAAAATTATTATTTTCTTTTTCAAGAATGGGTGACCTTCACATGCTCAAATCTTGTGTTTTTTGACAGTGGCCACCAAATAGGACAATGCAGATGAAATTAACAAGATGACGGCACCGCGTGTCACACAGCAAGCTAATAACAACAAATACGCTGCCTTTCGCTTAAATTTCCTAATATGAACTTTCTCTTTTCCACCACATTTTTTTTGTTTTTGTGACTGAAACTACAGATTTTCATAAAAGAGCGGCGCTACGTGTCACACAGAAGATGCAAAAATCCCCCGAATGTAGTAAAGGATTCGCAAATATAGGATTTGAAACACCAGTAGCCGTGTCTAATGACTACTACGAGGTTACGGCGCTACGTGTCCTATATTACAGTTATATTCCCCCAATGAGCTTAATCCACTTCCAAAAAGGCCCCTCGGCTTCCGTACCTCATTTTCCTCTTTTTTAATAAAGTTTTCTTGACCAGTTTTTCGTGGTCGAAGCTAGCGATTATAAGAAGATGACCGCGCTACGTGTCACACAGCACGTGCAATATTGCCCCGAATGAAATCAAAATTTACTCTAAAAGGCCTGTCGGCTTCAATACTATAATTTTCATCTTTTTTGCTTATAAAACCAATTTTTCGAGGTCGAAACTGGAGATTATTGTTAGATGACGACACTACGTGTCACAAGTGCATGCGGCTATCACTCAAGCTAAACAAAAATTCCTCATTCCTCTAATGAAAATCATTTTTTTAAGACTTTAGCGAGCCATTATTTAAAGATTACGGCGTAACGCGACACACAGCACATTTCGAATCAAACGAAAATTGTCCATTTCGATTTCTCATCCTTCTGACTTCAAAAAAAGCCTAAATAAACCTAGAATGGTCCTATAAATGCCTGTTTCGCTGGCAATCAAATTTTTACTGCGCACACAACTCATGTTACAATCGCTCTTTGAACCAACAATGAGCTGAGGTGATTGCAATGAATTAAATTGTGCCCCACGTTAGGCGCCTCTTCCAAAAAAAATTGGGTCCAGTTATAACAATTAAAGCGGAAGGACTTTTCATTCCGAACCAAATATATACTGAACTATTTTGTTAACTGGTCTGTATTTAATAAGCCCCACGTAGGGCGCCACTTTAAAAGAGCCATTGCTAAGTCCACTTGTAACAACTGAAAGTGCAGAGATTTTTTATTAAAAACAAAAAAAAATACATAACAATTTCTGCGCTGGTCTATTTTTAGTTTTGCCCCACGTTAGACGCCACCGTAAACGAACAATTGAAAGTGCAGAGATTTTTCATCACTAACCGAAAATATACTGAACCATTTCTTAGCTGATTTAATTTTAATTGCGTTAGGTGCCACTTTGACAGAACAAATCATTGCGACCTGGTCTTTTTTGATTGGGCCTCACGATCGGCGCCGTTTAAAAAAAAAGTCCAATAAAAACAATTCATACCTAAAAAAAAAATTTTTTGAAGTATTTCTTAGCAGATGTAATTTTAGGTGTGTCCCACGTTAGGTGCCACTTTGAAAAGTAAAGTGTTTAGTCCATTTATAACACCTAAAAGTGCAAAAACTTTTCATCAATAACCAAAATAATACTGAAATTTTTCTGAGTTGGTCTGTATTAAATTGTGCCCTACGTTAGGCGCCACTTTGGGTGAACAAGCGCACTTAAAACAACAAAAAATGGAGAGACGTTTTATTACTAACCAAAAATATACTAAACTATTTCTGAGCTAATTTTTTTCTTATTGTGCCCCATGTTGGGCGCCACTTTAAAAATACCAATTTTAAGTCCGCTTATAATAATGAAAAAATTTAAATTTTATAATAAAACTATGATTTTCTCTCTCTTTTTATTTTTTTTTTGCTTGCTATCTTCGATTCCAGATTCGTCGCCTGCTAAATAAACCCGTCTCCTGGGTGCGTGTTCGTGATGACCATATACTGACAGTAGACCAAACCACTTTCATAGCCGACCAACGATTCCAGTCGATATTCAAGGGAGAACACGAGTTCACATGGTCACTGCAAATAAAATACGTAAACGAAAACGACATGGGCTGGTATGAGTGCCAAGTCTCCACAGAGCCAAAAATGAGTGCGAGGGTATACCTCAAAGTAGTTGGTAAGAATTAGATTTGTGTCTTAAAATCCCATAATCCCAATTGAGGATGTTGTTTCCAATGCTTTTGCAAATTGGCATTTTGCAGTTCCAAGAACCGAATTAATTGGCGACCATAATCGCTTTGTAAAAGCTGGCAGCAAAGTCGCCCTCCATTGCATAGTTCGGGGCTCCCTAGAGCCTCCATCGTATATAATCTGGTTCCAAGGATCCAAGCAGATAATGAACGACAACAAAAAGGGTTGGTTTATGCAAATCGATCGGAATATATTCGGAAATTACACAGATGAACAGAATACGGTAAGGGTGTGTACAAGAGTGTTTCTCAAACAAATCGAGTCAACTAAATAGTCTCTTTTTTTAAAATGTCCTTACAGATAGGGTCACTTATTATACCATATGTGACGAAAAAGGATTCGGGTAATTTCACCTGTAGTCCATCGAATAGCGCACCCGTTACGGTAGACCTTCACGTACTGAGTGGTAAGTAAAAACTGCCCGTCAAGGATTCTCGAAACTATTTTTGTTTCTCACTATTTTCCAGGTGAATACTCAGCATCGGCGATAATGTCCTCGGCAGTCATCAATAGACACAACATGTTCTACTTGCTATTAATACTATTACTATTGGCATTCCAAAAGACGTGACTAGTTTATCGAATGTTATCCAGTTGGAAAAATTAGATTTCTTGTAAATAAAATCATGGAAAAAAACAGAAATTTCTTTTTCTAAGAATTAACGAAAAGTCAAACCTAAAGTTGTGAGAGTAAAAAATATTTAACAATAAAGCAAAGAAGAAAACAAAACACGTAACTAAATCAAAAATTAATAAAATTATATAAAAAAAAATATGAGAAAATAGATAATTTATTTAAATTTAAGTTTAGATATACCAAATGGAGAGAAGAAAAAAACGTGTAAATAGTTAACATAATGTAAAAACAAAAAATTATATTAAATTAATATATATTTAAAAACAATTTCTGATTAAATGAAAATTTAGTAAAACAAACGTATCAAAATTGAGTTTTTGTTTTTTCGAAGAAAGAGGTGTAGTGGGTAGGCAATGAGAAAAAAGGACAATAGTTTTCCTTTTTTATTAGGGCCCACGTCAGGCGCCTTTTTTAAAGAACAAGTGCTAAGTTCACTTATAACAAGTAAAAGTGGAGAGACTTTTCATGTGGAAGCCAGAATATACTTAAGTCATTTCTGAGCTGGTTTGTTTTTGTTTGTGCCCCACGTTAGGCGCCACTTTGAAAGGACAAGTTTTAACCTTTTTTTAAAATTAAACGCGGAGATTTGCCATAGCTTCCCAATTGTATTTCATTTCCCCACGTTAGGCGCCACGAAAGAACGGGTGTAACGTCCATTTATAACAATAAAAAATTTAGACATTTTTCGTAACTATCCAAAAATGAACTTATCATTTATGAACGTAAATGTATTTGACTGTGCCCCACTTTAGGCACCACTTTCAAAAAACAAGTCCAGTAATAATGATTTAAAGATGAGATGATTTTAGTTTCAAACCAAAAATATACTGAACTATTTGTGAGTTGATTTTTAACTAATTAACCCCATGACAGGCGCCACTTACAAGGAAAAAGTGTTACAAAGTGAAGAGACTTTTCATGACAAACAAAAACAACACTTATCTTTCTCCAATCTGTCCTATATTTAAATGTGCCCCACGTTAGGCACCACTTATAAGAAATAAGTATTAAGTCAAATGTCTTAAAAAATTTATTTCATTAGCTTCATTTGAAATTTGGGTGTTCTACGTAATTGATTTGGCAAAAAAAAAAGGCCAGAAAAAACACCATTTATATAAAATTAATACGAAACTTGTGAAAATTTGGATTATTAGAAACTTAAAGTTCTACTTGAAAAGTTCAGGACACCTCCGCATGGTAGAGGACAGTGGTGTGTTAAATTTATTCCCAACAAAACACGCTCACAAGCCTTACGCCTTTCGCTATTATTTTTCTTCTGCCCCACGTAAGGTACCCTTATGGTATGTTACAAACTCAATAATTATTTGAATTTTTCTTTTATTAGTTGTTACTTTCAATCAAGTTTTACACTTTTCGACGCATTGATTTTTGGTGCCTTACGTCAGGCACCGACATGATATGGGAAAATCTAAGCCGCTATCGACCGTCTCATTATATTTACCTAGAATTTTAACCTGGTCTTAAATTACTCTACAGGCCCTTTAATATTCAACGTTTTAGTCTGTTTTCGGCACTGTGGTTCCTCTTTGCTCCACGATAGGTTCCAATATTAAACAATAATTCAGCTCTGTAGGGCTAAAATACACATTTGCTACTACAATTTATTGTTTTAAAATATTGGTGCCCCACGTTAGACACCATAATGCTACCAAACATCTAGTTAACAAAATTAAAAGCCCCATGTAAAAACCCCCTGCAATTTTAATGCATTCAAAGAAGGACCAAGATTCAATACTATTAGCAAGATGATGCACATTGCTAATAGTATTGAATCTTGGTCCTTCTTTGAATGCATTAAAATTGCAGGTGCCCCACGTTAGGCACCATTTAATTAATAAAATTCGTTCCATGGTTTTTCCTTGCTCTTCGTCATGAAAGTTGGGTATTTCCCAATATAAAAATCTTGAATATTCTATAATAAAATATGGCCAACTTATTATTATTATATTTACTTTTGAGAACAAAATTAAAGCCCCACGTTGGACACCATTCTGCAAGAAGTACCAGTTTTATGGTTTAACAGTTGCTAGACTTTGCTCAAAATTACAAATTACCTCATTTTATGCATTAAATTTTTGCGTGCCCCACGTTAGGCGCCATTATGCTAATCCTAGCTGTCCTGTATTTTGTTTTGCTCCACGTTATGCACTTTTTTTTAAAAAACTTCAAAGTGCTCCATCGATTCTGTTACCATTTTTTTCACTTGAGGCTTTAATACATAATTTCAAAATAATTATTTTCACTATAAGTTGATCTAAGCAATCTGCAGTTAATTTAAGCCCCATGTTAGGCGCCAAGATAAGACAAAATATTTTCCAAAACAATTTGGCAGGCATAATAAGAGCAAGATCTCCACTCCTACGCAATGATAGCCCTGGTAAATTTTGTCCCTGTTTTGTCTTTAATGTCGTTATCCCCACGTTAGGCGCCATATATAAGTATTAACAATTATAATAGTGCGCTACCGGTTCCTTGTGCATAACGAAAGACTCCCATATTAAGTGTAGTAATTCAGTCAACTTTTGTTTTTTTTTTCAAGCTTTGGAGGCACTGATTGAGGATACTGTTGTGCATAACCCTTTTGTTTGTTTGGCATTAGACTTTAAAATTTTAAATTTGACTAGCAGATCATGACACCAACAATATAAATAGTGTTGTTCACTGTTTTTGTGTTTTAAAATGGATAGCCCCACGTTAGGCACCATGTTCTACCTAAATTTTCAATTCTATGGCAGACCTGCGTTTATTTCGTTGTTTAAATTACGTAAGTGTACGACTCAAGAATGATCTTAACAATCTGCATTTAATTCTAGCCCAATTTTAGGCGCCAACTTTTTACAAACATTTTTCATTAAATAGTTAAGCAGGCATAAAACACAGGCGGGATTTGCATTTTTCGATTACCGACTTACGTTTTCTACGCATAAATTGTTAGAGCCCCACGTTAGGCGCCAACAACCGATACGAATATTGGTTTTTAGGTTTCAAGATCGTCTTTTTACGAAAATGTGGTGCTTAATAGTAAGTGCCCCACGTAAGGCACTGCTTTCGTGTCAAAATTTTTTAACTTTCTCTTTCCTTCAATTATTTCTTTATGTAGTAAGTTCTTACTAGCCAAAGTAGTTTATAATTTTTTTCCAACGTGACTATCTGAATGAAAGTTTTACCCTCATACTTTTCATCTGAGCTCTTAGTTCGTTGTTGGCCTTTGTTCCACCATTTGCCCCACGTTAGGCACCACCATAATAAAATCATTTTCATCAAATATTTTAATAGTCGGAGAAAAATTGTAATAAAAAAGTCATATCAGAGCGTTCTATCTATGGATATTGTATATGAAGGGTGGGATCATCGCTTATGGGTTCTTACTGGCATGTGTTAGGTTATAAAATTAGAAGCATTCAGCGGGGGATCTTTAGAACTTAGGCGCTTGGTCAAAGAACAAAGGAATTTATGGAATTTCAAGAAAATTTGCTGCTTTTCACGCCCTAATTTCTCACCCTACTATCGTTAAAGAATATCGTTAATAGGCTACAGTTTTTTTGTCGTACCAAGAATGGCGTTATACCGCAATCACATTCGGCTATAAATCGGCCAAGGGAAACGTTACGTTCTGTAGAAGTGCAGAATGTGCTCTTTTTTGGATTAAGTCAATTGTTACACAAAAAATGTTGACTAAACTTAACAACAAAAAATTCAACAAAAATTGCAATTTTGTCATAAAATTGCTTGAATGACAAACAGAATTGTTGGGAAAATTTTGCCGTGCTGAGATCTTATTGGTTGATTTCAATCTAGTTCAGGGGAGGGAATCTGGGAGGAATGCCTGAATAAGGTCGATAAGTTTCTTATGAGTTAAAAAAAACTGGTCTCAGTCTACACTTAGGCTGTTCCCAATTCTTTCTTCCATATTAAAAATTAATATGGACAAGGCAATCAGGCTAAAACTTTGTTTCAGGGTGAGTGCGATTAGTTAGACCTTTTTGCTAATCCGGGGTACTTTTCTTGTAAGTTTTTTAAATGCCGAATTTTCGCTGACAAAGAATCTTCGCCTTGCAGCCGTTGAAAATCAGCACAAAGCCTCCTTATGGCTTTATTTAACCCATCTCTTGCCCAACACCCGAGAAAGGCGACAGAAAATATTGCCTAATTGGCGAATCTTAAGAGAGCAATCCCAAAAGCCATTGAATCTTTATTACATCTAAATTGAACGAAATGCGTGTGCCTCCCGAAAACCTGTTCAAAGCATCCCATTTCACTCCATTAAGCTGGATATAAAACGGGCCGTTTTCCCACTGAAATCCTTCTGCACAACCCTTCAATTTCATTCATCTCATTGTTATATAGACTGCGTAGCAAATATGCCTACAAAAACACACACACACAAACACAGCGAGATGAAGAAGCGCCACACAAATAAGTTGGAAGAATTTCCATAAAAGTTCACACAAAGTATTTGACATCGAGCAACTATAATACAACAAAAAAAAAGTTGAAAAGACCCAAAAATATATGTGCGAACAAAAGGATAATAATGGGACGTGTTCGTTATATTTAGATGGCCGCACATAACTTATTATTTTCACGAGCAGACATCATCACATCCGTTTCTGACCCTTTTTTTTGTGTTCTGTCTTCTGCTTCTTCCTGGCTGGTATTGTCCGACTGAAAAAGACCAACACAGCAGATGACCAAATTCGTATACATTCTTTACGTACATATGTAATGGGGGAAACGTATTTTTTTCCATTATTGGACCAGAGTGACAGGACCCTTTTTTTCTTCTCCCGCAACAAAAAGAGAGAAAGGATGTCATAAAATTAGGAATTCCAGTTTTTTTTTTTAGTTTTAAAGCAAAGCTTGCAGTAGATGGTATAAATGCAAATATGTTTCGCCTTTTTTTTAAGGATAATAATTTTGTAATAAAATAATGTTATTAAATTTTATTTGCTTAAAAGTTTTGACCAAAAAGAAATTCATACCCCTCGACAGAAGGCAGCACACGGCACATTTCAAAATTGGGTGACAAGTCTGTTTGGTTGTTTTTTTTTTTTTTTTTGTTGTCCTTCCGGCGAACTAATAAAAACTTTTACGCTGTGTGTGTTATAAAAGTGTTGGCAATCTACTGTGGACTAGATTCTTCCAAGGACGAGCGAGCAAAACACCAAATGAAACTGATTGAAAAACTTGGTTTTGTTTCGTTTTTATCTTCGCATATTATCTACGACTGGAATCAAGGTTTAGTTGGAATTTTTTTTTTTTTTTTTCGTCCTGTGGTCTATGGTACCTCAGGAGTGTAACATACGAGTTTCTACAACGCAAGGTCGCGTAACTAGGAGTAGTGTGAGTTTTGGAGTGCGCTACTATTCATGTGAATCCGCGCGGTGGCTATGTGGATCTTTTTTATGGGTTTTCTTTTTTTGTGGTATGAGGCAGTCGTGGTTGTTAAATAAAACAACATTTTTACAGCCAACTCAAGGACATTTAAGGCCATGCAGCAGTGGCCGTCAGATGTTTTGTAACCCAATTTAATGTGTCTAGAAGATATAAAAGCTAAATTAACGGCAATGATGCCAAAAGCAAAATATTTTACTAAGGCAACTTAGAATATGACGAGGTAAATAATTCGTGTTCATATTTTTGGAGGTATGGAAAATTGTGTCGACTGAATTACACAAACCGTGGAATACCCCATCCTACTCCACATTGTTAATTTGTGATTTTCTTGAACATGGTTAGCGGTTTAAATACTGTGACGTAGTAAGGTTAAGAAAATTCACGAAAGCTGTTTTTTGAAAAGAGGCGTTAAGAAAGTTATTTTAAAAAAAAGGACTAAACTGCACAAAGAAAATAACGCCAAAAAAAGAACATGGAAAATGAGACAAAAATTTCTATACAAAATTCAATCGTTACATCCTCGTAATGGCCAAAGCGAAATAGCGCCGAGTTTGGGAATTTGGCCTTATTTCACTTTGTGGAAGTTCGATTCGGCGTTAATCGCTTTGAATTAATTCAGATTTGCACCTATGAAAATTTTATGGTGTATAAAAACTAAGAATACATGAATTCGCGCGAATTTTTGAATATATATTTTCTCCTCTTCTTATATTTTGTACTCGCTAAGCTATAAAATATTATACAAAAACTATTATTAAAAAGTTAAGAAGAAAAGTAAATTTAAAAAGTTCGCGTTATTACTTAAATGTTGTTAAAGAAGAAAATATAAGTTTTGAAATTCGCGCGAATTTCGAAACTATTATTTTCTCCTTTCCTTTCCTTGTACACAAAAGTAAAGAAGAAAATAATATTTCAAGAATTTGCGGCTTTCCTTTCCTTTTTTCATTTCAAAGCAGAAAAAAATCGCGCGAATTTTTAACTATTTTTTTCTCTTTTCCTTTGCTGTTACTCAAAAGTGAAAAAGGAAACATAAGTTCCACAGTTCGTTCGAATGGAAGGGAAAGGTGAAAATAATAGATCGAAAAATTCGCGCGAATTTTCGTACTACTATTTTTTTCTTCTTTCTTTTGTTTCCCTATCACACAAAAGTAAAGAAGAATATAGTGGTACAAAAATTCCAGCAAATTTTCTCCTATCCTTTCTATTATTTTCTCCTTGAAAACTATTATTTTCTCCTTTCCTTTCTTCCTTTTACTAAAAATTAAACGAAGAAAAAAAATTAAAAAAAAATGGCTTGAACTTAAAAAAGGACAAAATAAATTCGCGCGAGTTTTGGAACTAATATTTTTTATTTTTGTAATAATTGCTCGAAGAAAAGAAAATGAAAAGAGAAAATAATAGTTCCGAAATTCGCACGAATCTTAAAAACGAAAGGAGAAAGTAATTTGTAGTTCCAAAATTCGGGCGAGTTTTTGAACTTTTTTTTATAATAGTCGGAAGGAAAGGAGAAAATAAAAATATGTATATGAATCCAAAAATAGAAGGAAAAAATTTTTTTTGTAATAGTTTCAAGGAAAGGAGAAATTAAAAATATGTAGTTTCGAAATTCGCACGAATCCTAAAATAGAAGGAAAAAATTGTATGAAGTACAAAAATTCGCGCGAATTTCTGAACTAATATTTTTTTGTAATAATAGTTCGAAGGAAAGAAAATGAAAGGAGAAAATTAAATCTTGGTCAAAAATTCGCGCGAGTTTTTGAACTAATATTTTTTTGTAATAATAGTTCGAAGAAAAAAAAAGAAAGAACAAAATAATATCTAGGTCAAAAACTCGCGCGAGTTATTTGAACTAATATATTTTTTTTTTTGAATAATACATACATAGTTCGAAGGAAAGGAAAGGAGTTAATAATAGTTCCCGAATTCGCGCGAATTTTTTTAATTATTATTTTCTCCTTTCCTTTACTATTACTCAAAAGTAAAAAAGAAAATATAAGTTCCAAAGTTCGTTCGAATGGAAGGGAAAGAAGAAAATAAAAGTTCCGAAATTCGCGCGAATTTTAGTTTAGTCTCACGCGAATTATTCTTTTTTCCTTTCTTTTCTTTTCGCACAAAAGTAAGAAAGAAAATAATAGTACAAAAATTCGCGCGAATTTTCGGACTATAATTTTCTCGAATCTTAAAAATGGAAGAAGAAAAAAATATTAAGTTCCAAGACAAAATTAAAATTTTTAATCTTATTTGGTTTTAAATCGAGAAATAAAGCATATATTTATATCGCTACCGCGCAAGCAATGATTGTGCGCTTTTTCGGGACGAAGCAACCTAAGAGGGGGAAAATGTGATGTGACAAAATCTTATTAATTCAACTTCTTAGCCAACGATCCCCAGGCAAAAATATTATAATATTTAAGTGGAATAATGTCTACAAGGGAAACATAAGTCACCTGTTCGCAAATATACTTAAAAAAAATAAAATTTTGAACAAATTAAAATACATTACACAGTTAAGGTCTTCAATAAAAGCTCATAACGTCAAAAAAAAAAGCGAATGCATGACCCAAAATCATTGATTTTTGTATTTTCAATGACGTGTAATCGCCAATGTGATATTTTTGTCAATGCAATGAAGACGTAAGAGGGTCTTGAGAGTTATTCACGATTCCGGACGATCTTTATGCTTTAATTTTCTTCATCGTAGACTGAAAGTTGCCATATTTTTACCATTTAAATAAGGCGCAGTTTTAGAAAGTGAAACCTTTATGCTGTAGGCCGAGGTTCACTGACCAAATTCGGTGAGGTTCTTCTGTTGAGTCGCCGAGTGATATCAGTTTTTCTATTTTAAGGTGCTGCCTCCAAATTTACGCAATATTTTAAAGTGATTCATATAAACAGGGGCTTACATTACCAGAACCCCATATCAAACCGGCTCTGACTCTTGCAAATTAAACTCGTCTTGGAAAATGTCCTGGCGCAGACACGGATTTAATTCAAATCATCGAAACGTGAATGTATTGGCCTTATTACTACTGCTTCTACACCTTCGATCCCAAAGAATTTCATGTTCAGTACATCTTCTCACCATGGGAATACCCTATCCTTGCCTCGAAATTGCAGCAAGATGCGAAATGTTCCCCATAGATTACCATTTCAACGAAAGTCCTGGGAATTAGTATCGTTTTCCGATGAACAAGCGCAATCTCCCTTGTCGCAAGCGTTTCACCATAACTGCCACCGTTTGCACTCTTGCACTTCGGTGTACCCTCACCGAAATGTAATTAATCCTTTGAACATTTCGAATTGCACAGCTCAAAGGATAGCAATGTCAGCATTGGAAGGGCACTTCTCCCGAGTCATGTTTCACTGAAAGTGGAACAACACCAGTCTGGGTATTTCGCACGCTCCAAAAAATAACTGAGTGGGGCGGGTTTTTTTTTTTTTGCACAAAAAAAATGTCCCCGATTCTATTTTTATCCAGAGTGAAAGAGCCTCATTAATAATTCCGGCAAAATTATGTTGTCAAATAAGCTGTCGAATTGAGAAATCAATATGGAAAACGTTTTCGAAAACACGCCAAAGTGCGCGCCTCCTGTTCACGATGTTTGCGTGACGGTGTCGCCCATTTGAATATCGTTTGTCGAAACAATTGTTCGTTGATTGTCGCGCATAGATCAAACAGCGAGCGAACACGCAAATTTAACCATCACCTCGTGCTTGTCGGTTAAAAATGAATTATTGCGAGGGTAATTAAGAAATGAATTGTGGGTTGGGGTCTTTTTTTTCAGACTTCTGCATAAATAATTGCGGACTCGATTTTGGCATCAAAAAGTACAACCGAGCTCGTATGTTATGCTTTGGCTGAGCCTTATCACTGTATGCGTAGGCTAATCAACGCATAAATACCCGCCAGTCCTTGGCGATTTTCCAGATTTTCTAGTTTAATTTTCTGCTGGAATGAAAGTTACACGTAGGACCGGGAATTCCATGCCAAACTGTACTTCTGGCCTTGCTTTTAGGCTTTGCCAGTTACTTTGAGTACGAAATTTTGGGGTGAATGCATATCCTGATGCATGAATCACAAGGATTCCGGTGAGTGAGTGCATTTGGACTTGCATTCACGAGGGCACTGGTAGGGTGTACACTGTACAGCAAATAAAGTGCCAATTTTCGTTCTGATGTCGGCCTTTATGGACATTTTCTCTTTGAGGGAAAATTTCAGAAGTGGATGTGTTGACATTCCCTTAACAGTGACAGGGTGACAGACTTTAACGCAAAACTTATGGAGAAATGTCATTTTCCAAGCTGCTGAAGAGCCACTACCAACCTGTGGCAGTTGCCCGTATAAAGTCCGCCCTAAATCGCCTCCGATTTGAAATTCAAACTTTAAGCCGAAACACAGAAACTCCCCTGCTGCTAAAATCAGAGCCCGATATATCTTGAATGGTTTTTGAATTGATCAGGATTAACCAAAGCCGCAGCGGTTATACAGCAACCCTGCAACCCACCCATTGATAGAATAGTTTTTCGTCTTTCTATTTGTATTCTCGACTATCGGGAGTGTAATACTCTCGGGCACTTATAATTTAAATGCTAATTTTTAATGGCACAGTTGAGAGGACTAAAAGAAAAGTTAGTCCTTTTTTGTATCCCTTAGCTAAGGGGTACGATATGGCTGGGGAAGAGGGTTCTGTAGTAAGCCAGTGTTATGCCTTTTCTATATCCACTGCCTTTGAGTGCTCGGACCGTTTATATGCATATAAACGTAGTTTGCATAGCCCCATTACACTTAAGTTCTCCATGGAATGCAACAAAAAAGTTGCTTTGGGTGAGATAAGCAAAACCAATGGGGCCGGCCTCTTGAATAATTTTGGTTGGGAAACGGTTGTAGCTGAGGATTTCAGACCACTCCACAACTTTACTTTCTTTTACTCAATACTTGAATAAGAATATTCTAAAAAATGTATTGTATCGACGGATATCTAGGGCTTAGGTGACTTAGGTTAGTGGCTTTGTAATTTGAAATTAAAAAATTACCTTTTATTTTTTGAAATTGACCATCTGCTCTTGAATCCTGTTTTCTGCTTAAGGCTTGAAGGACATCTAGATTTTCACATACCTGTTGACACACTTTGGGATATGGAAAGCAATAAAAGCGACACAATTGATTTTCTTAACGCGGTTAAATAGATGAGGGACAGAGGGACAGGGGCTTTAAATGCGTAATTTGCATTTATTTTTTATTTTCCGCACGATATTTTAATACGAGACTAGCTACGCGCACTCAGCACTACGTAATCGAACGACATTTTGCTGAACAGCACTTTTTTTAAGAACGCGGCATCGAATTGAGGTATTGGAAGATACAGCGGAATCGATTGCTTTCCCGACGTAATTGGACTTGGCCTGAGACGGCTTTGAGACAGACACACTTTTTAGATAGGAAGAAGACAAGGACGACATGGGCTTTATGTCGTCCTTGTTTTGTCGTCCATCCTTTTCCTCCGAGGAAAATATCTCGGACAATTATTACGGCACAATAATTGGAGACGAATTTACCGCGAACAAGAAACACAAACGCGGGTTCGAAACACAAAGCTCAAAAGAAAGCAGAGAAAACACTTCTTGCAAGGGATTTCCGAACGAATTTCTCACCCGAATTGCTGCCGTACGAACGACTTTTTGAGGAGCAGCACTTTTTCTCATAGCACCAGCACAGCACTGAAAGAAATCGGCACACTTTTCTGATTTAAGATTGACAGAAAACACTTCTTATCGGAAGAAACACTAAAGGCTTCTCGACTGGAATGCACTTCGCTTCGACTTCAAAAAGGGAATTTTTAATAAAGACGACAGACAGAGGACCACATGGACTTTAAACGCGTCGATGAAAATATATTTCCAACAACAATCGCGCCACGGAACAACAATTGCAGGAAAAATTTCCCCCGCGCACTCAACACTATTAAAAACAAAAAATAACGACCCGAGCTTTAATCGCGACAAAGAAAACACTTTTTATAAACCCTTTCCGAACCATTTCCACGCCCGCTACCACTACCGACGGCATCCACCTGCTAGCGAAAAATTGCAACCAAAGTGCAACCGACGAACACTGACCAACCGCACTGAATGTGACCCATTTGCCAAGTGACAATGGCCGACCTACTTTTTTCCGGTAATGGCTGACCGATATTTTCACACAATGGACTGACCGAGCTTTTTTCTCACAATGGACGACCGACCGACCGAATATGCACTTTAATTTCTTATCGATCCCGACAATTTTCTGAATACACACGCGACCGGAATGTTTGTTTGTTGCGAAAAACGAGACTAAAATCGGCGCCGATTATTTTTCCAGCAAAAATGCGACAAAATCTACCGGGATTAACGAAAAAACTTTAGATAGAAAATTCTCGCACTGGAAAAAATATGCACCTGTATGCAAAAGTGCAATGGAGATTCTGATGAGAAAAAATTAACACACAAAAAACCTGCGCTCAGTGGAGATTTTTATTGCAAAATGTTCACTGATGTGCAATTAACAAATTTATGATATTTTAAAGTTCAAGGACTCACCTTAAATAAGGAAATTAAATATTTTATTGCAGAGAATTTTCCATCTAAAGCAATTTTATGGCGGGCGACACGGACTTTGACGAAAGAAGAAGGAGAGCAACTGGTGGCAGACGATCTGGTATGGCTGGCTGGATGGGCTACAGACAGTGCTGCCAGGCGATCACAATGCGAGTAGAGATTATTGATTATCGATTTTTCAAAGACAGTTGGAACTTTTTCTTCATTTGAGAAGGGGTAAATTCTTAGAAATTCTTAGTAAGCAAAGAAATTTGATTTACTTGTTCAAGATGATTTAAGGAATTGATTTGGGAATCAAAATTTGTTAAACAGCTACAGTTGAGAATGTTTTGTGTTTTGGGTACAGGTAGGCATGAATATTGTTGCATTACTCGTCGATTTATTTTTAGGTTTCATCCTTAAAGTAGAGTTGTGGCACCAGTATCCTAACGCTTAACGGCGATTTGAAAAAAAAACCTGTTGTCAAAATGTTTGTTTGGGAGCAAAATTATTAAAATAAATTTAATATGGTAGATGAAACCTTACTTTTTACACCAAAATAAACTTGTGCGAATGAAAATATGCATTTAAGAGTAAAAAAAATAAACACTAAAACATTTTAGGTATATAGGTATGGATACTTTGTACTACTTTGTACTCTTAACTGAATTTTTTGGAGGAAAGGAAAACTTTTCACAGAAACATTTCCACAGAAATCACTTTTTGCTGTTTAAAAGTAAAAAGAGTAGGTACTTCTTGATAATTTTCACAATTTGACAAAAAACTTCTTCTTTGCTTTCTTTTATTTTAATATAAATTTGTTCAACTGAAGTTTAAGGTATCGCTACGTTGTCCGCCCGTTCGACCAATCGCTTTATAACTTTTGAACGGTAAGTCGTAGAAAGATAAAATTTTTAGTTTCTAAAATATTGAAAAGTTTTTGAGAAATAAAGTGTTGAAAATTGAAGTAGATAACTTTTGAATGGCTCAGTCCACAAAGCCGATATTAAACACGCGCATAAAGCAACTCAAAACTATAGTCATATTTTTCCCAAAGAGTTTAAATACTGCCGGTTTGTTGCTTTTTCGAAAAAAAAACGCATAAGTTCACGAAAAAACGTGCGCCTCCACCCCCCACCGTTACCTCCGGTGCTAATTGGAAAAATAATATAAAAAACTTCACACATTACAGAAATTATCCAAAAATTTAAGGAAAATTATAGCGAATTTTGAAGCCTCAAAAACTCCTGAGATTTAAATCGAAAACATAAACGCACTTTCAAAAATATTCTTTTAAGTCTTCTAGCAGTCTAAGTCTGTTAGCGATGCTTTTCAGATTTGGTGCAAAGGCAGAACATACAAAAATTAAGCGAAATTTGCAAAAAAAATTTAAAATTGTCATATCCAAGTTTTTCTAAGCCTATTTAACAAATACCTTGTAAAATGAAGAGCTTGTTTTAGAGTTTAAGAAACAGCCAATACTAGCTTAGGTGGGTGGAATTGGATAGAGGTCTAACGGCAATCGGAGAAAAGTTGAGAATAGTTGTTTTATGAATTTGAATTTTAAAAAATGCTAAAAAAAAGGTCAGAAAAACGTATTTCACCCCCTCTATCTCGCAAACGGTATAAAGTATAATTTTGAAATAAATAACAGCCAAAGTCTATCTTCTGAAATTTTATACAAAACAATAGCAAGCTTTGAGTATTTAAAAACTTTGAAGATTTGATTCAAAAGCCTAACAGCATTTTCGAAAACGATTTTTTAAAAGTTTCTAGTATCTTAACGGCTATGACGATATTGTTAAAACTTGGTTAAAGTATGTACCGTTTACAAGGCAAGCTAATTCCATTAAACATGTATCAAAATTGCCGTTTCCAACCTAAATTTTTAGCCTCATTTAAAGAAACGAGATAAAAACAAGTGGGAAAGTGCAACAGTGCATATGCAAAAGCTTCAGTCCATCTACGACGGATTGCAAAATACCCGACCATACAAAAAAAAAACTGCCATGCCTCCAAGAAGTGGGCGGATATAAAAATATGACTGTTGAATGCTTTATACTAGGTGGTTACATACATTTCGACTTTTCAACTAAGAAAATCACTTTTTTTAACGCCACGCCCACAAAATTTAACAGAGGCACATTCGGCATACACATGAAAGTTAGAAAGTGCTAATCTCTACAACTTTTGGCATATAATTTTTTGTCAAATTTCATATATATTTATTAAAATCCCTTAAAAAAGTGAGCGTGGTCAATGAAAAGGCTAACATTTTTTTGGCCACTTCAAAGACAGTTACAAGGCAATGTTATATACTAAAACCGAATACGCCAGCGCTATTGTAACATGGCTAAAATTTGGAAAAAGTATTTCTTTAAATTAGAGATGGTCGCACATACAGGCCTGTAGTGGGTGTGTCTGTGGGCGAATTCAGACAAGGCATAGGAATTCGAATTTCGGTGCAGATCAAAAGTGGCCAAAAGTAATTTATTAGACAAAAAGTAGGCCACCCAAACCGTCGACCATGCCCACTTTGAAAACGTTAGATCTTCAAAAACCTGATTTCTCGGAAAAAAATCACTCTAAATCTAAAACAAAAATGATGACAAATGTTAAAAATATTTTCTAGGTTTGTTGTGTACAAGGCATTGAACTTTGCCCACTTTTAGGGGGTGTTTTTAAGCAAGTTTTTATGCCCTATTCCACGGGAATGGAGTATATTAAGTTTGATACAGGCAAAAATGTAACATAGAGAAATAATAACGATAGACGATGCCCAAGACCTTAAGGGCATATGATCGAGACCGAATTCCGCATCGAATGAGTATGAGCCGTCCGTCCGTATTTCACCAATTCTTAGGCCTTAAATTTTGAGCTAGGAAGCTGAAATTTTGTACGTAAGCTCTTTGTCATCCGAAGCAATACAAGTGTTGGAATTTTTCAAATCTTACCGCAGACACGCCCACAATCGGTCTAAATGCGCAACAACCTCCTCCATATCCTAACGATTGTAAGAATTGAAAATTAAAAATAAAGTCGGCAGACCGCACCTAGTGGGCGTGGCATCGAATTAAAGAGTAATTATTTAAATGCAATTTGTTCAATATTTTTGTTCCAAATCGAAAAATGTTTGCTTAATATGTTATGTAGAAAAGACTATTTGTTAAACTTCTTTCATACAAAGTCTTAGGCCACGCCCACATTTGGAGGCAGAATTTAACAAAAACCTCAAATTTTCGAAAAAAACATTTATTTTGGCTACTTTTTAGCCTAATTTAGGTAAGAGTTAGAAATAAAACTAAGCACCGGGTTCTACAATAGATTTCGTTCGATAGATTAGGTTTATCGGGTTCTATAATAGATTTCGTTCCTACAAAGCTTTGGCCACGCCCATGTTTAGAGGTCGATTTCACAAAATTATCTAATTTGGAACAAAAAATTACAGTTTTGCGTACATTTTAGCCGCAGACTTAGATATTTCTATGCTAATATTGATTTTCGGTTAAAGATGGTTTGGATATGCCACGCCCCTTTTTTTAAAAAAAGTAAACAAAAACTTACAAAGAATCATTTTTTTCTATTTAAAATGATGTAAATGGTAACGGGATGGGGACGGAAAACAAGAAAATAAACTAATGGAAAGGAGAAAAGGAATGGAAAAGAAAATAGGAATGGAGAGGAGAATAGGAATGGAGAGGAGAATAGGAATGGAGAGGAGAATAGGGATGGAAAGGATAATAGGAATGGAACGGAGAATAGGAATGGAACGGAGAATAGGAATGGAACGGAGAATAGGAATGGAACGGAGAATAGGAATGGAACGGAGAATAGGAATGGAACGGAGAATAGGAATGGAACGGAGAATAGGAATGGAACGGAGAATAGGAATGGAACGGAGAATAGGAATGGAACGGAGAATAGGAATGGAACGGAGAATAGGAATGGAACGGAGAATAGGAATGGAACGGAGAATAGGAATAGAGTAAACAGCGGTCCGTTACAGACGGACTGAAATTACATACTCACTGTTGCACTTACTCACTGGTTTTAAGTACTATTATTATTATTTATTAGCATAAAAAAATAAATCCTTATACTAACATACATACATTGGGAGCACTTGCTGCAGAGGCTTTCGGCTCTAAGGAGTAGAACTATTTCATATTATTATATCTAATATACTTATTATATTGTGGAGTATTAATATTCGCTTTTGACCCCAATTATGCGGCGTAGTGCAATCAGCGTAAATGAGAAAACATTTTTCATTATGTTGACATTAAACTTCTTCATGATATAATGCATCTTATCTTTGGAGTCGACTTTCTAAAAAAAAAAATTGTCAGTTTCCTAAATCCACTGAAGGTCAAAAAACTTAACAAATACTGCAAGGCAGCTCTCGAATATAGAAGAAGAATTATGGAAAGTGATTTCTGAGAAATAGTTATGAGCTATTTAAAGTAATAGATGTTTTTATTTTCGGACTTACCGCGATCGTTTTTTATTTATCCCGACGTTTCGAAATTATGGCACATTTCGTGGTGACGGTTAGATCCGATAAAATCAATTTCAAAACTAAAAAAGTTGTAAGCTCACCACGGTCTGAAAGAGAAAAAAGAACACAAAACTGAATTAAATAATAAAACAACGTAATTTTTTATTTATTTAGTAATATAAATTTTTGTTAAATATTTATTCTGAATCGGGCAAACAGCAAAGCCATGATCAAATGGTTTATGTCTTATTTACTATTATGTAACCACTGTGAGGAATTAATAAACATTCATGCCACTACCGCTATTCGCTTAACGAAATTAGAAAATATTGATTTTAAATTTCAACCCTCGCCCATTTCTAGGGGCGTGGACAATACAATTAATTTACGTACAGTACATGGAATCCGAAAAAAGAACTTTCAAGTTTGGTATTACAGGGTAAACAGGGTCCGATGCTTTGAAGTTCGTCACAGACGAGCTCTTGCAGTTACTTTTTTATTTTTTTACTGCTGTCAAGTTTTCTCAATTTTTCTCTTGCGAAAAAAAACCCTTGAATTAACATGGTTTTGAAAGAGAGCTTTTTAAACGCACTAAAGATAGACTTTTACACAGCTTTGTTATGCCAAAGAGATTTAAGAAAATAATTACTTGACATCCTCCATAATATTTTTTAAAATGATGTTTGCACCGAAGTTGTCTGTTCGGAAGCCTGGGGTATATATAGGGATTTGCTTCAGTGAAAATGTTTTTCTTCATTCAGTGTTAGCAATCTGTTAAGTCAGCCATTATAATTAAGTTAAGGTCACCTTTTTTCTAGACTCAATGTAGAACTTTATTCATCAAAAAGAGTCAGATATATGGCAATTATGGATAGAATTCAACACACTTCAAGTAACCACGCCTACTGTTGTAAACTGCGGCAGCTGAAAGTCAAGTTCGTCGAATAATTTTATATGAATAAGTGACCACAAGTGGTTAGTAGTTTGAGGTCTCGTAATTTGCCAATTAACACACTTCCTCAACAACCTAAAAATAATTTTTTCCAAAAATTAATCAAATTTGAAGAAGAATATTATCTCCACAGATCCAAAGTGCTAAAAAGTGCTGCTAAGCTACGAAAGTGCTATTCTAGTGCGGTAAATCATAGTTAATTAGTGAATTTATTGACCGAAGACTTTTTGGATAAATTAAATACCTAAGTTTTATGGAGGTGATAGTCTTAAACACCAACTTTATCATAAATTCTTTGAAGTAAGGTAAAAAAGGGTTTTAAGTAAAAAAAATTTATTTTGGGTTTTTGATTGTGTTTAAGTCATATTTTTCTTCTCTTTCGATAGGTATTTACGGGTCTGGTCTAGCGTCTGGTCTATGGGTAAAAAAAACACATTTTTGTTTAATGAAACAAAATGAAAGACGATATTGAAGGACTTAAGTGAATTTTTATAAGTTTGAAACGTAATAAATTAATAAGGATCTTAACTGAAGTCAAATTTTGTATACCGAACGCAAAGAGACAAAAGTCTTAAATATTCAATTCAATGATCTTAAGGAGTTAAGCCATCGAAAAAACAGTATAAAATGAATTTTTAAAAATGTCTGCATACACTTAAAAGTCATAATTTTGTCATAATCCATCATTGCAAATAATAAAACAATCTTCGATTTCTTTTAACAGAAAACTGCAATTGCTGACTTAAGCCTTTGCTACCTAAAGTAAAAGAATTAAATCCAAGCTTCTCTATAATAAGCTCGCGCATGACAAGCATCTAAGCGGCTGTTCTTGTTGTGACACCTATTTTTATATGTTTTTTTTTTCTTCCTCTTCTATTAAAAATTACAATTGCAGTGGAGTCGGAAAACTGAGTCAATTTATGCCTTTGCTGTTGCAATATTTTGAAGAGCTGCAGTTTATGTTTCAAAAATCCGAAAAAGGCTCCCAAACTGTAGGTGATTATTTGCATATTTTTTTATTTGTTGAAAAATATATGCATATTAATGAGTAATAATTTGCAACTCAGATTGCAACTCAAAACCTTCGTCACATAAAATATGACATTTTATTTCCCGTCAATGACCAGCAAAAGAATTTGTCCGCAAAATGTGACTTTTACATGCCTTACTCCGGACTCCAACCGAGCAGCAAATCCAAAACAACTTTCTCAACAGATACACATTTCATCCCCTCGCAAATTTTAAGGAAAAGTTCAGACTGTCCTTGAAAAATCAATAAAAATAATCTCATCCACTGATCGTCTGGCAGCACTGTCCATCGCCCACCCATGGCCATGAGATCGTCCGTCTCCAGGAACCACTTTTCTCGTTCTCCTTCTCTTTTCGTCAAAGTCCGTGTCGCCCGCCATAAAAGTGCTTTAGCTGAAAAATTCTCTGCAATAAAATATTAAATTTCCTTATTTAAGGTGAGTCCCTGAACTTTAAAATATCATAAACTTGTTAATTGCACATCAGTGAACATTTTGCAATAAAAGTCTCCACTGAGCGCAGGTTTTTTGTGTGTTAATTTTTTCTCATCAGAATCTCCATTGCACTTTTGCATCCAGGTGCACAATTTTTCGAGTGCGAGAATTTTCCATCTAAAGTTTTTTCGTTAATCCCGGTAGATTTTGTCGCATTTTTGCTGGAAAAATAATCGGCGCCGATTTTAGTCTCGTTTTTCGCAACAAACAAACATTCCGGTCGCGAGTGTATTCAGAAAATTGTCGGGATCGATGAGAAATTAAAGTGCATATTTGGTCGGTCGGTCGTCCATTGTGAGAAAAAAGCTCGTTTGTCCATTGTGTGAAAATATCGGTCAGCCATTACCGGAAAAAAGTAGGTCGGCCATTGTCACTTGGCAAATGGGTCACGTTCAGTGCGGTTGGTCAGTGTTCGTCGGTTGCACTTTGGTTGCAATATTTCGCTAGCAGGTGGATGCCGTCGGTTGTGTTAACGGGCGCGGAAATCGTTCGGAAAGGGTTTATAAAAAGGGTTTTCTCTGCCGCGACTAAAGCTCGGGTCGTTGTTTTGTGTTTTTAATAGTGTTGAGTGCGCGGGGGAATCTTTTCCTGCAATTTTTATTCCGTGGCGCGATTATTGTTGGAAATATATTTTCATCGACGCGTTTAAAGTCCATGTTGTCCTCTGTCAGTCATCTTTATTAAAAATTCCCTTTTTTAAGTCGAAGCGAAGTGCATTCCAGTCGAGAAGCGTTTAGTGTTTCCTCCGATAAGAAGTGTTTTCTGTCAATCTTAAATAAAAAAAAATGTGGCGGTTTCTTTCAGTGTTGTGGCGCTGTGAAAAAAACTGCTGCTCCGTAAAAAGTCGTTCAAATGGAAGCATTTCGTGTGTGGAAATCGTTCGGAAATCCTTTATAAGAAGGCTTTTCTCCGCCGCATCTGAAGCTTTGTGGTTTTAAACCGCGTTTTGTGTTTTTCCCCGCGGTAAATTATTATCTACAATTATTGTGACTACGATATTTTCCGCGACGCGTCTAAAGTCCATGTCGTCCTTGTCTTTCTTCTGTCTTAAAGTTGTGTCTTTCATAAAGCTGATGCTGGTCAAGTCCATTTAAGTCGGTTAAGCAGTCAATCCAAAGTTTCTCGCAAAACGCGTTGGGTAATCAAAAAAGTGTGTCAATTTCGAAGTCAATTCGATACAGCTGTCTGCCGAAAAAGTGTTGTTTAGAAAAATGTCGCTCGGTTGAATAGTGTGAGTGCGCGTAGCTAGTTTTATATAATCGGGCTTTTGTGCGTTTTGCTTCTATTTTGCGTCATCTGTTTCAAGTCCGTAAGTGTTTTCCGATGGCGACCTAAATATCTACCTTTTAAATAATTTCGAAATTCGGTCGAAAACTAATTAAATTCAACATGAACAGTCCTAGCAAATCAATATCTTCAAGAACCTAAGAGCAGACGATAAACCTCAAGAAAATAAAGGTAAATAATTGCAAAAACCCTTAAAATCTCCATTTTTTCCTGTTATAAAACTTTAATTCACTCCTTTATTACCTCGTTTTGAAAGCAGCCGAGAATGTGTCCCTAGTAGAGTGCTTCTATCAAAGAAAAAATACCAGTGAGCTGGGAAAAGAAGCGACATCAATTAGCAAAGTCAATGTCATTTAATTTGATCGGATTGTGGCCACCCATATGTCAAAGCTAGCATTTCAATTTTTGACGTCAATGCCTCCATGACATGGTACGACATCCGGCTTTGGCTTCATTTGCCCAGCAACCCCAGATAAACTCGTACCACGAAAGAGAAATCATTCCGATTGCACGTGTCATTCCGGACCCGTTGTCATTCCGGTTTCCAATGCCTCCGCATCTGATTTTCTCATTATGATTATGAATTCGAGTCTTCTGCTCCCACTTGTGGAGCCCATTCATCTGTGCACAGGGAAGAAATTGCTCATTCCATGATTTTAACACTCTGTGACGTACTTACACCCGAAAAAGGACGAAAAAATAAAAATAAAAAACAATGACACATTGACACACAAAAGAATAATGAAGATGGAGCAAAAATTAAAGGACCTTCTATCATTTTGGGGCATCCTTATAGGTACCTCCGCCTTTCAATTGGCACAAACGCATTTACACTTCGATTCATGCCCGGTCGGCCTCACGGGGCCTATTGTCCTGACCTAATGAGCGACCATGATTAATTGCTAATCCGATGCCGTAAACCGAAACTTTTGTCCCGCTTTTTTTCTACTCGAGTTGATTTTTTTCCCCTGCCTCGAGTCTTTTTTTCGGCCTTCCTAAATAAGATTAAGCCATCTAAATGGAAATTAATGAGTCCGTGCCATCTGTTTAAAAGCAAACAATGGAAAAAATAAAGAAATTCCTTCACGAGGACTCGGGTCGGCGAGGAAATTTCCCTAATCCAGTGACGACGACCGACGGGACGACGGCGGCGTTGGAATCTTTTCGTTTCCTTTCCGAATGGTCATCATCTTCGACGCTTTGACGGCTCGAAGAGCAGGAACCCGAAAGTGAGTGGAAGGCATCCAAATTGGCTCCATTGTTTCTGCGTCCTCCCGACCACTCTCGATGGTAAATGAAAATTAAATGGACTTTTGTTATTCCCTTCGTGTTCGTCCTGTGTCGAGCGGAAGTCAATGTGACGCCTTTTTTCCGTCTTAATGGCCCGTTTTTTTTCTCCATTCCGGGCTCATTGTTATTAATTTTTCAAGAATGCGATTTTGGTTTGTCAATTCTTCAACTTTTCCTGGTCTGGCAGTGGACAGGGGACCCTCACCGCACACACCTTGGAGCAATTTCGTGTCCAGGTGTGCTCTGGCACACCGATTCATCACAAGAGCAAATAACTTTATCAGTGGTGAAGTCATGTAGGAAACCCTTCACACACACGGTCCAGTAGCAGCACTATTCACAGCCTCAAGGACACATTCTCACTTTTTGCTACGGAATTGAAAGACAGCCAAATTGCAATAAAATCACGATCACAAGCTGACGCCGAAGGAACTTCGAACTGAGGAAGGATACAAATCTGAGAGTTTTTTTTCCGCTCCAGTTCTTTTTTCCCCATATCGGGCGGTCGATGAAAGAAACTCTCCCAAGGTACATATTAAAGGTTTATTTCATATCCATTCATCCGGGCCAACATCTGTTGTTGAGTTAGGACGAAAGTGCTCCACATTTGGCTCGCTCTTTGGCATCGTTCACTACGTTCGATGGTCCTCCGGCCCTTAAAAACTTCCCGCTCCCCAGTATGGCAAACAGACATACGCAAAATGAAGTTTCACCAGGAAAAAACACAAACACACACGAGGATAGGATGCTACGTTCGATGGCAAATTAAAAACAAATACTCTAGTCTATTGGTGTGTAATTGTATGTGTATGTCCTATGTGTGCCTGACAGTTATTTTAAGGACTTTTATTAGCAAAAACCTTTTTTTTATATCCCCACCAGCAGAGAAAGGACCAGGACCAGGACCTACTTTATTAAAATTCGGTTGTTTTCATTTCCCAGCAAGGGAAGCCTGATCTGTGCGGTATAAACTTGACCTTGTGCGAATATCCTTTGCGTCTTTAAAAGACAGAGAATAAATATAGTGAACTGAAAAGCAATTTAAGGACTTTTATTTGGCTCTGACATTTGATTTGGAAAAACGAAATGTCTTTTGCGAATAAACAAAATAAGAAGCAGGTTTTCGGTTTGGCAAAGGACTGTGCACAAGAGTTGAGAGAGACTCAAGCGTACTTGTGTTGTGTTTACATTAAATCTTAGAAAAACTGTCCATAGAAAATTTAATGCAAGCAATTTCATATCTTAAAGGTTAGACCCTTTGAAAAGGTCACTGGAACTATTTTGACCGACAGAATATTCAACCTTTTCAGAAAAGCTCATTTAGAATCTCCATTCCTGATAAGGATTCAGGGTCGCTGGAAAAATGAAAAATAAATTGTGATTCATGTTTTTTAGTTGCAGTAAATAAGCAATGCCAACATTTTCCATCAGTGGAGCCCACAGCCAGGATGCAGTCATTGAAGCAAGCGTCCACAGGATATTTTGCCTCGCTTTTTCCAAGCCAGAAGGGTGAAAATTCTATTTCCCCCTTGTTATATGGTCTTCTACAGTACCGGTTTACTTTATACGCGCACCGTTAAGCGATAAGTCTAAGCTCCTTAACTCCTCCCCACTTATTCGCAGAGCCTTTTGTCTGTTATTTCGTCCGCAGTGAATTTCAATACATCTGATGGGTCTCTTAAAGGTCCTCATCCACGTTAATGCTCCATTTGGTGAGGTTCCTAGGGATGAATTTTGGCTCTTTGTAACTCCTCCCCCCTTAGTCTGACTACCCAAAATATTGCGATTAGAGGCCGGCTTAGTTGATCTAGTTTTATTTATCTGTTTTTACTGTAAGATTCTCTTTCTATGCAATTTTTGCCGATAAAACTTTACCATATGTTGCTCCTCCCCACTTGCCTGCCAAGTCGTAACTAACGGCTCCTCGCAACGTGTTTCGATTTTGATTGACTCGTAACGCTTTTTGTTACTAAACCTTCAAGCTACCATAATTGGGTACCATTTTGTTTTATTTTTCTTGAAATCACTTTAAGTCGTTTGTAACTCCTCCCAACTTGCCTGTCAGGTCAAAATTTTCACATATTTTTGGGCTTTCTCAAGATCTTCTTTTAGTTCGTCGCCGCATTTTTTGTGGTATATATGATGAGACTTAACTCCTCGTAACTCCTCCTTACTGGCCTGACAGCTCAAATCTTCACATCGTATTTTAATCGGTCAATTTAAAAACTCCCCTTACCTTAAGTTCTTCTATTAGGAACGCACCCCATTTGGCGCATGATATTTCGGTGTGTTTAAGCCCTTTGTAACTCCTCCCGACTTCACGACAAGCTAAAAATTTTCAGCTCATATTTCAAGATCGGCTGACTTAATAAAATTCATGTCTCCTTTGGTTTAAATTCTACTATAACACCCAATTTTCGGTATATATTGGTGAGTCTTAGCTCATTGTAACTCCTCCCCCTTTGCCCTCCCCCTGCTCCACATCTTAATATCGTATTTCGAACCGTCAAATTTTTAATCTCTTTTGGCTTTAAATGCTCCTATCACAACCTTTTTTTTTGTATAGAGCGATGTTACTCCTCCCGTCTTACCTGCCAGTTCCAAATCCTAGCCGGATATCAATCGACCAATTTAAATTTAAATAATAATATTTCCTTCAGGGTTCTATCCTACTATTTTGAACGTTTTTATTTATGAGTTTTAGCTCTTTGTAACTCCTCCCAACTGGGGTGCCGTGGCGTAGTGGTTAGTATGTGTGCTTACTACGCCGGAGGCCTGGGTTCGAATCCTGCCATCGTCACCTGAAAAAAAAGACTTGTTCTTTTTCACGGTCCCCACCTCCGCGAGGGTCTGACAAGCCCTCCGAGAGTATCATTTGTCTTGAAAACTTTTTTTTGGGACTTAGGGGTTCTATCTTGCCAGTACACCATTTTGTGCCACACATTGATGAGCTAAAGGTCGTTGTAACTCCTCCCCACTTTAATGCAAACTCGATCAAGTTGTCGAGATCTTGTGCCTTGAGGGCTTCCTGGTTTTGCTAAATTCGTATCTCTTGTTTGGTTTTGCTTAAGTTCCTATACTAACGAGGCTTTTTTGTAACTCCTCCCGACTTGGTTTGCGCTTTAAAGTCGACCGTCATCAATAAAAAACTCATCTCTCTTTGGAGTCCAACATTTTGAGTATTTTACCGCGAAAGTGTTTTATTTTTAGCAGTTTCTTGCAATTGCTTCAACACCTTGTAACTCCTCCTCACTTGGCTGTTACCGAGAATTCTTCACCTTGTGTTTCAATACACGCCGGCTTCGATTAAAATTTTTTTTGGGTCTTTGGCATTCTCTCACGCCTGTATGTTGTTTTATGTGGCTTCTTGCTTCAAGTTTAAACTCTTAGTAACTCCTCCCTTCCTGTGTGCCAACTAGAACACCACATGTACACTTTAAGCTACGTGTCTTGCGACAGCTGACCTGAATTCATGCTCTTTTTTGTGTGCTGCGATTTCCTTGATGGTTTCTGAATGAAGTGTTTTACCTTTTTGTAACTCCTCCCTACCTTGTTCGTAATTTAAACAATTGACTTAGCAGACTGAACAAGTATATGTCTTCGTTTTAACTCGTTGGTTTTCTACCACGTTCTGCATGGGCATTTTGTGCTGTTTCAAGCGATAATTCCTATCTCTATGTAACTCCTCCCCATTGAGTTCTCAACGAGAAAGTCATAAATTTTTGAAATCTGTTTCGAGTCGCCCGACTTTAAATAAATTCATATCCCATTTATGTATTCTACTGTCTTCTACGGTATTTTCTAGTGATGGGTTTTAGCTTTTTGTAACTCCGCCCTACTGATAAATTGATAAGCAATATCAATTTGGACTATTTACAGGCCGGATTTAACTTCAAGAAATATTTTTATACCAGTTTTGAAGCCTTCTACCACAACTGCATGTCATTTTACGCTGTTCTTGGTATGATTCATGCCTCTGTGTAACTCCACCGCCCTTACCTGCGAACGATAACTTAAAAAATTTTGAAAGTATGTTTCGAGTTTGGCCGACTTCAAATTAACTCATACCTCTTGTTGTAGTCTACGGTCTTCTCCGATGGTTTCTAACAATAATTTTTTAGTGTTTGCAACTCCGCCCAACTTTTCAATTTAAACTATATAAAGGTCGGGTTCGATCTAAATATCTCTCCATTTTGGCTCTTAAGGTCTTGTAAGGTCTACATGATAATTTTTTACTGTTTCAAGCAGTAAGTCTTAACTCTATGTAACTCCTCCCTTCTTAGTTATAAAAGAAAAATACACTAGTTTTCAAAATGTGTTTCGGGTTCAACCAACCTTAAATTCATTCAAGTCTCTATTTGTGATCTATGATCCTGGTTGATGGTAACTTATGATGGGCTTAAACTCTATGTAACTCCTCCCCCCTTAGTTGCCAACGCAAAATGCATTACTTTTCAAAAAGTGTTTCGAGTTCGACCGACTTTAAATTAATTTAAGCTTCTTTTTATGATCTACGGTCCTTGCTGATAATTTCCAACGATGGGTTTTAGCTGCATATAACTCCGCCCTACTTTGATTGACGGTTTGAAACATCAGCATAGATCAGATTTCATTATAAAATGAATTTCATTATGATGATTCTTAAGTCTTGTATCACGTCTACTTTCCGTTTTGTACTATTTCTGGCAATGAGTTTTGCCTCGATGTAACTCCTCCCCACTTACCTAACGACGACAATTTCATAATCTTCTTAAAATGTGTTTCGGTTTCTACGTCCTTAAGCTTTTAACATGACTTTGCTCAATTTTATGCTGGTTCTTGGCGATGAGTAAAAACTATTTGTAACTCCTCCCCACTTGCCTGCCGACTTGAAATTTTGACCTTGGTTTCAAGGTAGGTAAATTGTGTATGTAGGTTAATTTTTAATTTTTTCAGGGTCTAAAGTCTCTGTTTTTTATGCGGTTTCTAGCGGTGAGTTTAAATCGGAGTAACTCCTCCCCACTTCCGTGTCAGCTGGAACTCCACAGCTCTTCGTCATGGTGTTTTTTTTTTGTCAGACCCACTTTTCTGTCTCATTCTGGAAGAAGCTTTTTGTTAGAGAGCTGATAGTCACTCTTTGAGAGTTCTGACATCTTTTCGTTAAGAGTCAACGATTCACACCCACTCCTGTCATTAAAGGATTATGTCTTAGTTCCTGTTAGGTTCGCGGAATTATGGAAACTTAGTCGCTTGGACCTCAATTTGGCTTTTTTCGAAAAAACTTTCGAAGAAATTACTGCAGATCTCCTCAAATGGTCACTTTCCATGTGTTGCACCCATAATATTTAGAATTTCACAGTGGAATGGAACATCGGTTATAAACAATCGCAATTGCTTTTTTGTGTTCCTTAACTTTTGTGATTTAACAATTTAAGACGACTCGTTTCCCTTTAATTGGACAAGTGTTTCCATCTAAGCGGCCATATACCAACTTCCTGCCAACATCTCAGACTACTTTCATTCAGGTGCCATAAGTACCTCTCCTTAGATGTCGAGCCTCAATTAAGCCAATCCTTCCATCTGTGGCGAGAGCCTATTAAACGACACACATTACACTCAACACGATTTATGCACAGTTAGTTCAACGAAAAATACCCATTTAACCTTTTACACCTTCAACTCTCAGTCTGGCTCATTAAATACGAATAAAATCCCGAATCTTGGTATTCCACACATTCATTTGCAGTTAATTCCACCAAGCACCCTACAGACACCCAGGGAGGAACTATCAACCTGTACCAAAACACCTTTTCGTCCTAGTTCGTGCTCGTCACCCCCCGCCAAGCACACCTACTCATGATAATTTTCATTGCTCCTCTCTACAAGTAATTACTACACACTCGTGCGCATACATTGAGTACCCAGCCTGCGAGAGGGCTTGAGTTATTGTTGTAGTTCTGGCTTTCTGGAGATTACGCTCCACCCAGCACCACCACCTCGGTATTGAGTGATCTTTGGTACTTAAAATGAGTTATGGCAGCATGTTGAAGGTTACATGGCAAATGTGTTGCCACACATAACGAATGGCAATGGCTCGAGTTTATTAGCACACCGAAATGTAATAAATCGAAACAAAGTTTTTACCCTTTCGACGCAAAAGGATGCCAAAGCCGAGGTCACTCGGTAATGGGGACACGAATTTCCAACATATGAGGTGCTCGATGATGTGTAGCAGACTTTATGTACGCATCCATCCATTAGACGGCGGCGGAGGTGTTGTCCATCCCATTAAGCTCTGTATCTCGTGTGTACTTAGGTTCTATACGTTTGATTTAGTTAAGTGCTTTAAGAAATATCTCTTTTCTGTTTACTCGGTCCAACAATCCAGGGCGGTTTCCTGTAGTCAGGGTGACTCCTAGAGTAGACTCACGAGGGACTATTTATGCTGACCAATTACTCCGGTGAAAGAAAATTAACAGAGTGATTATTTTTTTCCCCATCATGGGAGATTTGTCCTTCGATTTGTGAAGTCATGAAAAAACATTGTTTTGTAACTTCGAGTCGCTTATCTTAAGGGGGACACACCAGCCATCAGTTGCTGTCCTGCTATAAGCCACTGGTCAACAGAGAATGGCATTCCGGATCGATGATATTTTTTGGTAGCCACTCCGGAACGGACCTGAAAAAAGTGGATTCTGTCCGAAGTTATTTAAATGCAAATTTAGACAAGAGGGAAAAAAGTCTAAACAATTCTGATGCCCATGTCAGGAAGGACAATGACCGTAAGAAAAATATACAACCCAACCCACTACCCCTTGCTTTGCTTATCTGTTTCTGTCCTATTGTGTATTCAAGTGCTCTACTTACAGAACCACACGTAGGTTAGTACTAAATAGAAACGTAAATAGGTACCCATATCCCCTACTACCCTCTAAGCATTGTTAAAACCGCATACAAAAGGGGCAAGATACAACGAGAAAAAAAAAATAAAAAATTAGGTCAAGTTATCTCTGTAGCAATTAAGGAGATACGGATGTGGGCTTTAGCGATTTCAAGAAACTTAAGATCTCAAATGCAGTTTTAAGTTTAAGTAAGGACCTGTCCTTAAAAAACGTCACAGGGTCTTTTTGCGAGGGACACGACAACAACTTAAATAGAACCTCTGAAACTTCGCGACGCGACGCATCAAAAACCAACCCAAATCCAATATGCGATTTGACAAAGATGTGTAGATTGAATGCATAATCCAGCTATGAAACAGCAGCATCACCATGGATCAGCTTCGCTTCGTCAATCCTTTTTTTACTTTGTGCATCAAATGTGCTTGTCCAAAAAAAGTATCCTCGTCGCGCCATGATACCCACACCAGAGCTAACAGACGGCAGTCTAAATGAAGTCCATCAAAATCAACGGTAACTTGCACCGGAGTCAACTCAAAATCATCTGAATCTTCCATAAGAACCCAAGGATAACGCAGGACACTACCACAACAAAAGAAAACAAGAGCACGCGCTATTTTGGCGGCCACCACACAGCTAAAAGCCAAACATTCACGCGCGCCGGCGATCGGCTCCGAGAAAAAAGTGCAAAAGAGAATAAAAAAAACTTTTCATCCCTGCTGTCGCAGCTCCGTCGAACACGAACTTGTGATTGCAGAAGTGCAAATGTCCTGCACACATGCACAATCGAGGAATACGCAAAAAAGATTATACTAATCCGTGTTATCTTGCTGGCGTCCGACCGTCAGCCACGAGTTCAATGAGTTTAGTCGTATCATCTTGTCATTCATAAATACTCATTGGGGTGCATTGTGATGGATCCAATTCAGTTTGTCTACACCTGGGGATGCCAACCTTTTTTCACGCAGAATCACTGATTGTTTTGCCATAGCATGGGTCAGTAATAAAATTAATAATTTTGAATAATAACACTGGGTTCCTTTCCCAAAATGAAAAAAGAATCTCTTATCGTATGACTATTTTGTCCATCCATCTATTTGCACTCATTTGCAACTTTTGAGCTGTGAGTCGTAAAAAGTCGAAGACAAAACCGGGTGTCCTGGGCAAAAACAACAACACGTAGACGTAGATAGCTACTCAGGATTTTTTTTATACACACATAACGGCTAAATGGCTTGAAGTTTCATGAGAAAATCGTGTCTTCAAATAGGTACCTACTAATTTTTATGAGGTTTTGGGGTCAAAATTCTGCCGGTTTCAAAATTATTTTTCTAAAATCCAGCTTGATAATTCCGGGAATGTAACTTTTACAATGCGACGAAATTCTGCTTCTTCGAATTTCCACACTAATAGGGTTTGGGGTCAAAATTCTGCCGGGTCAAAATCCTGCTTTGAAAATTCCGAGAATACTACTTTTACAATGCGACGAAATTTTGCTATTGTCCAAATTCTAACTTAAGGGGTTGCGTTTAATTCTGACGGGTCAAAATTATTTTTACAAAATGCGGGGTCAAAATTCTGAGAATGTCACTTTAACAAAGCGACAAAATTCTGTCTTTGGAATTTTTTTTTTTAATTTTGACTAAAGGGACTGGGGTCAAAATTCCACCGTGTCAAAATTCTGCTTTCAAAGTTCTGGGAATACAACTTTTATATAGCGACAAAATGCCTTAGAAAAAATTCTCCTTACAAAATCCCCCCAAAAAACCTGCAAAAAAATTCTGACTTAAGGGATGGGATCAAAATTCTGCCCGGGTCGATAATCTTTTTACAAAATTCTGCTTTCAAAACTATGGGAATACTACTTTTACAAAGCGAAAAATCTATCCCTTTTCATAATTCTGACTAAAGGGGTTTTGGTCAAAATTTTGCCGGGGTCAAATAGCTTTTTACAATGCAACTTTTTTTCAAAATTCTGACTAATGATGTTGGGTCCAAAAATTTTAGGGAATAAATATTCTTTTTAGAAATATCTGCTCTCAAAACTCTGGGAATTCAACTTTTCCAAATCGATAATATTCCACATTTTCAAAATTCTGACTAAAGGGGTAGGAGTCAAAAAATTGCTGGGTTACACTTTTTTTTTTTTGAATCTGGGAATGCAAATTTTACGAAGCGACTTAATTCCGCGTCTTCAAAATCCTGACTTAAGTCTTTGGGGTCGACGGGGCTGGGGTCAAAAATCCTGCGGAGTCAAAACTCATTTCAAAAAATTCTCGGAATGTAGTTTTTATAAGTCGAAAAAATTCTGATTTTTCAAAATTCTTACTAAAGTGGTTGGGGCAAAAATGCGGATTTTTTTAAAAAAAAAATTTACAAAGTGACTGAATCCTGCTTTGTTTAAATTCTGACTAAAGGGGTTGGGCTCAAAATTCTGCCAGTGTCTTAATTAATTTTACATACTTCTGTTTTCAAAATTTGCAAAGTTAACAAAGTGAAAAAATTGTGTTTTTTCACAATTCTGACTAAAAAGTTTGGGTCAAAATTCTGTCGGGATCACTATTCCTTTTAAAAAGTTATGGGTTAAAAATTCTGGGAATGCAACTTTTACAAAGTGCCAAATTTCTGCTTTTTAAATATTCCGAATAAAGGGTTTTGGGGTCAAAACTCTGCCGGGGTTCGAAATTTTTTTCTACAATGCAACTTTTACAATGAGACAAAAATTTTTTTTAAGTTCTGACAAAAGGTGTTGGCCTTAAAGTTCTCAAAACTCTGGGAATGCAATTATTACGCAATTTGCGAAAAAATTCAGTTTTTTTTAAATTCTGGCTAAAAGGGTTGAAGTCAAAATTCTAATAAGGTCAAATCTGTTTTTAAAAAAATCTGGGAATGCAACTTTTACAAAACGACAAATCTAAGCTTCTTCAAAACTCTGATTAAATTGGTTAGGGTCAAAATTCTACCGAGGTTGGGGTCAAAATTCGACTTTTCGAAATTCTGCTTTTTTAAAATTCTGATTAGGGAAGTTCGGGCTAGAATTCTGCCGCTAGCGTAAAGTTCTGCTTTCAAAATTTTGGGAATTTGATTTTTTCAACGCGACGTAATTCTAGTTTCTGGGAATCAACAATCTTCTGGGCTTCCAAAATTCTTTTTCCAAAATTCTGGGAATGCAACTTTTACAAAGCGGCAAAATTTAGCTTTTCTAAAATTCGGACTAAATAGTAGTAGGTCAAAAATCCAAAAAATTATCCATTTTTTGAAATTCTGACTAAAGGGTTTGGAGTTGAAATTCTGCCGGGTTTGAAATTCTGCTTTTCACAGTTCCGGGAATGCAACTTTTAGAAAGCGACAAAATTCTGCTTTTTCAAAACTTACACTAAAAGGGTTTCGGGCAAAAATTCTGCCGGGTCAAAATTCGTTTTACAAAACTCAGCTCTGAAATTCTGATTTTTCAAAATTCTGGCTAAAGGAGTAGGAGTCGAAAATTTTCCGGGTTCAAAATTTTTTTAACGAAATTCTGGAAATGCAATTTTTACAAATAGGAAATATTTTGACTAAAGGGTTTGTGGTAAAAATTCTGCCGGGGTCAGAATTCTGGTTTCAAAATTCTGGGAATGCGACTTTTACAAGGCGACAAAATTCAGATTTTTCAAAATTCGGACTAAATGGTATGAGGTCAAAATTCTGACCAGGCCGAAATTCTTTTTATTAAAATTCAACCTTCGAAATTCTGGGAACGCAGCAAATTCGGACTTACAAAGTGTCAAAATTCTGGTTTTTCCAAATTCTGACCAAAAGGCTTAGGGTCAAAATTTTTCCAGGGTGGAAATTATTTTTACAAAATCCTGCCTTAATATTTTCCCAGAATGCAAATTTTACAAAGTGATTAATATTCTGATTTTTTAAAATTCTGACTAAGGGATATGACTCAAAATTCTTTTAACAAAATCCTGCTTTAAAAATTTTGGGTATGCAACTCTACTAACTTTACTAGATTCTGGTTTTTCGAAATTCTGACCAAAGGGTTTGGGCTTAAAATTCTGGACATGCAACTTTTACAAGGCGAAAAAAATTTGCTTTTCTAATATTCTTACTAAAGGGGCTGGGGTCAAAATGTTCTAAAAAGTTTTGGGAATACAACTTTGACAAATCCAAAAAAAATCTGACCAAAGGATTTAGGGTCAAAATTCTGCCGGAATCAAAAATCTGGGCATGCAACTTTCACGAGTCGAAAAAATCTGCATTTTCAAAATTCTGACTTAAAAGTTTCAGTCAGAATCCTTTTTACGAAATTCTGCTTTAATAGCAAATTTTGCTCGTGTAAGAGCTCTGATAAGGCTTAATGCACCCTCAATTCAACTGACGACAGAACTGCTTGTTCTAGGGAATAAAAGTTGTGTCCTTTTAGTATCCTTTAACTTATACATAAGTTACTTTCTTCACATATCGTGGATACTGCTTAAACCAATATTGGAGCTTTCTGTGAAGGTTTTATTATTTTTTTTTGCCAAATTCAAAAATTCTGAAGTTTTCACCGATAACTTAACCGGTTAAAGCAGTACCCGCTCTTTCTCTAAAATGCATGAATGCTGCAGGCGCTTTTTTCCACCAATTTTTTAAGTGGGATCCCGATAGGCATTTTAGCACTCCATCATTCCTACAAGTTTAGCTGCCCTTGAGAGCAAGAATTTAATAAATATTTAATTAATAAAGGTCAAGCATTTATTTTTTAAGTTTCACTTTTCATTCATCGGGGCACTTAAATGCCCCGAAATGCTTTCAATAATTTTCAAGTTCGCCGCGTTTTACTATAACCAGCAACTCGAGTTGGTACATGAGCTATATAAGAGGAATTTCCAGCCCTTCATACCTACGTATGTGGGATTCCAGTGAAAATTTAACAAACTATTCACGCTCAAGGGCACTTAAAACATTTCCTGAAATTCCCCTCAAATTGCAAAATCATGGCCAGTCAAGGCTCTCTCAAATGCTTCGTAAAACTAAAAAAAAAACCAGAAAAACGCTAAATTCTAAAAGCCGTCTTTCAATAGAACTATTAAAGAGAAAACTCATTCGGAAATGTTTTCCGTGCAAATGTCCTGCATGCCAAATGCGCTATGATTTGCCTAGAAAAGATTTCATGCAAAAAAAAATCCTGCACATCCGCGAGTGTTAGACACATAAATCATAGACTTTTTCTAAGTTTTTTTCAGCAATTTTTTTTTGCATCATCCGCTCAGCATGCGCTAACAATTCTGGCAATGTTCCAGGAAGTTCGCGGCAAAAAACGTAACATCCTTGCGAACATGAGCGGCGCGTAGAGGCCGTTTATTTTTTCTGCGAAACAACCAATTCTGGCGCGCTTTGCAGAAACGGGTTACGACTTTTTAGAAATGCAATTAGACAATATCGATCAGATTGGAGATTTTTTTTTTTAATTAAGCGAATCGTTTTTTGAAATATTTTTTTTTTGACAAATCGGGTTAAATTTGTGTTTACTCTTGTCATGTTGTCGGGCGGGAGGAACATTCTTATCCAGGATATGATTTATTCGTTTGGTCACGGGAGGTTTAAAGGGGAATTTTTTTGATTTCGTTCAGTCATTGACATTTCGTGTTAAGCTTCCTCCGAGAAGCTACATCCGACACGAAATCCTTTTTTAATGTGGGAAACTCGAAGGATTAACCAAAGAAATTTAAATGAAGTTTCTTGCGTGAGAAGTCTTTTTTTCCCACGATGTGTTTATTTTTTTTAAGTTGCTCCTTAAAGATTAGTCATTCAAAAGAAGTGAGTGTTTGGAACTTTATCACAATGCAACTCATTACCTCTGAAATATTTATCAAAATAATTTCCACTTTTTTCCCAAACACGTCAACGGCAGAGTAAATTCTCTGGAAAGGTAGAAGACGAACTTCTTTGCAATCATAACTGGCAAAGACCTTTTTTCTCACAAAATAAAAGTAAGCAACACTTGAGAGTATAGTTGCAACAACGAGACGTGAAAGATGGATATAAATCCTCCGGGAAAGAAGATTAATGAAATGTCCGACCATTGATAAGGAAAATAACAGTTTCTGTCTTCATTTTAGTTTTGTCCCTTTTTCATCATTTCTGTTGCTAAAATTTTTCTGTTGTGTATTTTTTTTGCTTTGGAAATAGAGAAAGGAAAAAAATTCCAACAAAACAGAAGAAGCATTCCGGGAGATCTGTGTTGTTTTTGCTACGAAAAAGGAAGACAGCAGAGCCATTTATATTACCTATACTTTGAAGAGGACAGAACTTTTATCAGTGGAAGTGTGAAAAATGATGGAAACTTTTGACAAAACGAGAAGTTTTCTACTCTCCTTGAGAAAAATTTTTTTTTGGGAGAATTTGAAAGGGGGACGGGTATAAGGAGTTCCAAGGAGTCATTAGGATGTATTTACGAGTTTTTTTTTAAGAGAGCAGGATACAAATAATGTGCTCAATATACTTCATTTTTTTCTCTGAAATGTACCTGTCGGAGGGCTGGTAAGCTATTATGGTCTTTTGGTCTTATGAGCTCGGACATTGAGAGATTCACAATTGAATGTATTTTTTCAATTGCGAAAACAATCGACTTATTTGATTCGAAATCGCAGAAATCGGCGCACGCTTTGTTTCTTGGCCACTGGATTACAATAAATTTGAATTCTTCAGTCACGGCAAACTAACAGTGTCATCCTGGACAGTACCTCATTCGTTTTCTAGCAGTTTAGCATATGAATGTCCAAAATAGATGAAAAGATCGTTTGCTTGTTGATGGCAATATAAGAACTTATTTTTTTAATGCCGCAGTCGACGTAATTGCCTTCAGTATTAATGCATCATATTATATCTATAAAGAGACAATCGTTGATTTGACTGATCCTAGAGCAGTCAAATACGAATTTAACTCTAAGCTTCTCAGTGCATAATGACCATTTTTTAATGGCGCAGTCGGTTAAGCCTTAAGCATGAAAAAAAGGTCTTAGTAAACTACTTCAAATGAGCAAACAAATCTGCAAAACTAATTTTTTGGCAGACTTATCTCTTTATCACAATTTTTTAATGGCGCAGTCGACTTAGCCTTTCAACTAAAAAAAAATAGTTTTTCTTTTCTCCTTATTTTTTGTTGTGATTTTTTATGTAAGCAAGCTTCTTCGAATGATCAAACTAGTGTAAAAAATTAAGTTTTTGTGTCCATTTTATAAATAAGCCACAATTTTTTAATGGCGCCGACGGCCGTCGGTTTAGCCTTTTAACTCGAAAGTCTTAAAGTCTTAATTATTTTTCTAAGGAAGCGGGAAAGGTACTACGAACAATCAAACGCATCTGAAAAACTAACTTATCACTTTATCACAATTTTTTAATGGCGCAGTCGGTCAGGCCTAGTAACTTCAAAAAATGTTTTTTTTTTTATACTCCCTTTTTTCTGTTTTAGTTGAAGGAACAAACAACATTAAGAAATACATTTTTGTGTCCAACTTATCCCTTAATTACAATTTTTCAATGGCGCAGTCGGTTTAGCCCTTCAACTCAAAAATCTCAAAGTTTTAACTGTTTTGCTAAGGAAGCGGAAAAGAACTTCGAAGAAACAAAAAAATATGAAAAATTAATTTTTGTCCTAACTTATCACTTCATCACAAATTTTTAAAGGCGCAGTCGAGTCAAAAAATGTATTGTTTTTTCTATTCTCTTTGCTGTTGTAGTCTTTTGTCTAACAAATTTGTCAAACAAGTTTAGGAAATGCATTTTTGTGTCCAACTTATCACTTTATTACAATTTTTTAATTGCGCAGGTCAGCCTTTCAACTCGAAAGACCCAAAGTTTTGATTTGTTTTTTGCTATAGAAGTGGAAAGGAATTTCTTTGAATCAGACAAATCTGAAAAATCTACTTTTTTTGCTTAACTTATCACTCTATCACTTTTTTTTTACACATTTTTCAATGGCGCAGTCAGTTTATCAGGGGGGGGAGGGTTAATACTCAGTTCCATCCGTAGCACCTGCAAAAACAATCAAGAACTAAGAATAATTTGCCGACAGATAATTGCGGATTATTTAGGGTGGTGGACCGAGTTACACTTTCTGATTGGGACAAATTTTGGGCGTTTGGAACTTAAAAGAGTCGAAGGATTCCAGTAGCGAAAAGAATCGTTAATTATTGAGAATCGCAAAAGAGTTCTTGAATTCTTGAAATAAGAAAATTTTCATATCATCCTTTTGGGACAGATTTTACTAATGTGGAAACAAAAAATGTGTAACTTAAATAAAGAATCGCAAAATATGACGAATTCGATTTAAAGTAATGTTAATATTTTAGCTCCGAAAACGATCATAGCATCCGATGACATCCGAGACAAAATTTGAAAATTGGGGAAAAAATCCGTATAACTGGAGGTTCGAAAAGAACCGCGAATTAAGAAAAGTTTCTAGAAAAGAAATTATGAAAATATAAAATTGTGAAAAGAGTCAAAGTTTCTTATTGGGACAAATTTTGGCTATAGAGATCAAGAATCGAAGGTCTCGAGTTGCGAAAAGATTCGAGAATTTTTAAGAATTGCAGAAATATGACGACTTAAAATCGGACCATTGGAGCTACGAAAATAGTTCTTTTTGGGACAAATTTTGCCGAGCAATAATTAAAGGAGTGGATGTAAAACAATTGCGTTATTTGAGCTACGAATGTAATGACATTACACGATTGGGACAAATTTTTAGAATAGGAAATAAATAGAATCGAATATATCGATTCGCAAAAATACGCGAAAGTATGGCCAATAAAAACAACCGATTTGATTTAAAACCACATACTCCGATTAGGACAAATTTTTTAGTAGTGAAAAAAGAAAAAAATCTATAAACTTAACACTCAGTCTGCGGAATAGAATCGTGAAACTATTATGAATCGCAAAAGTGTGGCGAGTAGACATCAACTAATAATTTTGTTAGTGGAAAAAACATATTTCATCCGATTGGGACACATTTCGACGATTGGGAGGAAAGAGTTCAGTAGTGAAAAGAATCATGTATTGAGAATAGCAAATGTATTTCGAGTTAAAACAATCGATAACATGAGTTTGGGACAAAATCTTTTTTTGTGATTGGGACATATTTTGGCAAAAAGGAATAAAAAAAAAACAAAAAGCCCGAGTTGCAAAAAGAAAAGACAAAACAATCGGACAAAATATCAATTGCGACTAAAATTACGTTATGCGATTGGGACAAGTTTTATTGATTTTTAATCGGAAAAGGCGACTTTCGTGAGTTGTGAAAAAAATCATTTTTCATCAAATCAAATCATAAATTAAGAATCATGAAGTGTGTCGCGTAAAAACAATCGATCAAATTATTTTGGGACAAAAAAAACTTTTCGGAGATTGGGGATAAAAAACTCTCAAATAACTTGAGTTGCAAAAAAAAAGGAGTTAAATTCATCGGACATCGAGACAAATATGATATTATCCGATTGGGACAAGTTTTGAGTATTTTGTATCAGAAAAGTCGACGTACTCAAGTTGTGAAAGAAATCATAAATTGAGAATCGCAAAATTTTTCTCGAATAAAAAAAATTTTTTGACTGAAATTCAGTTATATCTGGAATTGAGGACTTCTCTAAGCTCTTGGCATTTCGTGTGGGGGAGGGGGCCGCGGTTTCGTCATGAAATTATTTTTGCTTGTTTTCATGGTCGAACAATCAAATGATTATATCAAGTGGAATGAATAATTATTTAACGAATTCAGAGAAAAGCATACAAATTTGACAATTTGAACTCTGCTTTATTAATAATTTATGCCTTAAATATCTTCCAACGATATTTTCTTATAATTCCTTGAATTATTTGCTCATCACATTTTCCAAAAACAACTCAACTCTCTCTCTCTCATTTCCTATGTTTTAGAATTTTAAGAACAATTCGATTCGGCGAAATATTTTATGAGCCATATTTCGCGCCGACATTGCTCAGCACAGCATCAGCTGCCAAACAGACAAATCCGGGAGTGTACTCGGCGTATAGACTGTCAAAAAATACACCCGAAATTTCTTCGAATCGGGTTGGCATTTTCGAATGCGGTTTCATAATCTATGCGAGTTTATACGGCTGAATTCATGACAATACCCACAAGAATAACACCGCACCTCTACTATACAATGTGGGTAGGCTTTGGCACAGCAGCGTCAGATAATGAGATTTCTAACCCATTTGGAATGTAGTGTGTCGAAAACAAATGTACCCGCACGAAATTTAGTTAGAGAGCTCACTAGAGAATTTCGCAGCAAAGGAGCAAAGGAATATCGTGGTTAGTACCACCAAGGGTGACATAATGCGCTCACGTCGAGCCATATGTGAATGCTGGCTGAACCAAGGGATCCTGCGACTGTACCACCATTCAACATAAATCATGAGCTGTGTATACCATGCTGTGCGGAGGAGGACAGAGTAAAAATTGTATGGAGCCACCAACAGCAGGGTCAAAGGCAGAGCAGCTTGGGCTTCATCGAAAGGGCTTAGTGGTTTTTAGCCACAAGGACGCAAAAATGCTTTTATCTGATGCCATCACCCATCAAGGCATATGATGGTGTAATTTAAACAGCCAGCGAGTTGCATAGATGGCTCGCTTAATGAGCTGAGCGTATCATCTTACGTGAGCGTGAATAAATCCTTTCGGGCGTGGGAATCCTCACAAATTGGTCTAGACAAGCTGTTGTGCTGTGTGACTCGTAAAGTTGCAATTTGGAGAAGTTGAATTGGAAAAGAGTGGGCAAAATGAGCTAAATTTGATCTCGGAACACCAAAAGCCTCTTTTGAAATGCTCGTGATTGACCATTTCTTGAGTAATCGAATGAAAATCGAGACAACTTGAACTAAATCGTGTGAACAATTGTAATGTGCTTCGGTAACCTCTTAAAAAACCAACTCAAAATCCACTTGTAGATTCCAGCAGCCAAATTGCTTTGAATAGAAAACAGATTAACGATTTCGATCTATACTCCCCGTCTCAATGGCCATTATGACCACTCAGCACCGCAAAACCTAAACCAATTCAAAATCAATCCGCTCTAGGACTCTCACAAAAAGACTCTTGGCGTCGCACCTCTTACATCTCATCGCAGCAAAAATTAGATAAACATCTTTGCCATAATTAAACGATAATTATTGCGGATCAATTTTAATTTGCCAATTGAAAAGTCACATACAAAAACCCCATCATCCCTAAACGGGGACTAAAGAATCAAGGGCCAAGTTGGCAAACACAATGGCTGCCTGGCACGACATGACGCTGGCTGGCAAAATCGCTCTCATCGTGAAAATAATGAAACTTCGAAGGAAAAACGCTCAAACCATATCACTCTGCCAAATGAAAGCCGATGTGGCGCACAAAGATGAAATAATAGATGGAAGCAAGGAAACAAATGGCCAAGTCCTCGAGCCGCCCTCGACGACTACGACGACGACGACGATGAGGACGAGAACGACCAACAAAACCAATTGAGCTTCTTAATTAGGCAAAAGGAAATTCCGCTGTGCTATTTGTGTCCGATTTTAAGCTTGGATCCATAAAATTGAATTTCCATTATTTTATCACAAAGAGGGGATCATTGTCGATAAATTTTCCATTAATTCAGCATCGACAGTATCGAGATATTATTGCTGAGTCTAAGTATGTTTTTAATTGCACTCGAAGGATTTTATTTTTTCTCGATGTTTTGTTCTTTTATTTCAGTTTATTTATACCTACCCTCAGCCGAAGGATTTGGGGTTGAAATGATGTTATCGCTTGAAGTGGGATGAAAATTAATTTCAATTAGTGACTGGCATATTCAAGCTCCTAATATTTTTTAAAAATTTATCTTAAAAACCATTTGACACGATCTGACCTCAGTCACATAAGTCCTTTCAAGACGTCTGAGAAATATCCTCTTTAAAGACGCGTCAACATATTTTCCCATGGCTCATTGTTGAATATTCCTAGAGCCATGTTATGATGCCGTATGTCAGAGGACAAGTTGCCACCCTAAGAGTCGTCCGCACCTATTTCAAGCCTCCCGCAAACACCAAAAACCAATGCATATTTCATAAGTTAAGAAAATTATTTTATTGTAGAACGGAAATGCTTGCGGCGGTGATCTTTACCATTGTGGGAGAGAGAAATAAAACTTTGGCAAACCTATCTGCTTCTGTGTGTGTGCGTCGTATAGTCTTAGAAGCACTCGTCGTACTTTTGTAGCATACTCCAAGGGGAAAAATAAATTTATAGGACACCGCACGACGAATAATTCGGAATAATAAAACCCAGAATACCGTGACAGCCATGTTTTATTCATAAACGAAGAAGTGAAAAAGGACTAACCAGCCCGTACAGAAACAGGAAGCAAAGAGATGTGTGTGTCTGGTGCTCTGGTTTTTTTTTCTTCTTCTTCATCTTTGTCGAATGTTAGAATGAGTGACAATTATCGTAGGGGACACGAAACTTTTGAGTGCGTACGTAAGTGCAGAAAGGATGTGTGTGGGATTATATGAGCCAGTCAAGAGAGCATACAGTGGGGGTGAAAAAAATCTCTGAAAAAATTCTTAAGTTATGATTAAATTATGATTAATTCTGAATACAGAAGTTTTCCAGCACTATTTATTCATTAGAAATCGACTACGCTCAATTCGTGAAGTATTTAAACCCTTAATGTTAAGATTTTTGGTTGAAGCCTCACGTTGGGTGCCATTGTTGCTCAGTTCAACAGTTCAACTAACAACACCACTAAAGAAGCAGTCTGATTAATAAGTCTTACTCCTTCAGTCTTGACAGCGCTGCCAAAGATTTTCTTTTCAGATGTCTCGGATTTGGCCAAGGACACAGGCATTGGGAAACCAATTACTTTCGGGAGTGTCGTGGCACCCATTCAACTGTATTTGTTTTCATTATCGGGATCTGGGCCCCACGTTGGGCGCCAATGCTGTAGGTTATGCCAAACATTTTATGATGTAAGAACATAAAATTCATCAAAACCACCAGGCGATACTAGAAATAACAAAAGGACAAGGACAAATTTCTAAAACACGATTTTTTCCGGTGTTCTTGATTTCCCCGGGACTTTATGAAGATTATTTCATTTTTGTTATCACATTGTTCACTTATTTTCTGGCTGACATTTCAATTGATTCTCTCGATGTGTGGGTTGATGTGATATGTTTTGTCAAACAGTTCGCTTTAGAACTCATATCAGGAAGAAAATATTTTGGAAAAAGAAAATTCAGATTCAGATTCGCAGACACTTTTGTAGGCCCAACATTTTTGTTTAGCAAAGTGTCTCACAACTTTTGAGAGCCTCTGTACTTGTTCTTGGCAAACGCACAAACTTTGAACACCGCAAACAGCAGCAAACTTTCGGTGTTTTCTGAGGCACGAAACGGAATCACACGATTTGTTGAAATGTTTTGTCTGCTTGTGTTTGTATGGCCTCGGTCGCTAGGTCGATTGGCACAGTCGATTGTGCAAAAAAGGATAATTCCTTTTGCTCTAATGTATAGTTTTTCTTTCTCCAGTTTCCGAACGTCGTCACCCAAGTGTACTTCACAGGATACGCTCCTCTCGTTCTATATACTTGGAAAACATTTGATTTTATTACACCCAAAGATCCGCTTTACGACAGCGAGCGAGAGAGTGAAAGAGAAAAGTCTGTCACAGCGATTAACATTGTAATGCGATAAATAAATTTTGTTTTCATTGAAATGTTCGAGGACAATAAAATGTTATTATCCTCGTGAATATTTCAACTTTTCCTTTATATGGTACTTGCGGGGGTGGTATGAGCGTCTGCCAGGATGTCGGTAAGAAAATAATGTTCATCGAAGGAAATCTCTGAAGAAAATCATTGCAAATTGAAGGTGATATAAACGATCGTAATCCTTTATGAAATCGTCTTTTCCCGCCGAAATCAAAACACTCTAATTAATGCGAACCCATTTAGGCCATACCACTACAACAACTGTCCAGGGTGCTTCATTGTCCTTTGCTCATTTAATTTCCAGTTAAAAAGTATAAGCACCAGTGTACAAACAAATCGTTTATCTACCCGTTCATAGGACTACACAGAGAAAAGAGATCCTTTTCATTAAAAGCCCATTTATTTCGGAGCTAATAATCAGCACCAGGATTAAGCACACTAAATTAGGATGACCATCAAAATAAGGACCACGCAAAGTTACTGCGGAACCATCCTCGCCAAGGGACAACACGGACAGAGGCAATTTTTTCTCGGGTTAGAGCTGGATGTTTGACACGAGCGTAACTGGCCCACGATAAGGACAAACAAGTGAAACAGGCACAGGATTCGGATTCTTATCTCTGGGATTTACCTTGAACGCACACTCGCACAGAGAGTACCTTGGTCGCATTGAAACGAGATGAGCCAGAATTATGCGCTTTGTTTTTCTATGCCGTTGAGCAAAAGGACTATTTTGCGGAAGGGAAATTTGTATCTTCAGTTTGGGAATCCGTTTTCCTTTTGACATCCCATCCAGCACTAACACGCGACCAAGGGGAAGTGTGGTGCGCGGCATCACCAAAACCAAACGAGACCATTGCAAAGAAAAAAGGACGAAACGACAATGGAGAATCTTGTGTCGAAGGTCAATGCTGATGACTGGCACTGGCCCAACGACATTGGAATAGATGTAGGCGATGGTTTGAATGGAAAATCGATTAACTTCGAAGGATGAAAATAAAGTAAAGCGTATTAGGGACAGAAAAGAAAGCGTTTTATGGTCGAAAGAATTATCCTTCGGTGGGTCTTCTCTATATAAACTCTATTCGTTAGATGAAATTTATGATTTTGAATGGCGGCTTATTGCTTTTATTCTTCGCTTTTTTTTTTTTGCTGCTCCGCGCCGTGGCCGTGTATTATAATCCTTGACGGACACAGGACACACAGCACGTTCAACTGATAATGGAGTTTGATATCATTATGAGCGGGTTTTCTCTGGCCGATATCTTATCTCGTTGTTGTGACTTTCGTATTTTGGTGTCTGTTTTTTGTTAGATCGTGAGGTGAGGGGGTATCTAAAACCAACTTTTTATCCCGTTGACCAGGATAACATCGTAATGTAATGGTTATGGCTACACAGTTTATTAACCTTTTGTTGGGCCATAGGCAACAAAAAACTATAATCCTAGAATGTCAACCGAAAAGCCCACACCCGGTCGAGGTGTACAAATTGATGGAGGCATGTCCTGATTCCTGGCTGTGGTGCCAGTCCACGGCAAAACGGTAATGGTAACGAGGCCGGTTGCAAATAATTTCACAAATGGATAAAATGATAAAGCGGGATCGACGGCGCGGGAGTTGGTGTGAGATTTGTGTGGTATTTGCTTTTTATTTGATGGAAGGAAGCGTCCTCTGATCTCGGACACGTGCGGGTATTTCATAAATGTTTCGTTTTTCTGTCCTGTTTTCAGGTTGTTTTCCAACAAAGAATTATTAGTTTTTTTTTCTTAGGAGAAAGTTACAGTTTTTTTCATTTGGCGGTTATGGTTATTGCTGACAGGCGCTCGTGCCATTTCAGCTTACAAATGAGGAAACGGATATTTTTTTTCGATTTGTATCTCATTTCTTTTCGCTTCAACTCTAGATGAAAGTAAGCGTGAAAAAGTGAGACTGATTAAGTTATTTGTTTTATATTTTCGCTAAATTCTACTGTAGAGAGGAGAACTGTTGGGGGAGAATAAGGTGCATTTTTTTGAGTTTTTTGTAAGAAAGGGAAACATTGTTTTCGGACGTCAGAATACTATATAATATAATATAAATATAAATATAAATATAAATATAAATATAAATATAAATATAAATATAAATATAAATATAAATATAAATATAAATATAAATATAAATATAAATATAAATATAAATATAAATATAAATATAAATATAAATATAAATATAAATATAAATATAAATATAAATATAAATATAAATATAAATATAAATATAAATATAAATATAAATATAATATAAATATAAATATAATATAAATATAAATATAAATATAAATATAAATATAAATATAAATATAAATATAAATATAAATATAAATATAAATATAAATATAAATATAAATATAAATATAAATATAAATATAAATATAAATATAAATATAAATATAAATATAAATATAAATATAAATATAAATATAAATATAAATATAAATATAAATATAAATATAAATATAAATATAAATATAAATATAAATATAAATATAAATATAAATATAAATATAAATATAAATATAAATATAATATAAATATAAATATAAATATAAATATAAATATAAATATAATATAAATATAAATATAAATATAAATATAAATATAAATATAAATATAAATATAAATATAAATATAAATATAAATATAAATATAAATATAAATATAAATATAAATATAAATATAAATATAAATATAAATATAAATATAAATATAAATATAAATATAAATATAAATATAAATATAAATATAAATATAAATATAAATATAAATATAAATATAAATATAAATATAAATATAAATATAAATATAAATATAAATATAAATATAAATATAAATATAAATATAAATATAAATATAAATATAAATATAAATATAAATATAAATATAAATATAAATATAAATATAAATATAAATATAAATATAAATATAAATATAAATATAAATATAAATATAAATATAAATATAAATATAAATATAAATATAAATATAAATATTTCTCGATTTCTTTTCAGGTAAGTGAAACAAGATTTCGAGATGCCAACAACAATTTATTATTTCCGTGCAAGGGCTGGTATTCGTTTCGGTATTGTGTTAACATTCCGCGCAACGATCAGGGGACAAGCCAGAGATGTAAGTTTAGTTGCAATTAGGATTCGGTTGAGGGCTTTAATTGGAACAAAACACAGATTGATTAACATGCATGATGTTGTGACTTTAAAGTTTTTCTCTGAAAATCAATCATTACTTTGGGATTTTAAGTGAAATTAGATTTCACATTGTTCATTTTTTTATCCTCACTTAACTTAATTATTGCTTTAACTTATTTTAAGTTTTGCCACTACTTTTTGCATCCCATGGAAAAGGGTTTTAGTTTGAGTCTGAACTGCTGTTGCCCAGACAAAAAAGAACAACTTTTGCAGTAGCTGGAGTTGAACTATGGTCTGGCTTCTCGCAATCATCGATGGATTTTATACTGCCGGTCATTAAGATGAAGCCTTTTGATGAATTTTTAATTTGCCGTG